>JAQISU010000281.1:1415000-1417500 GCA_029339505.1 Unio delphinus | reverse complement strand
AGATAGATAGATAGATAGATAGATAGATAGATAGATAGATAGATAGATATATAGATAGATAGATAGATAGATAGATAAATAGATAGATAGATAGATAGATAGATAGATAGTAAGATAGATAGATAGATAGATAGATAGATAGATAGATAGATAGATAGATAGATAGATAGATAGATAGATAGATAGATAGATAGATAGATAGATAGATAGATAGATAGATAGATAGATAGATAGATAGATAGATAGATAGATAGATAGATAGATAGATACAGGTATATAGAAACAATTAGCTATATCATGTGTTGTTCATGAGAAAGGAAATTAGTTTGGTAGGTCTCAATTCGTACCCTCTTCGTTAGATAGTCAGATAGATAGATATATAGATAGATAGATAGATAGATAGATAGATAGATAGATAGATAGATAGATAGATAGATAGATAGATAGATAGATAGATAGATAGATAGATAGATAGATAGATAGATAGATAGATAGATAGATAGATAGATAGATAGATAGATAGATTGATAGATAGATAGATAGATAGATAGATAGATAGATAGATAGATAGATAGATAGATAGATAGATAGATAGATAGATAGATAGATAGATAGATAGATAGGTAGATAGGTAGGTATGTAGACAGACAGAGAGACAGATATATAGATAGATAGATAGATAGATAGATAGATAGATAGATAGATAGATAGATAGATAGATAGATAGATAGATAGATAGATAGATAGATAGATAGATAGATAGATAGATAGATAGATAGATAGATAGATAGATAGATAGATAGATAGATAGATAGATAGATAGATAGATAGATAGATTGATAGATAGATAGATAGATAGATAGATAGATAGATAGATAGATAGATAGATAGATAGATAGATAGATAGATAGATAGATAGGTAGATAGGTAGGTATGTAGACAGACAGAGAGACAGATATATAGATAGATAGATAGATAGATAGATAGATAGATAGATAGATAGATAGATAGATAGATAGATAGATAGATAGATAGATAGATAGATAGATAGATAGATAGATAGATAGATAGATAGATAGATAGATAGATAGATAGATAGATAGATAGATAGATAGATAGATAGATAGATAGATAGATAGATAGATAGATAGATAGATAGATAGATAGATAGATAGATAGATAGATAGATAGATAGATAGATAGATAGATAGATAGATAGATAGATAGATAGATAGATATAGGTATATAGAAACAATTAGCTATATCATGTGTTGTTCATGAGAAAGGAAATTAGTTTGGGTAGGTCTCAATTCGTACCCTCTTCGTTAGATAGTCAGATAGATAGATATATAGATAGATAGATAGATAGATAGATAGATAGATAGATAGATAGATAGATAGATAGATAGATAGATAGATAGATAGATAGATAGATAGATAGATAGATAGATAGATAGATAGATAGATAGATAGATAGATAGATAGATAGATTGATAGATAGATAGATAGATAGATAGATAGATAGATAGATAGATAGATAGATAGATAGATAGATAGATAGATAGATAGATAGATAGGTAGATAGGTAGATAGGTAGGTATGTAGACAGACAGAGAGACAGATATATAGATAGATAGATAGATAGATAGATAGATAGATAGATAGATAGATAGATAGATAGATAGATAGATAGATAGATAGATAGATAGATAGATAGATAGATAGATAGATAGATAGATAGATAGATAGATAGATAGATAGATAGATAGATAGATAGATAGATAGATAGATAGATAGATAGATAGATAGATAGAAAGATAGATAGATAGATAGATAGATAGATAGATAGATAGATAGATAGATAGATAGATAGATAGATAGATAGATAGAAAGATAGATAGATAGATAGATAGATAGATAGATAGATAGATAGATAGATAGATAGATAGATAGATAGATAGATAGATAGATAGATAGATAGAAAGATAGATAGATAGATAGATAGATAGATAGATAGATAGATAGATAGATAGATAGATAGATAGATAGATAGATAGATAGATAGATAGATAGATAGATAGATAGATAGGTAAGTAGGTAGGTAGGTAGATTGATAGATAGATAGATAGATAGATAGAAGAGATATCTATAGATAGATAGATAGATAGATAGATAGATAGATAGATAGAAATATAGATAGATAGATAGATAGAGAGAGAGATAGATAGATAGATAGATAGATAGATAGATAGATAGATAGATAGATAGATAGATAGATAGATAGATAGATAGATAGATAGATAGATAGATAGATAGATAGATAGATAGAGATAGATAGATAGATAGATAGATAGATAGATTGATAGATAGATAGATAGATAGATAGATAGATAGATAGATAGATAGATAGATAGATAGATAGATAGATAGATAGATAGATAGATAGATAGATAGATAGATAGATAGATAGATAGATAGATAGATATATAGATAGATAGAT
>JAQISU010000281.1:1397500-1405000 GCA_029339505.1 Unio delphinus | reverse complement strand
AGAGAAAATTGTGTACACAGCAAATTCAAATATTGTGTCGAGATCGAGCTGCACACATACACCCCTACATCCCTACAATAAAATGAAAAACTCTTATCTTCTCCCATCCATTTTCCTTCACGAACTGTATCGTCAGAACATCCAGTATAGATAGATACCGAGAGCACTCGCAATGTTCTCTAACAAACGTTTAAATTAGATCTTGAAACTTGTCTCGACAACCATGAAAGTGAATTTATGACAATACGAGTACCCTTCGTTTATCCTAACTTCCAGACTGCCATCAACTACTTCAAATGTCATTACATGTACTGGAACACTGATGAATAACACATATCTCAAGACGGTGGCTAATAAATCCGTTGCAGATTCATCGTATCAAATGTTTTAGAGATATTGTCAAACCATATGATCTAGTAAGTGATGTTTTAGAATAAAGTTTAAGTAGAGATACCTACATAGTGTCTTATTAAGTTATAAAGAGATGTATATAGTAAATCTGATGATAAAATTCACATAGTATTCCTTAATCTTATGCTTAAAACATCTCTTTACGTTTAATGCGTTGATAACTTATTTTATTAACTGAAAACATAAAATTAATGCGTTTGAATGTATTGTAAATGAGTTGGGTTTCTCGACAAACTTGACTTTATTATTTAGAATGTTAACCTGTAACATTTACCCTGAAATGTTGTGGAAGGTAATGTGCATAGTCAGTAAGCAGTGTGTAAGAAAAGAGTCTACTTACTGGCAAAACTTAAAAAGTATGGGAACTATTTAATCGTCTGAGACTGCAGAGTAAACCCAATTATATTTTCCATACACCAGTTTTATAAAATTCAGAGGTCAAGAGTAACTCCTTATTTAAAATAACTACATGACAATTATGTAACTGCAACGCTGCTATAAGCATAAACATGTCTAAACACGTGTAAATGTTCGAGGTTCTACACTTTGATGAAATGCCGAATGTACAATGCATGTCTTTAAAAGTATCCATTAGTCATTTTTTTAAATGTTTGAAAACAAATGGAATATGTAATAATACATAACCACATTTGTGTTATGTTCCGAATCGGGTTGGAGTACTCGCTTGATACGACGTAGGGACATAATCTCGTCCTAACGGCCTCGATATTCCCAAGCTGTATATAAGTTTTTCTTTCCACCAGTTATTTCCAGACGACTACACTTTACTTAAGGGATTACTTATCAATGTAAGGAATATTCAAGCATTTTTATAGTTAACATCATGGAATACATGAAATGGGATGCTATTTAAACATCAAAAGTTTATTACAACTACAACTCAAGAATGCTGAAAATGCCTGCATTGTAAAAGACTACAAGCTGGTCACGAGATCTTGCACAAGATAAAGGTAATTAAAATCACATAGATGTAAATGCAACCTTGAGTGCCATTAAATTTCTTTCAAATTTCCTTTAACGACGGTACAGCAGCGATCCAAGCCAATATTTAATCAATATACATTTTTTACCGGAACTAAAATATAACAGAAAACAATGTTATTTTATTTATACTAACTTAAATTGGCACAAACGTAACAAACATCAATTGATTTGGGAAGAATTGGTACACCATCCTCGATTACGAAAACTCAAATACACCTAAAACACCTGAACTAAATGGTACGCTCATATCCAGAATAATTGTTTACTGAATTGTAACAGAGAAATGTGCGCATTTTCCATGGAATTTAAATAGTGTTCACAATACAAATGATGCAAATTTCAAAGAAATTGTCCGGACTGCGCTGACATTTCACAGGCTGATCTTAAAAATATAAATGAATTATTTGTGAAGCAATTCCCTCTATATATACATCCACACTTGACCTAGATAAGATTCACTATCATACAACATTCCATGAATTGTAAAACAAGCTTGTTCCTGGAATATTCTTAGCACAACAAGTTATATATAACCTAAAATCATGGACTAAAGGTAGCTATGTAGGCATGTTGTTTACAAATGACCATTCCGCTGAGTTTGATTAAAATGGACTGATATAAATAGGTGCGATGTCACAATTTAGGACGATATCTTTGATTTTTTTTTGATGCCCAGCCAATTATATATTTTAAACCCCAGTGTCCGATTGTATTTAATAAATATAAATCAAGATCGACATTCTTTACAATGTTGCACATTACCATGCTTACAAACAATTTAAATGACCACGTATTTGCATTTTTACAAGAACACTCCTAACATTATTTTGAAGAGTTAACTTTCCGTCAACACATATCCTGTCTTTCTCTTCTAACTTGAAAAATAAAATTAATATTTTTAAAAGTAGTATCTATAATGTAGTGGCACAAAAATCATTATAATGTAGATTTTCGCTCGTGACCAGATGAACTGCTAACATATTGCATACATTTTGTGCACCTATCCACACTGCTTAATACTAATGACGTCTTGCGTCTAATCGATAAATTTTATTTGAAGTGCAGCTGGCTTCTTTGTGAAGAATTATCCGTAAGGATGAATGCATGTTATGCGCAATTATGGGTTGAAAATATCTGATTTCTGTTTAATTCTGCAAATTTGAAAATATGTATATAAAAAGTAGGGAGATTATGAAGACAATGTAAACTCATAATTTGAATTGGTATTAAATGGCATTACTGATGTGAAAAGAACTAGAGAGTAACCTTTAGGCTTCTGTAAGGTACAATGCAAGTTAGTTTGCACAATTGATCAATAAAATTAAAATAAAATATCAAGACGGAAGAAAATGTAGTTCTGTTCATCACCCACACTCATGCTTGGGTCTGGAGTTTTGATTATTTAGGTAATTACATGTACGAATTAAACACTTTCATATTTCATTTTTTCTCAAGATCCTATTACATTTAAAACAAAAGAAACTAGTATAGTCCAATATATGGGCTGGCAACTCCAACCTACATGTAACTACATGTGGATGCTTACTGCACGAATATATTCCAATATATTGTGTTAAAGTATTAACAAAGGTAAATTTAACAAATTGCAGACTATAGTTTCACTGGTGCATACAATCTAACATATTTCTTAAATTTACTACGTGATTTTGATATATTTTTGTTGATGCGTATTATTGTCCTAAATGTCGAACATCCACTGCATGTAACGAAATTGAAAAGCGAATATTCGACTTGGCCTACATACTATTCCACATTTAAGAAATAAAAAAGTAAATTAAGATTAGCTGCATTGATGAGGCGTATACCATTGTATCCAAACAAATGTTTTAACACATGCAAAGTTGGGGCTTTAACAAAGAGCTAATTGTGCAGGCACTACATCCGGCCAAAGAAAAACATTTCAGCACCACCTACCGAAATAAAAGTCAAAAGAAATTGTTGATGGAATATCGTTCATTTCCTCTTAACATCCATATTGCCGTCAAGTACTGAAGATTTTAATGATGTTATTTCTGAGATTAGTTTAGTATAAACTGTGTAGTAGTAGCCTCACACAGCAAATAACATTATCCAAGCTGTATGAGTCGGCAACTGATAGCTTATACCACGATCAAATAAAAGCAAAACATTAAACTCGTGTAATTGCAATTCTGTTTAATTTTATTAGTTTGCCTATTCTAAAGATATTATAGGCCGTTTTAGTGCTTAATGTCAGCGATAGCAGCTTCGTTAAGCGCGTATGCTACGGAGCTTTTTATAGATTCACAATCTGCAACGTAATAAGTCCGTCAATATCAAACTGAAAATATATCAACGTTAGGCGATCTAAGGTTTTGAACATTCCTCAGAATGGACTTAATATGATATCTAAACTGACATATGTGATCTGAGTACAAGTTAACTACTCAAAACAAAGGATGTATTGATGCTTTGTTTGACTTTTGAATGACTCTAGGATTTGATGCTCTTAATGTTCATTGTGACGTGGTCGAACCTTTATTATCTATACTATTCCTTTCTTAAAATATATTTTTGTGTTCGTTAAAAGTTTAGGTCACCTACATCTGCTACTTACAAATGAAATTAAGACTATCGGTAAATGATTATAGTGATGGGGTTCAATAGCAAAATAGTGGAAGACATCAGCCATGACAGTCACGAAGTGGGAGTAACAGGATTTGTCACGCCACCCACACATCGTAACTATTAAGTTCGGCGTCTTACATTGTAGGACTGTGAATCGTTATTTTGTTTGTCTTTGAACACCATCACACAATCCTTATCGTGATTTACCTGTAATTTTTAATTCAATTGTAACGAGCCGCAGTGAAAGTACTGTGCAATGCCACAGTATTCACCTTGGCAGATTTCGAATTTCCCAGCCTTTTTTCTACTCTAATCAAGAAAGAATTATTTATCTTCTGAACAATTAAACAGATTTGATTCGGTCAAATCAATTTATTAAATTTTCCAAACAAAAATATAAGTGAACCGTTTTTATTTCGTATAAAAGACATGTGGAAATTGTGTCATGTTTCATAATCTACTGACAAGTTGTTGAATTGTGTCCTTGCAATGTTCGGATGTGCAAATTTGTACAAATTTGTAAACAATCTATTTACATATTTTTATTACAGATGTTAGTGTAAAGTAGTTCTCGGAACAGTTTCTACAGACGTAAACGCAACTGGGTCTACTCACATGGTTAATTTCTGATCAATGGAAATCATCCCTACACATATCATCTTAGTTAAATGCAATTATATAGCTTATTGACATTGCATTGACAAAATATTGGTCCCGATTGCTTGTGGCAGCTGATGCCCGAAACCTAAGTACAGCACATTAATATACACAATTTGATGTTATTAAAGCGCACGTCAGCAGTGAACAAAACGTAATATGCTTACGAGAATGACATACTATATAGCCAAAGAAAAACAACGAAATATTGATACGAGAAACACATTACTATATGAGTGAAAATGATTCAGTACATCAATGAAAACTGAATGTACAATTAGGACAAAAATGATCAAGATACTTCGGTGGAAGGTTGTCTTTGTGGACGACATGGTATTTTTAGATGATGCTGTCATGGCTGGTAATGTACTTCACAAGGTAGATTTGGAAAAGCATCGTGCGCCATGACTGAACAGTATTCTTTCCACAGCCTTACTCTACGCTTAGAGTCGTACGCCGCGATTTATGCAATATATTGTCATTTGGTCTCCATGATTTTATTTGGTGCCACTCCGGCTTTGGAGAGTGTGGCAATGTTGTTTTCCTGACTGAAAAATTCGTGATTCAAATCTAGAATTGCAGCAGCAACCTTCATTAACATGCACATGGTATTGTGTTCCATCAGTCTTGGGTAATACCTTACAATAAAGGATTGACATTCATTTTGAAGTAGCTTTGTTTCACGACAGTTTAAGTATGGATAAAACCATACTATTCAGATTGAATAGATCTGAATGGTTTATGTCAAACAAGACATGCCTATTATGGACCTGCTGATTAATATGTTGTACCCAATGTTAGAATGATGTGCTCTCTCTCTCTCTCTCTCTCTCTCTCTCTCTCTCTCTCTCTCTCTCTCTCTCTCTCTCTTTATATTATATATATATATATATATATATATATATAATATATATATATATATATATATATATATATTATTATATATATATATATATATATATATATATATATATATATATTCTTGCAATGATAAGACTTTGCAGTAGACCAATTAAAGCTACATTTTTCTTTCTGATTTTCAATAAAACTGTCCACATCACTTGGGTTATGTGTAGATCTCCTCCCTTCACCATGATCTTTTCTTCAATAAACTGAATAAATAAATCTGACTCTTCATGATTCATCTCGTATCATTGTTATTTCGACAGAAACAAAACTAGTTCTTCGAACGCAAGCACATTAATACCATATACAGAATAAGTGAATAATTTTACTTAACTCCGGTCGATGACACTGAATATTGACAACAATGTCACACAAATGAGACCTTTTTAAAGTTTGTAATAGGTTGAATTACTCAAGACTACTGGCCCACTACAAAATATATGCTAATGTTTCAGAACGATATTCTCATATTAAAAAGATAAATTTTGCCGAGATAAAAAAGGTTTAGCTGCTAAGATTAAATCATCTCAAATATCAATAATGGTAGAATAATCATAAACTACCCGTTTGGCACGAGAAAGACTAGCAGCGATTAAGAAATTTATTATAGTAATACTAATAATGACGTCTTTGTATAACGCCTAATCTTTAGAAGCTCTCAGCGCTTTACACCATCTATGCTATGACTACACCACCAAAAAACAAATTACAAAAACAATGAAATTCGAAAAAATAAAAACATGCTAAAAACATTTAAGATACAAAATATTATTAGGTCTCAAAGTTTGACCTTGCAGTTGAAAAAGGTGAGTTTTAAGAGTACTCTTAAAGGGACCACTGTGTCTTTGTGTCTAATTTCAATGGGCAATGAGTTCCACATGGCTGGGCCCTGGAATGCACAAGAACGTTGTCCATATGACTTCGTTTTCTTAATGAGAATAATGAGTATACGATTGTCATAAAAAGAGCGTAAGTATCTTGCTGGTGTTTACAAATGGGTGAGGCCGGATAGAGATGTTGGACTGGAGTCTGTCAGTGAAACATAGCACAGAGAACACATTTTGTGTTTGCTTCTGTATCGCATTGATAGCTAGTATAGGGTAAAGAGCAGTGGTGAGGTGTGCTCTGATCGAGGTAATATATAGATGAACCGTGCAGTTGTGTTTTGAACTTTATGAAGTTTCTGGAGTAGATATTATGACGAACCAGACACAACTGAGTTACAATAGTCTTGTCTTCAAAGCACTAATGAATACACAACTGTTTTACTGGCATCAACTGAAAAATATTTACGAATGGAACTGATGCGTCTCAGTTCAAGATATGCAGAATTGATTGACATATGTTCATGACATATTGGTGCAATGTGAGAGTACAGTCTAGAATAAAACTTAGGTTTCGTACTGGCTGTGAGAATTTTATGTTGGTGTTGCTGATATTTATTGCCTGAGGTAAAAGGATGTGAATGAGAAAGTCTTTGTGTTGTGATCAGATTAGCCCTAGTTTTATCATCATTCATCTGCAGCTTGCTACATGTCATCCATGATTTCACATCAGAAATGCACTTCTCTACTCCATGGATGGTAGCATCAACATCAGTTGGGTGGCTAAACTTGTATATTTGGGTGTCATCAGCGTACAATTGGTGACACACTGGGTGATGATCTATGACACTTGAGAGCGGCTGAGTGGATAGAATGATTAGAAACAGAACAGACCTCTGTGGAACACCACAACATATATCAACTGAGCTCGAATGTATTCCATTTTCAGATACAATTTGTGTCATGTTGACTAAGTAGAACTTGAACCACTGTAAGGCTATATTCTGAATGACAAATGCAGAATGAATGAGAAAGTCTTCGGTGAGACGGTGAAGTAATATGTAATGGTTTATTGTGTCCAATGCTGCAG
>JAQISU010000281.1:1057500-1392500 GCA_029339505.1 Unio delphinus | reverse complement strand
ACACTACAGCCTTTGTATAATTTACGTTATGACTGCTACTTCTTGTAATTGGATAATTACTCAGTTTCTGACTGTAATCCTTACACAAGCATTATATACTCCAAACATACGCGCTAAAACCTAAGAGTGCTATTAACAGAAACATAAATAAAACATTAAATGGTGTGTTACAATACGTATAAATATAAGACTGAAATTACATTTTACTCATTTGCACAACCTTCCTCCTTCCTCTTTTTTCTCTCACTCCTTATCCTCAGTCTCGTATGCATATTCTCTTTTCACATGCAAGAATTCTATTTCAAGCGTCCTTGAAAAGACAATAAGTTTTTGGTTTGCAAACTAAGAAGTTTACCTTACTAATCCATTTGAGACTTGGAGAGTTTCAAACGGCCAGAAATATTTTATCGAGATTATGAACTAGTGCTTTCAAGCTAATAAATACGGAATGTTCCTCATACACAATCTAATCTTCTTGTTACCTATCTATCAAAGGATAAGACACGCAACAAAGACATGTTGACACATATACATCACAACTAACTCTCCCGTAGATATCATGTATATAGTTGTATATAATGTAAATATTATATGTACTCTCGCTGAGCCTATTGGATTGTGAATAGCATTCCACAAGGGTCCATACGGGAAATGTGCCGTCCTATATATATATCTTAGCTAAGATATATATTTTGTGTCGTCATACACTAAACACACCTTTTGAGGTTCTAGACCGTTATTTGGTGGGTTAGAGGCTCATAACGGGGATTGTGTTTCGTGCTGCCCTGGGCCCACTCAGATGGGAAGGCACCTTTGGGGCCCACATGGGGTTGTGTTATCTTATTATGTGACCTCTGGACTTCTAGCGTGTGAAAGCATTTAGGAGTTCACATGGGGTCTTTCATATATATGTATATCTCTGTCGTGATAAGATGTTTATGACACCATGGAGAAGCTCGACCGAGTGCCAAACTTAGAAGAGCTCAGCAAAGCAATTGACTCCCTCCCAAATGACAAAGCACCAGGTAGTGACAGCATCCCGCCCAAAGCTACTACAAGTGGGACAAAAACACTGCTTCAACCACTGCACGAACTTCTTTGCCTCTGCTGGGAGCAGGGAACAGTCCCCCAAGACATGCGTGATGCCACAAATGTGACCGTTTACAAAAACAAGGGCGACCGCACTGACTGTAATAATTACAGAGGGATCTCGCTTCTGAGCATCGTTGGTAAAGTGTATGCCCGCATCATACTAAACAGGCTGCAGTTGCTGGCAGACTGTGTGTACCTAGAATCCAAGTGCGGCTTCAAAGCAGGCAGGTCAACAACAGACATGATCTTCTCCTTGCGACAACTCCAAGAGAAGAGCAGAGAGCATGGTCAACTACATGATGTTCATCGACCTCACCAAGGCCTTTGACTTAGTAAGCAGGAAGGGCCTTTTTGAAGTTCTCAGTAAGATAGGTTGCACGTCACCCCCCCCCCCTCTCTCTCTCTCTCTCTCTCTCTCTCTCTCTCTCTCTCTCTCTCTCTCTCTCTCTCTCTCATGCGACGATGTCTCTGAGCATATGAATAGAGGTACATTGTGCAGACTTACTAACCAACAGAAATGGGAAAGAGAGATAGATGATAACATATAATCGTATCGTCGGTAGCAATGTAAATATTTGCATAATAATTATTGAGATCAAATGACAATACAAATTCAAATGTTTATTTATCTTTTGCTGATTGGTATTTGCACTTAGTTTTTAATTCGCATTCGTTTCAATAAACTGGCTGTAAGTGCCTACGTGTTCATTGAACATGTGCTTGTAATACTCAACTTTCTTGATTTAAGCAATATTTCATACTTCAATATTTAGCGTGTTTTATATGTATTTAATTTATTTCGATGAAAACAGAAGTTCGAGAAAAAAGGCAACTGATCAATTTTCAAAAAGGATTATGATTAGCCGAATAGGACCAGGAACTACATTTATAAGCGGACACACATAACAAGTATGCGAATAATACTTTTACTCTGTCAACCCACCTTTGACTGCAGTCATCACTGTTGGAAATGCGCGTTTAGTTGAATGTGGTATCAATAAACTATATGTATAATATGCACGTATAATGTATCATTAACATACAACTCATGTTTCTTTATTTTTAACAAGAAACCTCGGCAATACTCTTTAGCTTTTAATGTAAAATGTGTTGGAATTTTGAGAGACAAAAATGTACCACAAAGTCAATACGTAAATTGTATGCTCATATCAATAAACTCCTGTTTTTAATTTATATTATCTTTACCAGATCCTCATCAAAATGATCTAGCATAAATATGAGCCAATCTAATCTAAAATTCCACCACAGCATGACTGTAGATAAAGCTAGGGAGATGGTATGGTAAGGTTATGCCACATATTTTTCAAAAGGATTCATTTAAGCACACATATGTCACCTTCCTGTGGTCGAATTTTGTGTTGGTTTTCATTTAAACCTGCCGAATACTGTAACATCTCGTATACTTGAAAATAAAATACTCTCCTTGTCCAGAATGTTGTCATATTTTAAAGCTTGGATTATATTATGTATTGCTTGAGTCTGCTTACTTCTCAACCAGTCTTTGCCCAAATGTCAACTGTTGATGCTGGATCACTCCATTGAAGTATTCCTGATGTAGATTTGGTATGAAAGCTACGAATTCAATATTCAAGTAGTTTCAGTGAATTCCATTTTTTCATTGCGGATGTGGTGAGGGTATTCTCTGACCACTAATCCATGCTCAAATATCTATAATGCTGTGTGAAAGGTTGGAGGAATACCGTAACCGCCGAGAATACACTCCATGCCTACATCGCCTCTTCTATACCAATAGAGATTTATATATCCCTCAGCCAGATGTCGTTATATTGAGGATAGTATGTACAGCCACATACTGGCTCACTCTTAAATCGGGACTTCCTATCTGAACACTCTTCTCTAATAAACCAGCTGTAGCTCCGCATATAGAACAATCAATATTAGATTTCTTTGTAATAGTACAACTGTAAGCATTCCTAAACCAAAAACGAATTTGCACATCCAACGTTTTGGTGCAGAATGTATCAGTTGATGTAGTTGCAGAGGGGTTGAACCCTAAAACTTTTTATAGGCATATATATGTCAAACCATGGCTTTCTACGAAACCGAAAAATAAAATGTCACAAAACAGAACTAAGGCTTCTAACTTTCAAGACGCATATTTGTTGTAGTGCTCTCTCTCTCTCTCTCTCTCTCTCTCTCTCTCTCTCTCTCTCTCTCTCTCTCTCTCTCTCTCTCTCTCTCTCTCTTTTGCTACGAATTAAATCATAACATATTACAATAATGGTAGGAGAATCGTTAACAGCTAAATTAACTAGAGCAGAGAGGGCGAAATCTACAACTTTATAGAAGCGTCTGTTTGTCAAACCATGGCTTCCTACGAAACCGAAAAAAATAATTAGTAAAGCTATCAGCGCTTATCAAATCATCGTGCATGATTTTAAAAAGCTCTGAACAACTATTTATGTGCTCGCTTTGCTTCGTTGTTTAGAAGTCACCTACGTTACCTGAAATTAGGTTTGTACTTTCGCTTTGTGTAATCTATTTTAGTTGCCTTACGCGTGAATTAACGTTTTTCTTTGTTTCTTATTGTTTTGACAATCTTTGTAGATGCACCAATAAAAGGTCTAGTGGAGAGTAAAAGCGTGATTAATAAAATGTATGATACTAAGGACTAATTTAAAAAAGATGGTGGTGTTGATGCTACCATAAACGATAAACGAGCAGCGAGTATCACAGTGCATCTAAAACATAGAAGGTATTTTATCAGAGTGAAATGTATTATACGAGCAGAAACTGGAAACTGGATTTTTTGTGATAAAAACGACCCTATCCTTGCCAAAAAAATAAGTCATTGTAAGTCATTGTGAGTCAAAGTTTCAAACCAGTATTATTGACCGGAACCGATACACCGTATTACGAGCGAGCGTATACTCTGACATCGGTTATTTATGGAATTTATCCGATAAATAAAAAGCCAAATATTAACAATCTAAAACCTATGAAAATGTCAAAGATAAATTGTGTAGCCGAATGAGTGATATAGCAATTTACAAATGCGATGCGTGGAAACGGTAAGGGCTTAGACGTAGCAAGATAAACAAATGGGCTTTATCAGTCAAGGATACAGGTGCTACAATAAAAGATGTGGCTGAGCTAGAAAAACATTAAGATTCACAATAACCATAACAACGATAACAGGGGAAGTATTTTATGAATCGATATATAAAAAACGGATCTCCAATAAGTAGCATCAATCATAATGCGCGCGCGTGTACTAGTGGACTAACGAACATCAATATTTCAACGAGATAGAATTGTGAGATACTACACGGAGAATTATAAGCGAAACATGTTTGATTTTATTTACGAGTTAAGTAAAAATGATCCTTTGTCCGTGTGGTTTTGTAGTTTTGTAGACGAAGAGGGTAAACTTGATCAATTTGTAAGACCCAACGGTGAAATATACCGTAAGGAATCTTTCAATGGCACGATGAGAAAACTTGCTGATAAATCTTCAAAAGATAATACCGAGCAATTACTAACAAACTGTTTTACAGTCCCGTCAATTGTAGCTCACTTCGCCAGAGAGAGAAATATGTGGAAACCAACACGATTTGATTGTGGAAAAACAACACAGTGATCGAATTATATAGAACTATGTCAGACATGATTGCGCTAACACCTACACACAGACACGCCAGAGAGATGAAAGAGAGAGGTGTTATTTCCTGCACTTATCACAGTTTCTTTCGGTATAAGGGTGACGCATGGACTCCTGATCGAATGGTTGATAAATATATTCCAAAGATCGTTATTAGGGATGAGATAAGTACAGTCTCGTTTAATAAATTTAACGTGTTTCTCACAAATACAGCGGTGATAATGTGCGGCGATCGTGGTCAACCACCGCCATTTGTCTGTTTGTCGCCTCTTGATTGGTTGAAGAAATGTGTAGATTATTACGAAAAATTTAATACTTATCATAAACCGCTCGATACAGAATTAAGCAAGTTCAAGAAATTAATCAGATTACAATCAGATAAAATCCAATGTGAAATAGCACGTAAAATAATTTCAGAAACCTCGTTAAACGATTTTTTGGGAAGCGTGGAGACCAAACAATTTGATAGTGGCAAGTAGAAAGATAGTCAGAGACTCACTTCAACAGCGATAGTTTTAATTACATAAAGAACAATTCCCAACGCTGCAAGTGCCGTTATGTTATAGATCAGGTGATACACGAAGACAAAATATTAAAGTTGATATTGAAAAACAGACTCTCGTATTAAATTATATTGTTCTGGTCGTTATCAGTCTTATTGAAGATGCATTGCTCGCTGACAAATCTCCCTGGACGCTTAGATCTCAGGGGTTAACCATCTCAAATACAATTGTTTGGAGCATAGATGATCGCATCGTGTGGTCGAATTTACTTTATCTCGCAAAGTCACGAGTTAGAAAAATAAACCAACTTCGTAGAGTCATTTTTAATTTTAATGGCAGCACCAACCATGCAATTGTCAGCGTTGATATAATAAGAAGAAAACAATCTCACTGGTTATAAACAAAGCGATTAAAAAAATAATAGCGATTTTGATATTTATGTTGATTTTATAATATAGCTGAAACAACAGCAGAATAATCAATGTGCGAAATGTAATTGTATAATGATATGGTGCTGGTCTTAAGACAAAAATCCACACCAGTTTACCGCAGACAGAAAAGATAGCAGTTGCGGTCATACACGAGAAAATGTTATACTGACCTGTCTTGAGTGTAAGAGACGCAGAGGTGGTAATTAAGTGATCGCTGTGGTAATTGTGTATTATCGTGTATCACGTGCAACTGCTCACGTGTAAATCCTCACTGAGGAGCAGTTGAATCTAATCAATAGATGTCGGGTCTACCCTTGGATCTTGTTATGTTAGACATTTTGTGTGATGTGACACTCCAAATAGGATCAGTAGCTCTGTTTTTACCTCCCTCGAGCTCACCTGGTTCATATAAATTTCTTACAGTCACATTACCGAGTATTTTTTGTTTCGAAAAATATTTCGTGCGGGTATATATTTTTTGGATCGAGTTATTAGGTTTCCTATTGATTGTTCGAGTAATTTCATTATTTAATGCAGTTATCATACCTGGTAATCTTGCAACCCATTCACACTATCTATTGTTTTGAATAAATTAGTTCGCGTATTGATATCCAACTAACCGCTCAGCAAGTGTTTGATTAAATCGTTCAACAATTGCCTGATCGCGGTGTATTGAAGTATATCCTCGTCTGATGGTTACATTAAGTTGCTTCATGAATGATAACAATGCACCTTGAAATTCCTAGCCTGGCTCAGCCTGTATCAGATTTGGCCACTTCAAAGTTCCTCGTCAATGAATTCGTTCAAACGCAGAACATACTTCTGATGCTGTCTTTATCAATAATGGCTAAGCTTCTTTGTACTCTCGCAAAATCAACTACAGTTTACGCGTATTTGTAAGTCCATCTTTTGACAGTATCATATGAAAGGAATAATATATCCGCCTGATAAACTTTTTTTGGAACGATGACATCAATATATGCAGAGTGAATTTGATTAGGTGGTGGTAGATAAATCTGCCATATTGCTTGTCTTGATTAGCAATCTGCTGTACTAACGTTTTTTACTTTTGCTGCTTTTGGCGAGTTTATTAATTGCTGATTTCCCCCTCCCGTATCATCTTGGGGAATAAAATAAATAGATTCCATAATATTATTAATCAGCTGATTAATTACCAACACGGGAATTTCCACTTACAAGCACTAGTTTACCCTTCATCGTAAATCTTACTAGCCAATTAGTTAATGATTCCTTGAAAGATTTATTCGTAATAAAATTGAACGCGAGAATCATTTTCACATCTGCCATATGTCTATGTTGCAGATTGCTACTTTTCTAAGCAACATCATAAGCATGACAATCCTGATCAGTTTCATTTATAAGATATTCACCAATACTTGGTTGGTCTTTGCTATCAAGTTGGATATCGAGCCTGGTTCCAGGGCCGTAGTAATTATATCCTGAAATATGTTTTTCTCCTGGATATTTGGCCCATGGAGTCCCTCGGAGTATTGTCAATTTTGCTGCAATATCACTTCCTCTTTTTTAAATCATCACCCAATTTTGCAGAAATAAATCTAAATTTATTTGTACCAAACTGTGCGCACCTGCCAGTGAGCATTGATCTGGAGGTTTTTTTTGTTGTTGCTGTAATTGTTTTTAAGTCATTTGTACTAATACGCGTCTTACATTTCACACAATATAGATCCATAATTTGTTTATAATAACATTAATGCAATTGATTTGTTCTGCAACAAAAACACGAGAACCTGTTAAACACCATATGGCGCTACCAAAGTCCATCAGGGTGATTATCATAGGTCAGGCTGGAAGTGGAAAAACGCAATTTTTACTTAATCTGATAATGAGATGGTTAAAATAGGACAGGTTGTATTTAGTGGCACTATCTGTAGATGATCAAAGATGTTATGATGTTTTAAAAGATTTAAATGAAACTGCAAAGACAAGAAATGAAGATGATGATCTTATTGAATCTACCATTGATATCAATGAAGCGAGTTTAAAATTTATTATCGTTAATACATTATTGTGACACTGCATATAATTACAACTTACTGGTTATGGAACGATTAAAAATCCAGGTGGAGCCAGTGGTGTAAGCGAATATATAATGTATCCTTGCTGCGCGTGATTTGATTTTTCGAGATTTATTTGGTAGATTCCATCACTAACATAACATACTAGATTTAATGCGATCACCGAGGTTATATTTACATTTCCAGTTGATATTTGTCTCCCACCACCGTCTAGGTCATTATTATGCTTGAGAACGCCCACCCCCATATTTATTTCCTTGCTGCAAGTATCAAGGAGAGTTTTCATTGACAAGATTGCTGACTGATTTCTTTAGTTGATCGGTTGCAAGTTCAAGTATTACAAATGTCTGCAAGTGTTGTTCGGTTATTTTAAAATAACTGAGAAATACATATTACGACTGTTCTCTTGTACCTTAGTTTTTATTATACTCTTCATGGGTTACGAAGTTACGATTAATATACTCGATATCGTCCATGATTTGATTTACATGCTGAATTATTTCGATAAATTGCTGTTTTAGGTCATAAGAATAATGCTGTGTAATACTCGCAAATAAATTCCTTAATTATAAAATATGCGAGCGAGTTCTGGAGCAAGTCCAGGAGTAATTGTGCCTGAAAGAAATGTAAATACTCCTGTCGGAGAACCAGGCTATTCGGTGTGTCATGTTCAAATAACTTTTAAAAGATCTTAACGAATTACCATAATCAATTAAAAAAATAATGAGAAATAAAATGCTTTTCTTTTAGTGGGTTGTTTTATAAATTTTTTCACATCTGTGGTAAAATCATTAAAGGTTGATTCAGGTATTTATAAAGGTGTCCTAGGAGGAATTTCAGCCCATCCTAGCACTATTCTGATCGATGACTGATAAATATATTCAACATAGCCAGGTGAGTTTATCTCGATCGCGGCTAATAATATCGGTTCTTCGACTGTTATAGCTATTTTTGATTCAATTCCCGTAATGGATTTTATTCTATTGTGGATTTCTTTATTGATCTGTTCGATTTGATAATTACCGGATGGTATGGAACCAACGGTCCAAACAGGGTTTCCATCCTTATTTTTTTATTTGCTAACACCAGAGAATTATTCGGCTGTTGAACCGCGAATGATTTTGATTTAATATTTGGTCAGCTGTGATATACTCGCGATTTTCTTTACCGGAGAAGCGCATGGAAAGTTAACGCTGAATTCAGGGTTAGTTGAGGTTAATGAGATCATGGTTGTTATTGATGGGGCTGTGTTCGAGACTATCTGTTGAAGTAATTCCGTCGTCTTTATATGTTTTTGTAATTTTGATGTCGCTGTATCGTAGATTTTAATCATCACCGATAACACGTTATCTGATATCATTGTATCATCGAGACTAGATGATATCAACGAGGATATTTGATAATATGCAGTCGTTGCATAATATATATATATATATATATATATATATATATATATATATATATATATATATATATATATATATATATATATATAATGACTGCACGTGAATTATATTTTTTGGGGGCAATGATATTAAGAAACACCTTAAGTTGTTGATGATGCTGAAACACAAATTATGACAACTACAGGTATCAAAATTGTTATCTCTGATAGCAATATACCTATTCCAGCAATAACAGCTGAAAACGAATACACGATTACGTCAACACGAGTAATACGCCTGCGGTATCGTTTTATTTTACCGTATACACGTCAACGAGATTTTTTTACTTTAGTTTGTAATTGGGGCACTTGACCGTATCTATATTGTTGGACATTCATTATAATTTTCACTTAAATCAATTACAAATTATACATGCCATGTGATTGACACTGATGCTAAAGTACCACAGCTGGGGGTTAATGTAAATATTTCAGTTGATCCATCTCCTTTTATTGCACTTACAGTATTAATTCCCGTGAACATACTTGATGACATTAAATTGTAACATAATATATAGATAACCCTGACCTCTGCGGTAGCTATAACGATGTAATTTCGAAGTGTCCAGATGAAAGATCATTGTTTCATAGAGTACACTGTATTGATATTTTGTGTATGCGGTATCTTGATGTTATCACGCCGCTCAGCGAGAGCAGAAAAATCACTAATGATATTATCCTGCGTTTGTTTAATCGTATCATTAGTAATTTTAATATCAGAAAGTTTAATGGTGATATTTTTTCGGTTTCCCAAAGAAATTATCCACAGTATCATCAATTTTTCTAACAATTTTTCGGAGATTTCCAAACGCGTCTAAGTGAATATCATATTCGGATAACAGCGTTGATTGTTTACCGTCGGTGGTATAATATTCACTCCGTTGCGTTGATAGATTAACGTCGATGATATTATATTCGGCTCGCAACGTTGATAATTTACCATTGACGACATCTACGTAGTTTTTTGTTACCGCGTCGGTATCCGATGTTGGATTACTAAGTGCGGTTATTTATTTGAGTACATGTAGAGCTCGCCCGTCATTGTATCACCAGCTTTCTTTACTCGATTATTGATACGATCCAACACAGTTGGAAAAAAACAACCTGGTTTAATCTTACCAGTGGAATCAATCACCGCTATGGAGTGTTCGGTTACTCCACTAATTTGAACTATAATATCATCCAAGGAAACATTACTCGTTTCTAATTTTCCATGACTATCATGAAATACGACTATTTCGTTTGGATCAACACTGGGAAGATTTAACAATTCGAATTAATCATCATTGGTTGCCGATATTTCGCCAGTTGGTTTGTTTAGGTTCGAGAGAGATCTCCCGTAAATATCAATCATTATACTCTAAGATCTGGTTTTATAGGGAGGTTTAGTCGACGATGATATAGCATCAAGTACATTAATTACTTCTTGGCCGCATATTAGTGGGTCAGTTATTGTCTGTGTTGGTAGCGTTGAATACCAGCGAGATATTTTAATTGTTCTAAATAATACATAAATTCCTTGGGTGGTGCTAAATCATATGAATCAAAATAAACGATTCCACGGGGATCAATCGTGTATGCAGCCCAGTAAGTTCCAGGTCGGGTGATTTTATCGAGATTAATAATACCGTTTTCAATGTTCTTTGGTGTGGAATGTAATTGATCTCGCATAAAATCACCTCTGAAGTTTTAAATTCTTAATTTTTTTGAGCAGCATCAAGCAAATCAATATTTGACAGTGGTTTTAGTAAACCGACCCTGGCAACCTCAGACCTTTTCCGTTCTACCATGAATACGGCATCCCTGATAACCTTAGACCCCTTACTTATTTTTATATCCTCGCTTCGTTGCTTTCTTCAGTGCCATTCCTGAGGCTGTTCCAACTGTTCCTAACTCCGCAGCTTTTGTGACTGCGGGAACGGCGGCGGCAATCAATGCTGGTATGTCGGCGACAAGTGGAAATATACCACCTCATTTACATGTATCTTTGATCGCGCCCGCAGAGTGAGTAACCTGAACACCTTTTTTAATCTTTATTACATCATTTAAATGCTTAATCTGACATACTGTCAGTGCTAGTTTATTCTGAACACCAGTGATCTGATTGTGTTTTACCGATATTTTAGTTCCACATTTTTTTTAGCTGAATCTGATTGAAACTTTTTAATCTGACCAGGAGTCAGAGTAACACTAACGTGACTATACGAAATTTATAATAATACGAATGATCTAATTTTGTTACATATTTTCTAATGGTGCATCAACTACCCTTATTCGTCCACCAACACCTTGGATTAACATCGATTTGACGCTTGGTATAACAGATATTGCTCTGTAAGAACCATAAACGATCGGAGGACCTGCCACGACAATAGGGGTGTGTGTTACGCGATCTCGGAAGTGTATATCAACGACGGTCTTGTTAAATCTAGATGTTGCAGCGAAAAGAAATAAATCGGATATCGGTTTCGAAATTCTAATTGTGTGATATTTGCAGACCAGTATGTATATTAAGATCACGTCCCATAAATGTCAGCAAACGATGATATGCGCGTGCTATTTAGTTTTGATCGTAATTAAGTAAAATATCTTCAGATGGTTCTTGTTGACCGTTTATTGATGACGAGACTTCAGAAATACCCAGTTGGTCAAATATCATGTGACTTCGCGTTTGTGAATTGAATCGCGTAATATTCTGTAGCGCAACAAATATATTTCGAGGCGCAATAAGACCTTGTTGTGATGCCATGTGCTATGAAAATATATCGTTAATAGTACTCTGAATACTATCTGTAGTAACTGTTAGCCATGAAAGCAATGATTTACCACCTGTATCCATGAATAATAGTAACCTTTCCTCTGAGGATATCAATGGAGTCATTAAAGACATCTATAGTTTTAGTTTTTGTTATATTTACATTACCATCAGCAACACCAGCACCATGCCCGATTGCAACATTATCATCACCTTTTCGGGCAAGGACTACTGTGTGTTTCGCTCCAAAGATTACTTTTCGTACATTTCTACAAAATCCAAATATATGAGACAGTGAGATCGCACAAGAAAATAATCTACGCTCGCCTTGCAACATCTCTGTACGTGTTGCAAATCATGTTATAATTGGCAGCATTAACATCACTAATACTATCAAAATCAGCAGCTGGTCTCGTAAATCAGCTGGTGCTTGATCGATTGCAGTAACTTGTGTTACCTTTACCTTAAAATGCTGAACATTTTCAGCGTGATCAGTAATAACCGTAGAAAACATCATAGATGGACCAGCCGATCTTGTATAATCATCAGACTATCTTGCTAAACCAACTATTGTTGTAGCAACATCAACATTTTCTGAATAGATTCAATCTCTCTTCCATTAATTATATATGTAGCGCTACTAAACAGTGCCATAATTCCGTTATTGACAAAATCAACCGGGGTATTTGCGTCAAATGGTGTATTAGCTGCAACATTTATTACAAGTTCCCCTTCTATTTCAATAAATTCTTCAGCGGGTAAGAAATATCTACTGGTATCCTGAATTTGAAGTTCAATTCTTGATCGACTATTTGGCTGTATTCTGTTATAAGAATAAAACGAATAATCGCGTTCATCTTTGAGAACCGGTATGTCGATATCAAATGATGGGTCGGTTGAAGATTTGAACATTTTATTATATATTTCGCGATCTAAATCGCGATATTAAACCACTTCTTGCTATTAAATTTGCAGTAAAATTTCCTTGTGCATCAGATCCTTGATTCATCAAGGCTGCTAGTTTTAGATCCATGGTTTGATTCATTATTTTACTTACATTCACGTGCATAATTTCCGTGGATGGCAATTTTGCTGGCAGCGATTTTCGTCGCATTGATCGTGTTAGTCTTTCTTTGGCTACCAAAAACGCGTTATTGGCAATATTACCAATAGCATCAGGAGCTTTGTCATCGATAACATTAATAGCTTTCATCGATAATTGTTCTGCGATTGGTGTTATTTTTGGAGCCATCCTTTCAAATAACCCTTGAATAAAATTACCAACACCATCTCAATAAACGGTTTAATCGTGAATTTTCTACGTAGGCTATGGTTTGTTTATAATGGTGATAGTGTATGATCATCTTATTTATTATTGTTATATCTAATGTTCTGACAATTAGTTGATGTGATAAACATCAACGTGTTCATCGATAAACTTGCGATATACTATAATGTCCATGATACCACATTGAAATAATCCTCTTAAAATATCAACTGCTTCATTAATTACTTTTGGTTAGTTATTTTCAGCTCGTTTACCCTTTATGAGAACTTCTAATCGTGCTATATCGGAGAGAATATTATTAGGACAGGCAACAAAACCAGTCCCCCACGCACCGTTTGGAGTTCCACTCGGAGAAATACTTTTTCATGTAGTATTCCCTTGCGCGGGAGGAGATTCCAGTAATCCCAAACATTCTAAAACATCACCATCGTCATCTGTTGAGATGGAGGGAGTTGATTTGAAGGCTCTTGCTTTGAAGATTTTTTACTCTTCCATTGTTATCTTCGCTGTTTTAGTTCTTCTTCTCGCTCTTTTGTTCTTCCATTCTTGCCGTTTTTGTTCTTTTTTTCGCTGTTTTTGTTTTTCTATTTTTTGCTATTTTAGTGTTTCATATTGACCGTATACTCTACCTAACGCATCGAGATATCCTATATACGGTGCACTTTTTGTATCAACTTGATTTCTCTAGTTTTAATTTTATAAAGTACATCAACCTAGTATTGAATATATGTAATATATGTTTTATGTCACGGTTTCTACATTCTTTTTATATCTTTGAAACGCGTAGCAACAATATCGATAACGTTATCTGAATTACTTGTATCGATTGTTGTTAAAGTATCCTCAGTAAATTTATTACGTAATTCTTCGACTATTTTGTTTCATCTTTGTTTGGACCAGATTCACGCCTAGCCGGTTGATATACTTGACCAGGAAGATTTTTTAAAAGTCTTGATGTTTCTCCAATTCTCTCCATGATTTTTTCAAGTTTAGGAAGAACATCCATTAATAATTTTTATCCTTCTCTCTTTCCATATATAACCTCTTTAGTGGTTGTAGTAACGGGTTTGAATAATTGCTATGTGCCTTCTACAAAATCATTTCGAGATTTTTGTCGTTGCTGTTATTTTTGTCTGACAATCACTGACGGGAATAAAATTCCTAATCGCAGCTTGTCGCTCTCGAGCTAATCTAGTTCTTAACGATCCTTCTGCCATTATTGCTATAATATGATTTAATTCGTAGCAGCAGAGAGGGCACGCCCACGAATACGCGTCTCGAAAGTTAAAAGCCTTAGTTCTGTTTTTGACATCATTTTCATCGGAACTGTGGGAAGCTTTGGTTTGACAAACAAACGCCTCTAAACAGTTGTAGGGTTCGCCCCCTCTAGACACGTTTCCAGTCCCTGGCAAAAGCTGAATATTCAAAACTGAAATATTGCATGCAAATTTGGAAACGTGACCTATCGCATCATCTGCAAGAAAGTATATCCTGCATTATGTTGAGGATACGTAGGGAAAAAAACTAACCCTCATATGTCTGATTGTGTTACACAAACAAATATTTAAAAAGCACCTAGAACATTTATTTTCGCCATACCACACATTTAGTTACAATGTTAAAACCGGTTTGCCCACAAATCAACTAAACTCAAGAAAATAGAAAAATGAAATAAACTGAATCTGATCGTGGAGAACACTCTAACCAAACTGTTTTATACAGGAAGGACATCTTAAAAAATTTTGATATATAACATCATTACAATAATAGTGTTTGACAATAAAATCATCTGTGATAATATTTCGATTGAACTATCTCTACTCATCAGATAGGGCGCAACAATGCAAGGATGTGCTTGAAATGCTTTGTTTCATCTTTTTATCGATTTTTGCTTGATCAAACGATCAAGAGAAATCGGGTAATAACAAACGAACTTAAGTCCTTTCCAGAAGTTCAAAATCGAATTTTCAGCATATTTCAATGAAACACGTAGATTATGAACGGGATTTTATTTATTCGCTGCTGTGTTGCGTGTTTGTGTCTTTCGTGATATTTCGGTATTATTAATTCGGATTTACTATGTACAGATGAAATTTAATTATTAGGCCGACACGTTGGTATGTCTGCTACGCTCGAATGATTATACCACAGACACTAATGTTATTTTATGTGACGTTTGCATGGTAGAAATAATATATCGGTCGATGGTTACAGGCAATGTGATGAATGTGGCTTTTCCGATGATTGGGGTCCGAATATGAATGTAAATTAGTCAACGTGTATGGTAATTGTCTGTTTATTCGTATTTTTAATTATGTCAGCATTATCAAAGAATTTTCCTGTACAATTCAGCGATATCCATTTGTGTTCTGCTTCGAGTACATTTATAATCCTATATATCACTGAGCAGAAAGAATAATTTCTTTTCAGGCTCTCAAACCAGATATATTTCAACGTGTGAAACAGGCAAACAGAATATTTCAAATATTGGCGATTTGAGTAACTTAAATATATCCAGTATTTGCTCAGGAAAAGAAATCAACCTTTCGATTGTATCAGCTGAAAAAATCGCCCCCCCCCCCAGCCTTTTTTGTAAAATAACTTCAATTTCAACAATACTTATACAATGATCATACCAAAAATCATCAATGGAACACAAAGGTTTCTTTTCGATGACAAAATCTATTCCACTATTTACCCTGGTGACATATTGTAAACTATTTTACTTATGTGACCACTAAGCAAGTCCACCTGAGAGAAACAGTCGAGACAAATTGGTAGAAAGGTGACGATTCAAATAACATCGGCTAAAAATAATTTCAGTACTTCGAAGGCAATACAGTTTTTATGTATTAATCAAAGACAAAAATGCGCATTGTTCATGTTGAAAGTGTAACTTCTTTTGATATATATATATATATAATTAAGTATTGCATGGCATGCCGGGAAATCTGTATTTCACGTGTGAACATATAAAGATATCTGGAGAAGAAAAAGAAAAAACATTTTTCAATAATGCTCTTTACGTAACACTGCATTTTTAGCATATTATTGACTTTATTATGCCGAAGAAATGGGCGTTAAGTACCTTACCCAAGGAAATAATTAGGCAGCTGACATTGGTCGGTATCGAATCAGCGCCCCTTGCATGACAAGTTTTAATGCACTACCTACCGATCTACTCTGTTGTTTCCTGAATAACTTGTAATTAATTGTATGTCTAAAAACAATCTGTTTCAATGGAAATATAGACACAAGATGCTTGTAGTTGTCCACTAAGAAATAACTAAATGATAATAAATTATACTTTCGTTGATTTTAGGTATCTCCAAGATGACGTGGCAATTTGTCATTCCACTAATATGGAGCTTGTATGTTGTTAGAAGTCAGAACGAGCCTTATGGCGGTAAGGAGAAGTACTACGGCATCTACTCTTTAGATATTATGACACTAACAAGTAGTTAATTGTGTGCTGTCAGAAACCAGTACGATATTTGTATGAGTACAACAACTAAACAGTCATGACATTGTCAGTCTAGATATAATGACATTATAAAGTGTTAATTGCTTATTATGAGAACGTTGTAATGAAATCTAAGGACACGTTTAAAACATAATATTATAATTCAAGTGGATTTAAGTGCATTAGTCTTGGCGTATTTAGAAATATCTATATTTTTAAAGTGTTTTTGAGGAAATTATAAATAACGCATAATAACTATACATCATTAATATATATATATATATATATATATATATATATATATATATATATATATATATATATATATATATATATATATATATATATATAAATATATATCCAATGTTATTTTCTCTAATATTGGATGCATTTTGATGCAGAAAATGTTGCATATAGAAAACCTGCCAACCAGTCTACTACATACAAGGCGCACAATGCGTCACTTGGAGTAGATGGCGGCATATCCACGAACTTCAGCGATGGAACATGCAGCCACACGGGTACATGGCAGAATTACTCCTGGTGGACTGTGGATCTCGTTGGTTTCTACTGGATCAAATTTATCAGGATATACCAATGGACTCGTAAGATCACTTTAATATTATGGAATGTTCTTTAGTTAAGATTTTTTAAAGTCTCTCTCTCCCACACGCACACACACACGCACACACACACATATGCTTTAACATCCGTAAGGTTCCTCGCAAGACTTACATTAACGATATTCTCCCCTTAAATGTAATATTAAGTCACCGTCAAATCTAGGCTGAATGTTCTTTAGGTGTATTTTGTGTTTCTTAGCTGATGAGTTGGTATCATTAAGGCTTAATAACGATTCAGGTGGGGTTTTTCATCTATATGAGTAATCATAATTTTCGCATGAATTCGATCCTTTATCATAGCCAAAGTTAATAAAACAATAAATAATTAAATAATTGTATGGTGACAGAGAACAAGTAAATCTAGTATTAATCACACTAAATTGGTCTAAAGGTGGGACCTAATATTTTTTTAGAAGTCGTCATAAAAGTTTAAAATCTGGAAACCAGGTTATTTTAAATCAAATGTTATCAAATTGTGACAGGTGTTGAGAGCAAAACTTTTACAAACATATTTTGTTGGCCAAATATTATCATATATTTTTATATAATTCGTACTAATATAACCTTTTCGCATTTTTTGTGTGCATAAGCAGTGTCCTTCAAGTGAAGACTAATTTATCAAAAATTGCTTTGCTTAGCTTAAGGGTGAAAAACACTTTTGTATTAGTAATAAAGAGCAGTCATACTTAGCGACGCCTTCTACTGTTATTGCATACTTGGATTTCTTTTTTAAACACGTACCATATATGGACCCAAAGTACGGACCCTACGGATGATCTGCGGCATGATGTCCCAGTGCTAGACATCACTATAAACTGCCACACTGCAGACATTGTTGGGATATGACGGAAAAATTGTTAAAACTACGTTAAAATATCCAAATCACAAACACATAGTATCCAAAGATCCACATTTTACGATTACCGTATATATCGTTAAGCAGATAGCTATATTCAAGGTTCTCTGTGTGTTGTCTATTATCTGTTTAAATCGGCCTCAGTAAGGCATATCGATTAAAAAATATAAAAAAGATGCGACAGATAGGAAAAATAAGGTATGTTTAGTTGCACAGAATCATCTAACGTAGGATGGAGGTATAGTTGCCTCTGGCCTATGTGGAATCGTATCATTTGAATAAAGGTGAATGAACTTTTATCTCATGGTTGTATACTAACAATTTAATGCATCCTGACTGAGGATCCAATTTAGAAGACGTCATTTACATCTTTTAGCTCGCATTTACAAAATACACAGGAGTTTTTTTCTGCGAGTCGGACGTCGTCAATATCAGCGTATTTGTATCTTTACAGCATTTTAAACATTGCCTTGAAAGTTTCGTTTATGATCTGAAGGTACAAACCAGGACGGAATTGACTTTCAATTAGATCCCTGACCTTTTGTATTATTTTTGATACAATCTTACTACTAAGTCGTTTGAATTTCAAATGATACGTTTAACATCAAACTTTGCTTTTAATGATTGTTCTATGTAGATTGCATTTTACAGTTTGTGTTACGGTTTTATTTATGGCTCACATGCAGAATTCATGTAGTTAAGCCTCTAAGTAATTTTATTCACATTAACATATTTTTGATTTATACCCAGATGTGTCATGTACATATTTTTGTTCAAAAGTTATATGTATAGAAAGAGGATTCATTCAAGTTTCATTTAAGTTATTGATCATCAAAGATATGAAGGAAACGTACATTTATAAATTATTTCGGCATGTTATAAACATGTTCATGCCATTATTCGCTATTCTTTTTTTCATATTTGTCTTAATGTTATTAGGAAACTTGGTGAAAGGCATGCGTTGAACCAATCGTTCTCTTAATTTTGAGGTCTCCTGGTCTGTGTCGCGTTTATTTAACATAAATTTTTGTGCCTAACCAACAACAAATGTGGATGGGCATATTGAGTTAATCTCTTCTGCTTGTTCGTATATCAGTCCAACCGTAACTCTGTAGATTATACATTTATTACGGTTTTTATTTCTCAGATAATCTTGCTTATAGGGTCTATCTTTTTATTATTTGGATTTCGCGTGGAGAGAAATAAATGGTGCAGCCAAAGGTAGGTCAGTGACTTTGAGCATTTTAAGATGTGTTGTATGCAACTAGGATTATACCTTCATGTAACTTTAATATTTTTAATTTGTAATACATCACACATAACGAGGATCCGAATTACATGTTTCATATATCAATATCGCTGATTAAGGTACGCGTTTAGCTCAGCTTATAAAGACATATTTCTGGAAGTTAATAAGTTTGTTACTCGGTGATTGGTACGATGTGAACATTCAAGAAGTAGGCAAATGTGACTTGTACTTCACTATGTCAAATTTTGCTAAATAAACTCTTGTGTGTCTTAATTATGTTTCATATTATGTCGCTTGTATTTAATGTGTTCCAAACCCTCTGATGGCAAGATCGTAAAAGTGCATCAATCGACTCGGATAAAAATAGTTGAACCAACATCTTTCTTGATTTCGTGAAGTGGCTCTTGGATTAGACTTATGACTGAAACAAAGATGTTTTGATTGTTACGAAAACTTTCACAAATAGATTACATCATCGCTCAAAATATATCGCGGATACACTCGTGTCATTACAGGATCATTTAGACGAAAATAAGAATTATAGGCTATGTCACTGAGTGTGATTCATAAAAGGTTAGAAATGGCTAAATTGACTACAGGAAAGTTACCTCATTACTTTTGGCGAACACAAGCATGTAGTGTCAACCCATTTTTCCAGTGCACAATTATACAAACCCAAACAATAAAAGAATGGAACAGGGGTTAGGCTTCCTTTTAATTTTCTATTGGATTTAGCCAGTTGTGCATCTTGCACAGTGAATTAAGCCTCGACAATTTTTAAAGATTGCGGAATCGTGTGACGAAATAATTTCATGCCCGAGAATACGCTAGATATTTCGGTACCCCAAACGTACAAATCGGTACGTCGTGTGGATTCGACAACGCTTTGCTTTACATTACTTTTATTAGACCGATGGCTATGATTTGAAAATTGCACAGTGGATCAAAATTGTTTTATGGCACGGATCTGATTCATATTATCATAAGAGCTCAAATTTCCATATGCAAGGTTTTTCCGTAAAAGATTGGAACGAAAGAGCTTACCAACAACGCAAGTACTTTCAAACCTAAGAACATCACATCGTACAAAAATGGGAACGTGGATATTACTATTTTTGGAGAATACAACCTGAATTTTTAGACAACCGAGACAGCATTTTTCGGATATTTTCGTTGTAACTTTTAGTTAGTAAAAGTATATTCGATTCTTTCACCGGTGACAACACAGCTTGCCAAGATCGTATGCACATGAACTATAATCGCCAATAGGTAAAACAAATTAAATACAAAATTCTTCCACCCAACAGCCCGCTTTATCCCTGTAGCGCAACGTAAATCTGGTGTTTCCAGTGTTTAGTGAATTCTGCAATAACACAACTCTGCTGATACAACTATAAATAAGGCTCTTTTAACATGTGTGGATCTCAATATTGGAAATACAAACTTCTAATACATCTGACACTTTTCCACCACCAAACAGAATACCAAAATAATGATTTGAATGTTGATTCATGGATGATATTAAAGTGGAACACTTCAAACTCAACGACGACTTGTGTTTGCGAGGTGATATTGAATCGTTTGAGGGAAATATAACTCAGTGTCTGTTGTTGTGTCAGTCAGAATTTGCAAACATGATTATTCTTGTTTTTTTTTAAAAATAACCTATAGTTTTCGCCGAATGACATGTTACATTGGAACTTCATTTTCGAAATGTATTCAGTAGTGAGTTATAACTCAAGTATCCAATGTACAAAGGGGTAGATAGAAAAGGAAAACATATTTGGGGGAGTATGTTTAACTCGCATTGTCACACCGACTGTGGAAAATTGTTCACTAGGGACCGCATGCATTGAACATCAGATTCTGTCGCAAGTAAAACAATTTGTCCAAAGCGTGATTTTTTTTATAAAGTAAATCACAAATGACTGCTGTTACAAATTTGCTGGTCCATACCTAATTTTCTTAACAATCTGTAAAATCACATCGTATGTCTTTAAAAACATATGATCTCTTTACCATTCCACCTGCAATAATAATGATGCACAACGCTAATGATTAGAATTACATGCAATGTCAGCATTATAACGTCTCAACGATCAACGTCACACGTACATATCAGACGTTTGTGCAGCAAAATCTTTTAACCAAAATATACTCACAAGAATGACTTCAGATCTTACTTGACTCTAGATAATTGGGTACAGTCATTACGCACTGCATTGTATACGATAACAATGAAATACATCATTGTTTATAGGTTTTACATTGTACACTAATGTAATGACAAGGGTCATATCCAAACTATAGAACCAGGACAGCTTTGTGTGAAACATTACGTTTTTGCCGTGGCAACACAACCAAAGTTTCGGAGAAACGTGAACTGAAGACGAATGAGGAGACAAAGAAGCAGCATTGAAGTTTTGAGCAAAATGCAAAGATTTTTATATATACTAAGCTAAGTAAATTAATTAAAGAATCATGCTACTGTTCATAAAGTAGTAATAAAGTATGTCAAGTCGATTATGCGTGCCAAATGCAACACGGCATATGTTTTATAATAGATACCTGTATTCCGCACGACTACATATTGAAAATTGTTTATGCGTATAGATGATCACTTTCAAAAACGCCACTCTTACTCTGTTGGAAGTAAATATTGTGTCTATAAAATTCAATAACTTAAGATTGCACGGATTAGGTGCCATCCTGTATTGGTGCATTTTCTTCATAAAAATAAATCTTCGATTCTCTCTCACCGCTATATTATTTGTTGGCGCCATTCCAATAATAGTATGAACTCTTACAAAGGTGGCTTCGTGACTCTTACCATTATTTCATTCCGCGTCTCCCACAACCATCCGCTCCATCCGCTCCAGTTCAGAATTTCACGTACATATTCGTTGATTATCTTCGATATGGTTACCCTTTCATTCTCAGTAACTTTGATGTACTTAAGTATTTGATTGTCTTTGGTAGTGATACTCTTTAATTCTGATTTGATCTGATGTATTGTACGATTATTAAAAGCTTTATTGACCCAGTAAGACCTGGTCTGTCTGTACAAATATCGAAATGTGTTTTTAATTGTTTGACTAATTTTTAACGGCGCACCAACACACTTAGGCTATCCAGCGCTATACAATAGGTTCCATCTATACATGATCAAAATCCCAAAAGGTCCCATATCGACCAGCGACATAGAAAACCAAATAGTTCAAAGTAAAATAGTAAGATGTTGGTAACAGTAACATATGAAGCTTCCTAATCAACGGGAGATTTAAATGGTGTATATGGATGAAAAGATTTTGCAAACAAAAGGCTGTATTTGCATTAGATATAAATATTATAGGTGACGGGATACAAGTTATATTTTTTAAAAAAACATTTACTTCCTTCAGGAAATCTAAAATGCAAGTGATTTGTATAGTATCAAAAAGTTCCTTCACGTCATGTACCTTATAGTATTTATCACGCGTAGGTTGCAGGTCGGAACACTCGGTCATAAAGTGTTTAACAGTGAATGGTTCATTGCAAGAAACGCACTCATGTGGATCTTCACCTTTTAGTATGTGGGAGTGGGTAATGTATGTATGACCGATTCTGATTCTTGCAATAACAACCTCCTCCCTACGGATAGCTATGTAGGAAGGAATCCATTCTCCCAGGGTTGGTTTGATGGCATGAAGTTTGTTATTGACTGCATCATTCCATGACGCCTGCCACTTCTCGCACATGTACTTTTAGATACAAGGTTTAAAATCAGTAAACGGTAACTTAAAATCCGATGGTTCTTGAGATAGAGCCATCTTAGCAGCCCGGTCAGCTTCTTCATTACCACTAATACCAATATGGCTAGGTAGCCAACAGTATATTATATTATAGGAGGTACAAAGCTCAGAGTTTTTGACGAGAATATTGACTAACAATGGATTATCCAGTTTTCTATTGTAAAGCGACTGAAGCACTGATAGTGAGTCACAAAAGATAATGATATTTAAAGTGTGTTTTTGTTCGACAAATTTCAGAGCAAGGTCTATTGCTCTGATTTCCGGTGAAAATATGGACGCATCGTTTGGCAAGCGCACTTTGGTTATGTGTTTGCCACTAACGAAGGCTGCAGCAGCCTTTTCATCAACTTTTGATCCATCAGTAAAAAAAAAGGTTTTTAAAAACTATCAAAATTGTTCTCCCTACAGTTCAGAACACGATTGTATTAGAAACACCACCTTGGCTCCTAAAGCAACCCAAAGTGATTTTTACGTTGCACGATGGGAAAATATCTAAGACAAATCCTGCTATTTTCCAGAACTCTTATCATGAACTCCTCAACGATTTTATAAACTACACAAAAAATGTGTTTTTAAGAGCTCTGTAATTGATCTACGTTAACACTCAGGTATCTATACACAGACGTTGACTTTACATACTCCTACATTTTCCGTGCCCATGGGACACTCTATGGTAATATCTGTACTAGGATCTAGATACCGATACGTTCGCAAATTAACTTGGGTAGTCACATTCATTACAATTATGAAGTTTTTTTCCCTTTCACACAGATACAGTTCCCTACTAGGTGTGGATAAAAACTGGTGTCGGAGTGAAAAAGTCTGCAATGCCCTTGAACATTTTACAGCGTTACCACAGTAAACCCACCCTTGTTAACAAGTCACAGACCTATCAAAGAACTGGTTGAAATATATTCCTTTAGAATTTACTAAGTGCAAACCTTTCTTAATAACACTTTATCGGTTACTCATATAATCTGAGCGCGTCATAATCTAACGCGTCATTAATGTGGATAGCTAAACATACATCCAATTGCAGCATATTGCAAACTGCTGGGTTGAAGCGACCAAACATCCTTTCTGCACTTTTGGGATCGGGAATATTGTTTGAACCAATGCAAATGACTGTACTTATCATTTTTAGTATTGTATTAATAAGCTTTAGTTAGAGTCTTTTTTCCCATCCTTATTTGCCGATAAATATTAAATTTGTTTTTGTTATTTCTCTTCATATTTACGTCATATAACACTAATTATTCGAGCTTTGCATGCTTATCACATGCTAACTTCCTTTCTCTAATTGTCTCACCTCCTTTATTACTTCCCTTTCTGCTTCCGTTTGCCGCCCTGTTGTTTCGATCGCAATCTGCTTCTCTAATTCTATCTTCCTTGTGTTCAATTCCATTATTTGACTTCATTCAAATTCTAACATTTCACGTTCTACTTCCCTCTCTTTTAATCTGTTTTCTCTCTCCCAAGCCTGCGCTTTGTGAACACATATTCTCATGGATTAATAATAACTAAATGTTTCCCGATCTCCACGAGATCTTTCAGGGATATGACTAATACTGATGATACTTTTATTAATCCCAAATACACAACCATATTATATATATATATATATATATATATATATATATATATATATATATATATATATATATATATATATATATATATATATATATATATGTATATATATATGCAATATAGTTACTTGAATTAAATATTGTTTTTTATCATGCGAATGATATGTAATTGGATTTGATGCATTAGTCATGCCCATAACGTGGAGAAATGGATAGAACAAAATGATACGCAAAGATAGCTATGCTAATTATCTTTCCTAAATGGACCCAATCAAAGCATCACATTTTAACAAATGAATCATGACCAATTGTATGTCAGCTTACATGATCAATGTATTAAACTTGCAAATATATATTAATCATATACGGAATTATCAGTGTATAATGTATTAGCATATTTGACTTATATATGGAATCATGAACAAATGTAATTCATGATGGAATTATAAAAAAGTATGGTCAAGGTAATGTTCATTAAGAGAAATATTACCTATATAATTATTTTTCACACATATAGTGTCATTGCATCGCATTGGAGTTCTAACATATAGTGATATTGAATTTTAAAATGGACTATATGATGTCATTCATTTCGTGATATTTAGTCGATGGTCACGAAATGTTTTGTTTCTCGACGAAAATAGTGAAAAAACGACCTAGCGTGGTCCATTCGTCGCAGCCTTTAAGGGATCAATTGCAATTTTCTAATCCCGCAGACCCTATGTTCAAATTAATCGGCTCCTCCCAGTAACAGCCTAATTAATGACACTAAACATAAATCTTTAACGTGTGAAAAAGAGCAACATGCCTCATTCATACGCATACATGAATTAGGTTCGTTACGCATTCAAGTATGTCATACTAATGTTTGTATTATTATAAAACGACGGCCATACAGTAATTTATCTCCGTGAAGAGTAATCGCAATGGATTATGAAAACTCAAACGATATTCATCATTGAATGTTCCATATAACTGAAGCTTAAAACCTTCTATATTATATCCAATAGCATGGCCTTATGTGCCATAATCTTTGTTTCTAAAAACATTAATAAATTTCAAAGTATACAATTTTTTAAAACAATCCTGTCAATTAAGACTGGTGGCTTGAAAGAACAGTTTTACAGTTCACATACTGTTGCAGCTGAAGATTGCTTCTTATACCATCCCGATGATAAGTTAATCTAGGCTAAAAGTTCTCTTGTTGTGTTCAGAACGACTACCAGAAAAATAAAACAGATTTTGTTCCGACTGAAGAAACCTTAAACTTGCAGCACCCCGTATCCTACGCGATAACGAAGGCTGCGTAATTGTCGACGTCATCTTTCTTTATTGTTTCATAAGTTAATGAAACAAGTAAGCGAGGTTTATTAAACTGTTGAGTCTGTATAAACCATAATTGGTTTTGTGTGCTTATAATTTATTGTTATTAGATATAACAATATTTCTTTTGTTGGATGTTTTCGTTCATTCGTGTGCCTAGTCGTTGAACATTTTCTATGCTACTCATATATTCTCACACTAAACCTAATATTTTTTATGACAATTGTGTCTTTTTTATGAAGCTGTGAATTTGCATGTCTAGCCATTCATTGTTGACATGTCAAAGATAGTTTTAGTGGAAGGGTATCGATTGTTTTGAGCCATTTGTAAAAATGTAGTACTTTCAGATCAAAACTCAGTTTATCCAACATATATGTTCATACATAATAATTAAGCCTTTGCATATCATATTTAATTTTATCTTTGAACCACACAATAGGCGTAAAGGTGATTGTCATTTGCTGCAGGACAGTTGGTTGTGCGCCTCTTGTATAATCCAAGGCTCACACTTTACACTCCTCCTAGGCCAGCACAAATCGGCTTTTGCAACCTGCTCTTACACAGGCACTTACCTTAAATAATATATTGGCAATCATGCGGTACGAATGCTGTTAGAAAATGGAAAACCAATCGACTTTCTTTCTGATGGTATAGAACACGAAGACATATCCAATAACTAATTTAGTGACTAGTAATAGCTATCCCAGCCAAATGAACTTATCGTTACAAAACCAAACGGCAATTATGTGATGTGTAAAATATAGGTTACAGCTATAGACTTTTCGATAACGAATGTTACTCCTATCTAAACTTACCATAATATTATTTTTACCAACTGTGCAATGAACTTTGGTTGATAGATAAAAAAGATAATTATCAAAAGTATAAAGTACCTTGAGTTTATCATACAAGTTTACGACAGACAGGCTCAATTTTTCACTTCAAAAGTTTTATTTTTTATGAAATTAGTTTTTGAAAAGAGAATTTATGCATGCCTTGGATGTTTTAACTGGAACAGCAACCGTCATTTTGTTGTAAAAACGTAGCACTGACAGGACACTAAACAAACAGGAGTCATGATAAATAGCATCATTAATACATGAAACAATAAATTAAGAACTAAATGTTCCTAAACTTTTTGTTGAAACTAAATACAGGCCGGAGTGACCTATTTTCTCACAAAAGTATCAGCACTGGCATACGTGCATGCCTCGCCGAATATCATTATTCTATCATGAACATTATCAGACAAAACTATGTTTAGACGTTAACCAAAGACATCGAAGAATGACATGTACGTTCAACGACTTACATTTTTTACTAATAGTGTGGCATTTATAAAGTTTAATCACACACACTAATTTGTATTGATTATAGATGGGAAAATATGTGTATATGCTCTAAGACACAAATTCTTTGAAAAACAAAGACGAAAAATAAAAGGAAGCAGATTTGATTTGTGTCATTACATTGTTGGCATTTATAGCGATCATATTTATGAACAGTACGTGAGTGGAAAATTCAAGACTGGTTCTTTTCAAATAATGGGGCGGGACTTCCAGGTGAACATATGAAAAGGCTGGTTTGAAACCATCTATTGTTATGTCATTGAAATTAATTCCTTGTGCTCTTGAACCACGAAAACGTACTTCATAATGTACTGTAACACCTGAGAATCAAGAATGATTCTGATGCAGTATTTATATGCCTACACAAACAATGTGGGAAGAAACATCGATCTCTCTTACTTGTGAATGCGAAACTGTACTTTCTGAGCAATAAATTCGCAATATAGAGGTTCAACACCTTTATGTACTCATAATTAAGTACTATATCAAGTTTCCAAATGTACAACAACATTTGTTATTTCATTAAAATGCAATCAATAATCCACGGAAAAAACTTCGAGAATTCTTTCTACTGAAGGAAGTTGTCATAATAAGACTGTATTAGTTTGAGTAAACATACGGTTACCCCAAGCGTCTCCTTAGGTACGGAAAACGTGCAATATATGTTATTTCTGAACATGTAAAAATGTGATATTTTACAGCCTGCATATTACTGATGTCATTTAAGAGATAATATATTAATAATTCAGCTCTAAATTAGTTAGTGTCATCCGTTTTAAAGAATTGCCTTGCAATTAGAAAAATTTGCAAAGAAAATGTACGAAACAAATTTGATGTATTCAGGTGGGTACAACTCCCTTATTTGTGGGATGCAAATAAATGAATAGCCATCATGTACTATAATCTATGAATTAACTAAGCTCAATGTAAATGTTTAATGTATTTATATTACAGGACCAAATGCAAATCGGCTGGACGGTTCTCAGATGTATGCAAAAGAGATGGACAAGACTTGGAAGCAAATAACTTTCAATTCGAACTGGCCTCCTAGTGAGTTCAATGTGAGTGTTGAACTCAATAAACCAATCGGTGAAATAATGCTTAATAATTCTAAATGGCAAGGGGAAGCAGCTTTTATCTGTGTTTGCGAGTTACAAGCATTTAAAGGTAAGACTTTTACGCAATCTGTTCATCTGTATTGGAGATGTTCTCCAAAAATTATTTAAAGTTTTAAAACCAATAATTAAAGAAAAAACAATGTTTATTTGGTTGTTCCTTAAATACATTACCCACTCATGATACCAGATCCATCCCTCCCAGACTGAATCGTTTTAGCTAAAAGTTAAAAGTTACCTGCCCACCTAGGTGACAGCTCAGTAAAGTTATCTCTTGATATTTGGATTGGAAAGATCTTCCGCTGGTGCCGAGTACCACGATCGCTCAAGATAGGTAGGTTTTGCAAAAGCACTGCATGCAGTTTCGACGCTGTCTACCTTAAAACAAGTTAGAGGAATTTCAGCTACTAAAGGAAGTATACTCCATCAATACATTTTATTTTTTCTGCGTATTCCTTCGTTGGCAACGTTTCGCACATTTTGGTGTTGTCCACCGTCACAACTTGGTAGCCTTGCTACATACCTCCACGGATGGTGATTGCTATAACCGAATACACAAGCTCATGTATTGTTTGTGATATAAGAAATTCATTATATTATACATTATTCATATATAGTATAGCGTCGACTTCGTATCTTAAAGGCGCACAAAGGCAATTTTAAATATTCACAGTGGTCCGCACTAGAATACTTTCAGGCATCCATAGCTACCTTCCTATGGTTCAACGACAAGAAACGGCACTAATCACAATTAAAACCTACCGTACCACGATCATTGACTGGTACACTTTGTTATCATGTAACAGAGGAGAGGATATCAGAAAAAAACAAATACCAGTAGTATATGGGGGCACTAAAGGGTCTATGGAAAACCCAGTCAAAAACAGCTTGGGGCACTATAGGGTCAAGATTTATGGGGTCAAGGGAAAATCCAGTCAAAAACAGCTTGGGGTACTATAGGGTCAAAACAGCTTGGGGCACTATAGGGTCAAGGGAAATTGAACAGGGTGGGCCTATATAGCGTCAAGGGAAATGGAACAGGGTGGGCCTATATAGCGTCAAGGGAAATGGAACAGGGTGGGTCTATATAGGGACAAGGGAAAAAAACGGCGGCAAAGAAAGCTACTATCTTTTCGAGACCTATGAGTGGTCCTGAAAAGGACCGTTATGTGTAATGTTAACGTTGTCTTGTTAACACAGAGGACATCTCACAGATCTTCTTCTTTTCCTTAAACTTCTCCTCACTGTGGGTCCATAGAAGAGAACTCTCTTCAAGCAGCCTTGCCTTTCCACATAGACCCTTCTCTTCCAAAAAGCTGTCTCCGTCATATGAATGACACTCCATGATGATCTGACATACATGGGTATGTCAGTCCTAAACAGCATACTTGACACAAGGGTTGACGATTCAACATTAGTCCACATCTTCTGATGAGAACAGGTGAAGCGAATACCGTGTACTGCGGTTATTTATAGGGGAAGAGCGGATCGAAACGGATTGAGTGTATCCACCAATCCAAACGTGCGTTACAAAAGTCAGGTACAGTCATCCAATCGGAAGAGAGCTTTCTGTGACGTCACCTTTTCTATATAGAGGTACTAGCGCCTGTGCGCAGTCAATCGATTCAAGAGAGTTGTCAATCATGGCGGACAGTAAGAAGACAATGAATTGGAGTGAGACAGGAGTAGAGACAGCAAGTCATGGACCAACAGTGACTACTAAAGTCATGACAAATCTATATCCAGAAGAAGTTGATTTTAACTGGGATATTGTGGATTTTTTAACATCACAAGAATTTATTCCGGAACCTTCGTTGCCTTCTGTATCTTCTTATGGACACGTTGATGATTTTAAACAAAGATAAAAAGAAGAATTGGAGCGATTTTTACAACAACAGAAAGTAGAAGAACAAGCTTTTCTTATGCAACAGCAGGAAGAAGAAGAAGCAAGAAGGAAACACCAGGAAGAAACAGTAGCAGCAGCAGCAACGGAGAAGAAAGAAGACGAAGGACAGAAAGAAAATAGTGAAAATCAAACGGTCACGACGGTACTTTAAGATATTTTAGCTGAGTTAAGGAGTCTGAAACAAATGTATCAGACTTCTTTATCACGACCAAAGAGAAAAAGACCTTCTCGAGCGAAACAACCCAATCTCTCTGTGACTACGTCTACCTTACCACCGTTAGTGATTTCTACCAAATCATTGACAGGAACCGCCAGTCCCGAAGTAGGCCTTGGCCGTGGCAAAGGCTTAAGACAGCTCAAGAGGATTTCGTCCCGTTTCTGAGTTTGTATTAATTTAAACAATTAAAACACCAACGGTCCTTTTCAGGACCACTCCAATTATTTCGAAAAGAAATACTATGTCAATTGCCTAATTCAATGAAAACTAAAAAGTCCTTTTTATTATATTTTTTTAAAAACCCATGATGTACGTGTGAGTGAATGAATGTGTGAGTGTAGGTAATTATACTATCAAATCAAAACCAAGAGACGCTTACGTTTTTTTCTCTCTGGTGTATTCTAGTACAAACGTTACAATTCAATATCATAACATAACATAACACAATACCATTTTTAAAAAGTTCATAGGTTTTCTTCTGTTTCACTCTTTCTGTTTTTTCATTTTCTTTACTGTCACACGTTTTTCTTTTTCTTCTTCCTCTTCACTTTCGTTTCGTCTTCTTTTCTTGTCTTTGTGAACGTGTCGGGGTTCTTCCTTGGGGGAGGGTACCTCTTCCTCCTCCTGTTCAGAATTTCTTTCCTCCTCCTCCTCCTCCTCCTCCTCCTCCTTCGCCTCCTCCTCCTCCTGCTCCTGTTGTTTCTTAGGGCAGTTTGGAGACCAATGTCCTTTCTCTTTACAATAATAACAGGTATCTTGACTTTTGTCTCTATTGGTACCTTTTTTATTTTTGTCACGATCGGAACATTCTGTAGCCCAATGTCCTTTCTTCTTACAGATATAGCAAGTATCTTGACTTTTATCTCGATAGGAAGGAGAGTAGGCTGTCGGCTGGTCTGACGAAAACTTTCGTATGACCCCACGTAAAGCTCTAATGAGAAGTTTCACTTCTGTAGGTTCTTTCATCGTTCTGGTCAATGTGAGAGTGAAATGAATACTGAAAGGTTAGACACTAACCCTTTATATATGCACGGATCGAACATGAATATATAGGGGTTATGGTCTTTAAAAGGTTGTCATTTGACTTTTTGCAGACAAGATGAAAAGACCACATCATGTTGTGGAGAAAGGAGAAAACAGTAAGAGACAGAAACGTAATGTATCGCCTAGCACAGTAGCTGAAGTCTTGGCTCAAATTCATGCCAGTGATTTTGAAGATGACATGAGTGAGCCCGAATCTACACCTAAGCAATCGACGTCCAAGCAAAGTGCACCACCCTTAGTAAACCCTGAAAATTACTATCACATTCGAGAGACGGAAAAGCGTTCCTCTCGAAAATTTAGAACAACGGCTTACACGTATGCCGTAAAGTTTAAAGATTTCAAGGCCAATGTACCTTTGGAGAATACAGAAGGGTTCATTACCGAGGTGTGGGATTCTGTGTTAACTGCATTGAAACAGCAATGTCAAGCCAAAGAAGACGATCGCTTGAGACTTTCTATTCATCACGAAAATTTAAAGTCTCCCGTTTGGATCGAGTTTACTAGCCCATCACAATTAACACCTTCCAAAGTCATTGACAAAATTCAACATGTGCAACAATCCAACGACAAGTTTCACATCACCGATGGAAAAGCCACACTGTTCATGACCCACGTGTCTCTTCCTGAAGGGACCGGACGCAAAAAAGTCTTATTGGTGGACAGCCTTCGTAACATGAAGCGAAGCCTCGTCCGAATTAACAATTCTCAAGACCAGATGTGTTTAGCCCGTGCCATCGTCGTGGGACGAACGTATGTCAACAAGAACGAGACGATAGAATGGAAAAGAGCCTGGGAAACTATTCGACAATCGGACCGAGCCAAACAACGAAGTGAAGCAGAACTCCTGTTACAGCAAGCGGGGATATCCAAAGACACCCCTTGTGGTATTCCAGAAATGCAACAATTGCAAGACGTCTTGGCTCTACGTTACACTTTGAAAGTACACCCTCAAGAAGTGCGTGGTCCTCTTTTGTTTCGAGGCCACGATTTCAAAGACGGAAAATACATTCACGTCTATCATCACGATGGTCATTTTGATACCATTACCAGTATCACTGGATTTCTGTAATTCAGTTACTACTCTGAAAAATGTGACTATGGTTATAACAATCGAGAACAACACAAGCATTGTGGATCGAAATGTTAGGGATGTTTGGCCTCTCAACCTTGTCTGGACAAAGGACAAGAAAGAGTGCATTGCCCTGTGTGTCAGCGCACTTTTGTCAGTCTTACCTGTTACCAACAACATTTGAAGATGCAAGGTTCACAGCAGAAAAATACTTGTCAACTCCTGAGATTGTGCCCTACTTGTGGACAAGTCATACGTACCAATAGTGCCAAGTTTCACGTTTGTCGAGGTAAGAAACGATGTCACATTTGTCACTAAATCGTGGATTTGGAACACGAATGCTTCATTCAAAAATACCAACCCCAACCAGAAGATACCCAGAAGAAAGGGAATTTTATCTTTTTTGATTTCGAATGCATGCAAGAAATTGGTATTCACATTCCTAATTTCTGCGTGGCTCACCGTGCGTGCGAGAAGTGCATCCAAGAACCTATCTTTAGTCATTGCTCTTACTGCAGCAAGATTCCTGGAGGACGTGAAAAAATCTTTCGAGGGTCAAACACGCTAGCCAATTTTGCCCAATGGATCCTAAACCCCATTGACGAAACGTGGAGTCCAGAAGACATCGAACGTTACGGAGAGTGTCATCGCCATGCCACGGTCATGGCTCACAATTTCTCGGGATACGATGGGCAATTTCTGCTCAGATACTATGCGGAACAAAGTACCGAACGGCCTCAAGTGACTTTGAACGGAGCCACAATCATTTCTATGCAAGTAGGACAAGTACAGTTTAAAGATTCGATGTGTTACTTGGCCATGCCTTTGAGTCGCATGCCTAAAACGTTTGGAATGACAGAAATGGCCAAAGGTTATTTTCCACACTTTTTTAATACCGAAGCCAATCAACATGCCATTCTACCACATTTGCCCGAGGCTGACGACTACGACCCCGACAACATGCGCACCGAACAACGAGAAGCTTTCTTCGTTTGGTACCAGACTCACGCCTCGAACCCCTTTGACTTTCAAGAAGAAATGTTAAAGTACTGTCGATCTGACGTGGACATTTTACGACGCTGCTGTGGAAAATTTCGAGAATTGTTCATAGAGTATGGAGGGATCGATCCTTTGAAAGAAGCCTGTACCATCGCCAAAGCGTGTTCTTTAGTGTACCGAAAACGCTTTATGCCCGAAAATACTCTAGCGGTCATCAGTCCTCAAACGATAAATTTTGTCAAACGTCAATACTCGGTCAAAGCCCTACGCTGGCTCCATTACTTGTGCGACAAGGAAGACAAATGGATCCAACACGCTCGCAACGGAGGAGGCGAAAAGACCATCGGAACGTATTCAGTGGATGGCTGGGATATAGAAAACCCTCAGATCGTGTACGAGTTTAACGGATGCTTATTTCACGGATGTCCCCTATGCTACCCTCAGCGTAACACCAAAAATCAGTTTTTACAACGAACCATGGAAGACTTGTACCAGACTACGTGTCAAGGACGTTTGAAGTTAGAACAGCAAGGATACCAGGTGGTGGAAATGTGGGAACACGAGTACGATCAGCGTTTGAAAACCGATCCCGAGTTTAAACGCATCGTAGAAAGTTACAAGTGGGTGGACCCCCTGAACCCTCGGGATAGTTTGTACGGAGGACGGACGAATGCCACCTGTTTGCTGTACCAGGCGGACCAAGAGAAAGGAGAAGAAATCAAATACTTGGACGTGTGTTCGTTGTATCCTTACGTGTGAAAATATTGTCACTTTCCCGTAGGGCATCCAGAATTGATGACAGAACACATTGACCTGGACCACATTCGACAGTACGAAGGATTGATCAAGTGTAAAGTCTTACCTCCCACAGACTTGTACCATCCCGTTTTACCTCACCATTGCCAAGGAAAACTGATGTTTCCTTTGTGTCGCACATGTGCCGAAACGTGCAACCAAGACCAACCTTGTCATCACACCCAGGAAGAACGCGCCTTGACAGGAACGTGGGTGAGCGTGGAATTGTTTAAAACACTGGACCTGGGATACCAACTGTTAGAAGTGTACGAAATTTACCACTTTCCCAAGACACAACAATACCGCAAGGGCGACGAGAGACAGAAAGGTATTTTTGCAGACTACGTGGATGCCTTTTTAAAACTAAAACAAGAAGCTAGTGGTTATCCTTCCTGGTGTCACACTCCCGAAGACCAAAAGATATTCAAAGAAAAATATCGGGAGCAGGAAGGCATCACTTTAGACCACATCGAGAAAAATGAAGGAAGGCGATCGTTTGCCAAAGTGATGCTCAATTGCTTGTGGGGTAAAATGGCACAACGACCCTCTTTACCCAAGACGGAGTATTTGTCCGAACCTTCCCGCTACTTCCAGATGATTCACGACCCAACCAAAGTCATGAAACACGTGGACGTCATTCGTGAAGACTTGATCTTAGTCAATTACGAAGAAGAACTAGACTTTGTAGAAGCCGACAAATTTGGAAATGTTATCATTGCGGCTTACGTGACAGCCCACGCTCGCTTAAAATTGTACGAAGTGTTAGAACTGTTAGGAGATCGTGTGTTGTATTTTGACACGGACAGTTGCATTTACATTCACCGGGCGAACCAGTGTAACCCTGTCATTGAAGGAGACCGTTTAGGAGCCTGGACCGATGAACATCCCGACGACAAGATTCTATGTTTTGCAAGTGGTGGTCCTAAAAATTACGGCTACGAATACCGAGACCCACAAGGAGAAATGCACACCGAATGTAAAGTGAAAGGATTGACTCTCAATTATCGCACCAGTCGAGTGGTGAACTTTGACGTGCTTCAAGAAGCCTTACAGTCTGGACAGGATGAAAAGTTTCAAGTGACTACCCACGAACCGCACAAGATTGTCCGTTTACCCACACACCAAATTGTTAGCCGACCTTTGGAAAAAGTCTATCAAATCGTGTACCAAAAAAGAGTACGACTTCCCAATCACTTTACTCTACCGTACGGTCACGTCAAAATTGAGCAGCATATAAAAGGGACATCGTCCACGATCAATAGTTCATTTGTCACTACAACGGCACAGCGACAAGAAGATGAATCCATTTAAACAGGCATCATTCAAATTTGGGGATTGTAAAACAAATGTACCTTCCCCGAGTGTGAAAAGTACTGGATGGATAAGACCCATGCATTGCAACGGAAGTTGTCCGGAAGGAAACTGTAAGTGTCCTTGCGGTATGCACTGTAATTGCGTTACAGAGGGCGAAGGTGAACCGTACGATTGCAGAGATGCCAGGCGCTGTGACATTAGCGATTCAGCTGGATATCGTGGGAACTTTGCTATGACTACTACCCCTATATCTACCCTGGAAAGTGATGCTGTGCGTGTCAAACCTGAGGGATGCGAAAGCGGTGCGACACGTTATCGTGGACTCCTAGGAATTTCACCGTACCTGCATCGAACAGAAGTGAGGAGAGTCGAATATTCGTTCCCGACGAGTTTGCCTGAATACTGTCATTTCAAAAGTCGATTCCAAGCCTTCAAAGATAAATGGCCAAAATATCTGCCTGGACCAACTCCTGAAGAATTAGCCAGAGTTGGATTTTTCTACTTGGGCGAAGGGGATAAAGTCAAGTGTTTCAGTTGTGGTGTATCCATTTACGAGTGGGAACATAAAGATTCCGCTTACCTGGAACATGCTCGATGGTCTCCGAATTGTCAATACCTACCTTTAGTAGGACCTAGTGATTGGAAGTGACACTACTGTTCCATGTCGTGTAACACACCTAGACCAGTATATAAACCCTCTCTAAAACATAATATTCAAGGATTACCACACGAATTGCAAGAGAAGATCTACAAGGACGTTTGGCAAGGCCTTGCTAAAGAAAAATCTCAATGGGTGACTGTAGAACTTTTGTGTCGTGAAATTCACAAGAGGAAAGTGACAAAAATTAACCAACGTGTTAGATTTATCTGGATCAAGGGTATTTTTTTGCTCCGTTTCCAATTTAGAACGTTTACACCTGAAGATACCTTGATCCTTCTTAACCGTTACCCTGAATGGCAGTGGGACGAAATTACACGTTATATTAATCACTTTCGCTTTTTGAGCAAATTTAATTCTGTGTTTAATTCTGGGTTGAATCTACACTGATGATCTTCGACCTAAAGAAGTATAAAAGAGAACGACCATGCCACAACCTTTATCAGTTGTGATCCAACAGATTCCGTGGAAGGATATCAATGAGAAGATTCACACGGTGAAAGATTACGAACACTTATTACAAGAACTATACCCTATGAATTGGGGTCGACGTGTAGTGTGTGTTTTAGTGACTTGCTTTCTGGGATTTCGTTTACCTGCCGATTCCTTGTGGACACTTTACGAACACTACCTATCAAAAAAATAAGACAGTATGGTGACTCCTTTAAATGTCCACGAGAGACTTATTCTGTTCAAAGCCTTACGTTTTCATCTGGATACGTCTCGACCTTTCCAAGAACAAAAGATTCGTCAACTTTTACGTACGGAAGCAGTGTACGAAGATGTGTGTGTAGCTTGTGATTTACACCCTCATTGGACAGATGTACGTCACTGGAAAAGTTGGGATTTTGAGGCTTGGACAAACGAAGCATCCCATTATGCCCAAGCGTTGTGTTCCTAAAATTCATCGTCGTGTGAAAAAAGTCACTTTTAATCCTGTGTTAGTAACAGTACCAGAAGAAGAAGAAGAAAAGGAATCTATCACCCAAGACAATCCTTCTGTTCAAGACAAAACTGTCATGGACATTCCCCCACAAAGACCCTTTCGAGAAGACACCTATGTGACTGTACCCCCTGTAGAGACTATAAGAACATTACATACTACCTCTAGGACACCTTCGTTACCCAAACCACGTTGTACAGTGACTTGTTTATATTCCACTTTGATCGTTTGCCTAGGTATTTTATTCCTGTATTTATCCATTTGGCTTTTATGTTTTCGTGTTGTTCAAATTTAAACATGCATTGAAATAAACGTGTCTTGAAAAAAGTATAAAAACCTCTTGTCTTGTCTGCTTTTGTGTCAATACTGTCATACCACTACACGACTATAGCTTACTCTACTCTTTCTACTACTCCTTCCTCCTCCACATTTAAAGTCATTGACGAACACTTAGATCAGGCTAGTTGGAAAGCCTTGTATCTTCGTCATCCTTTTAACATGTTAATTGCTGGACCGAGCGGTTCAGGCAAAACCGAATTTGTCAAACGTTTGATCGAACATAAACATCATTTGATCGATCGTCCACCTCAACGCATCGTGTGGTGTTACAAAGAGTGGCAATCGGCATACAGCCTCTTGCAAGAAAGTCAAGGTGATTCCATTGTGTTTGTAGCAGGCATTCCTAAAGAAGACGAGGGGATCGTGTCTGACCCTAGTCAAACTCATTGGGTTATTTTTGACGACATGTTAGGAGAAGACGAAGAAGAAATTAAACTGTGGTTTACGCGTAAAGGGCATCATCGTAATGCCAGTGTCATTTACATTACACAAAATTTATTTCAACAAAGTAAAGCCCATCGTACCATTAGTCTCAATGCTCATTACGTGGTCTTGTTTAAAAGTCCTCGAGATAAATCACAAGTGCAAGTTTTAGCCAAACTGTTAGGAACACCTTGGCTAACTCATGCGTACGATGATGCCACTCAAACGCCACACGCCTATTTACTCGTGGATTTAAAACCCACTACCCCTGATTATTTGCGATTTCGTACCGATTTGTTTCACGACTGGTGTCAAGACGGAGGACCTGTCGTGTACACGTCCTCCTTGTCGACATAACACTATGAAGCACTAAAAAAATCTATAAAAACCTTGGGTTACTTTGACCTTGTCTCATACATCGTCAACATGACGTCCCTTCAGTCTCATCTTCCGATCAAATTGATTCGTGCCTTGTACGGCATCAGTCGCGAAAAAAATCCACAAATACGTGCTCACGTCTTAGAAGCCAGTCTCAAAGAAGTCTTACGATGGTTTACGGTGACAGCACGTCAAATACTGCAAGGTATCATTCACATTCCACATCAAACCAAACGCTTTTTTGACAGAAACAAAGTAGCCTTGACGCAACTGGCCAATCCTCGCATCGACATTCACACCAAAAAGCAAATCATATTGAAACCTGGAGGTAGTGGTTCTCTAGGAGGTGTCATCATTCGTTCCCTTTTAAAATGGGATCCCAATACTCCCAAAGTGCACCCCAAGAAGAAAACAAAAAAAGCCAAACAAACCCCTAAGAAAAAGAACAAGGGTACCAAGACCAAAGCACAGAAAAAGAAAAGTCCACAGAAAAAAGCGGTCACCCGCAGAAGAGGCACTTCGGCCAGGACACAACCTTACCTTCGTCAACCACGACCTGTAAGAAAAGATCTACAAGGACGTTTCGCAGGGACTACGTTGCCAGTAGCCTCAGGGGTTGCCACTTCTCCGTTGCGGGTGATGCCAGCCAAACCCAATTTGACACCCGTTTTTCCTAATTTGATGAAACATTGGAAATCTGCGTCTCCCAAAACGTCTCCTCCACCGGAGACACCCTCGTCCACATTAGCGGCAGTAGCAGCTGCTCATAAAGTACCTGCCCCGAAAGTCAAAGTCCAAGAAAGATCTGGCATGTTAAAGAGTTTACTAGATTTGTCCAAACAAGAACTGTCCCGATTGAGTCCATTGCGAACTCCTTCACGACGTGTGTTACCTGCCATGAAGTTGATACGACGCAAAGATAATCAGTGGCGTCGCATTCCAGTATAAAAATATGACTTGAGGACCACGACGTCAATCAGTATTTTTTATGTGCTGATGCTGAACACTCAAGGATGCCTCCTCAAAAACATGCACACCACCACTACCCTTGTCGTTCTGCTGTCCAAAAAGGAAAAGGAACAAGACAATCTCGTCATCTCACTAAAAGCTTTAAAACCAAACATCAACGTCCTTCCCTCCAAAGACGTAGACCTTTAAAGAAAAGGAAGAGACACCAAAAAGGAGGATCCTTTGACAATTTTGGGAAACACATTGTTACCTTTTTGACGAGGCGATAGTTCCCAAAAAAGTAAATAAAAGAGAGTGTATACCAAGTCATTGACACTAGTGGTATTGTGAAACGAACAAGCAAAGATGGCACCTCGCAGAAAACATTTTTCTACACTCCACAAAGGAAAGAAAAGGACAGGACGTTTAGCCAAACATCGACACGTTCTTCGTCAAAGGACACAAAAGAAAATACCCAAACGTCAAAAGAAAAAGAGAAGTCACCAAAGGGGAGGATCTTTAATAACAAAATTTATCAATTCAGCTAATAACCGAACTGGCATCTTTAGCCCTGCTTTTGAGGATTTAGCGAGGCATGCCGCTGCCTTTTTGAGAAGCCAATAGAAAAAGAAGATAAAAGAGGGTGTGTACCAAGTCTTTGACGTCAGTGTATTTCTGGAACGAACAAGCGAAGATGTCACCTCGCAGAAAACATTCTTATTCACCCCACAAAGGAAAGAAAAGGAAAGGACTACCTCCACGTTTAGCCAAACACGGAGACGTGTGGTCAGTCCTGTCCAAAGACTCTCCCCCCATGCGAAAACAAATCATTAAAACAGCCTCCAAAGATGTCATCGATACCGTGTGTGAATGTTGTTTGAATGTCTTAAAAGGCACGATACCTTTGTCTCCACACCAGAAAAAATGCTTCGCCAAACATCGACACGTTCTTCGTCAAATGGTCCAAAAGAAAATATCCGTCCGTCAAAAGAAAAAGATGTTGGTGCAACGCGGAGGATTTTTACCCATTCTTGCTCCTTTGTTGGGAGGATTAGCGCAAAATGTGCTAACCGGTGTGTTGCCAGGTTTGATACAAGGGATGACTCAAGGGATGGGTAGAAGATAAAAGGACCCTATGGATCACCACAATCTCAGACATAACCTTTGAAAGCTCATGGAAGGACGAAAACTAACTTTGGTTCCTTACAAACGATGGATGGAATACCATCATTGGCAAGAACAACGAACCCCCCATTTACCATCCAATCCCAATTTGGCTGAGATGTCGCAATTACAACACGAATTGCAATCCTTGATCCATCGCCACGATTATTCCGAATCCGAAAAATCACAAAAGTACGGTCAACTCTTGAAACGGCTACAACTCTTTCATCAGAAAGCTGTGGAACAAACAGCTCAACCCACTTTGTCCGATTTTAAGGCTCTAATAAATAACCCGTCACCCTCGCCCTCTACAGCGGTTAAAACAGACGTTACCCCACCATTACCCAAGGAAGAAAAACCCCATGATCTCTTTCAAACACCCACTACCACCCCCATTCCGAGTAAGATTGGCGCTTCCTTATTGACCCCTTCTCCCACTCCCCCACGAGAAGAACTCAAAACTTGGGTTAAAAAGATGATGGCTACTCCTTCTTCGACAGATGTGAAAAAGAAAGAAAGGAAACCAGAAGTGAGAAAAGAAAAGAAGACCAAAGAAGCTATCCCATTACCTCCGCTACCACCACCACCACCACCAGTACCCTCGACGTCAACTCCTGTGGCACATCGGACACGTAAAACCGTTTCCAAACAACCCGCAATTCGTCCCACCCAAAGCAATATCCTCGAAGAGTGGGTACCTTATTAACAAAAACCATGAAGAAGGTATTAGCCAGCATTTACTACGATCCAGCTCACCCTGCAGGTTACGGAGGCATTCAGAAATTGTATCGTGCTGCCAAAACTCGCCTGAAAAAGCTCCGTTTACCAGCAGTACAACGATGGTTACAAAAACAAGCGACGTACACTTTACACAAACCCATTCGACGAAACTTTCACAGAAGTCGCACTCAAGTGGAAGGCATCGATCATCAATGGCAAGCCGATTTAGCTGATGTCTCTCATTTAGCCACCTACAATCGTGGCTACAAATATTTGTTTTGTGTCATCGACGTCTTTTCTAAATTTGCCTGTGTCGTACCATTGACATTCAAATCGAGCGGAGAGTTAGTACGAGCTTTGCAACTGGTGTTGAAAGAAAGTGGTCGTCACCCTCTTCGATGGCAAACCGACAAAGGTACCGAATTTCTGAACCAAGCTTTCCAACGAGAATTAAAAAAACGTGACATTCATTTTTTCACCACCGAAAATCCTGAAACCAAAGCCAGTATCGTGGAACGTTTTCAACGTACCTTGAAAGAACGCATGTGGAAATATTTTACGCATCAACACACTCTCAAGTACATCGACGTCTTACCACACTTAGTCCAAGCCTACAATCAATCTTACCATAGAAGCATTGGACGTGCCCCACAAGAGGTGACACCTGACAACGAAGTAACTGTTTTTGAGCGTCTGTTTGGCACGTCCCGGACGAGGGCTGTCCCCAAGAAAGGTAGAGAAGTGTTAACCCCAGGAGATTGGGTACGCATTGGCAAAACCAAACGCACTTTCGACAAAGGTTACTTACCCAACTGGACCACCGAATTGTTTCTTGTTACTGGACGAGTGCGCGATCGTCATCCTGCCGTCTATAAATTGGAAGACATGAACGGAGAAGTATTAAAAGGAACGTTTTACTTGCCTGAGTTACAACGTGTCACCAAAAAAGAAGACGACGTGTACGACATTGAAAGCATTCTCGAACGAAGAACCCGTAAAGTAGGAAAACGTCGTGTCAAAGAAGTCAAAGTACGTTGGAAAGGATATCCTCCTAGTTTTGATTCTTGGATTGACGCTTCGCAAGTCATCGACTATAAAAAGAAGTGACCATCATGCCCTTCAATACAGCTTCAGCGACCACAGTGACTACTCCTTCACCCACGTCATCTCTGCAAGATTTACAAAAGCAACCCTTGTGGGTGTGGTGTGGAGAACGTGTCCCTAAAACGCAAATCGTTTTTTTCTGTCAAATCTGTGTGGTATATTGTGTCATCGGTGCAGCCATTGCTAATTTGAGTTTGCAACAAGGAGACAAACAATTGTGGACTATTTTACTCAGCAGTTGCATCGGGTATCTTCTTCCCAATCCTTCCCTGAAATACTCTTACAACGGAAACAACAGTAACAATATTGGGAGCCTTGCGGCCAACGTTAGTCCTTCTCCTGACAGCCACCCTTCCAATCACAATCCTCTTTTAGACACTCCTTTAACCTCGAGTGACTCCTCGGACAGAAGAACATTGGAAATATGAACAACACTATTAACCAATTTTACTTAACGTTACCTAGTGACAGCTCCATGGGGGTGTTTCCTAACAACACGTTGTGTTGTTACACGTCTAAATTACCTCAAGCCATGCATTTGGATCAAGATGATCATTGGGAAGTAGCTTTAGTGGAAATAATACACCCGACACAAATCAAAAACATCGTCGAAAATCAAAACACTTTTTCAGTAGAAGTGTATGACGAGAAATTGCAAAAAGCCTTAGACGCACGAGGTCACACTAGCACACTGCACCCCAAAACTAATCGGCCAACCTATGTGATCACCATTCATGCAGGCTATTATTTTAGTGGTCAACATTTAGTGACTACGATTCAAAACAGGTTCAATGCTGTGTTTGGTAAAGCCCTGGAGAAAGAAAGTGTTACCTTTGAGTACCATAAAGTGGCTCGTCGACTCCTGATAACATTTTCAGAGAAGAAAATGACAGCCATTACTTTTTGTCCTGAATTGTATGATATTTTAGGTGGAGACCTAAATATGTTGGTCAAGAAAAATGAGATACCAGGCATAACCAGTAACTCGGATTTTGCAAAATATTTTCGGTCCCCTGTAGAATTGAACCAAGGCCTCAACTTGATGTTTGTGTACTCCGATGTGGTGGAGTACAACGTGGTAGGACACACCTCTGTACCGTTACTGCGTGTCATTCCTTTCAAAGTGGATTCTGTCACCGCTGACGAGGAAGGTGGAAATACCTATCACGTTCACCGTGAATTTGTACATCCTCATTATTTACCCGTCAATAAGTCGTATTTCGACAGTGTCAACATTACTATAAAAGGAGAACTAGGACAAAATATTCCATTTACCAAAGGGAAAGTCACAGTGAAACTCCATTTTCAAAAACAATTCTCGAACAACTGAAAAAGTGATGTATCCTGTGTACCAAGGAGTCACTCGACAACGAGGACATGGTTTAGGAGATATGTTTAAATCAGCCTTTCGTTCCGTGGTCCCTGTTTTAAAACCAATGGTGACACGAGGATGGCACACCTTAAAAGATGCCGCATTGACTCACGGCAAAGATTTTCTTTACAATGTTCTCATTGACAAACAAAACCCCAAAGAAGCTTTTTGAGAGCAGGCAAAAATGCCTTGCTTCAAATGGGTAAAGAGATTTTGGGTCGACGAGAAAGTCCTATAAATGCCCTGAACGGTACCGAGTCTGACATTCCTGCTTCCCTGAGGACACAGCAAGGACAAGGTAGAAAGCGTCGACGAAGACACCCTTTCAAAAGTCTCCGTACCTCTAAAGTTAGAAAGACGAAGAAAAAAAGAACCGCTCGAGACTTAGACATTTTTGATTATTAAAAGTAAAAAACACATAGATACTGAGAAGAAAAAATGATGCACTAAGAATCTTGTGCCTGTTCCAAGTCGGAACTAGATCTCATTGCCATGCCACCCACGATGATGATCATGCAAGAAGCCCAATGGGTCGAATTTCATCCCGTCTCCTCTTTGACGGATTCAGCTCCCATCGAGTTTGAAATCAAAGGACAACCCGAAGATTACATTGATCTGAACAACAGTTACTTGTATTTGAAAGTGAAAGTGAGTAGAACGGACAACGACAACCCGCCGGCAGCCGATGCCCAAGTAGCTCCCGTCAACAATTTTATGCATTCCTTGTTCAGCGATGTGGATTTGTACATGAATAACAAACTGGTCAGTAGTAGCATGGATACTTACCCTTACCGAGCGTACCTCGAAAATCTCTTGACGTACGGAAAAGAAGCCAAGAACACTCATCTAGATGCTTGCGTGGTATGGAAACCTGACACCGCAGATAAGTTTGACGACACAGCCTTGTCCGTAGCAGCAGCTGCTGATGGCAGCACTCCTGCCAATCCTCACAATGTGGGTTTTAACGAGCGTCAAAAGAAAATTCTGCGAGGACGTAGTTTAGAACTGTTCGATCGTTTGCATTTGGACATGTGGTTTCAAGAGAAGTATTTGCTGAACGGAGTAGATATTCGCTTGAGACTGAATCGTAGCAGTGCTGCTTTCCATTTGATGGCTGATGCCAACACATACAAAACCATTATCCAAGAAGCCAGGTTATACGTGCGTCGTGTGGAAGTGTTACCTAAAGTGGGAAATGACATCAGTCACACCTTGAGCAGAACGACAGCCAAGTATCCGATACGACGCGTGGAAGTCAAAACTTTCACCATTGCCACTAGACTCCGATCTAAGATCGAAGATCATCTGTTCCAAGGACACTTACCCAAACGTTTATTCATTGGTATCGTCAACAATGAAGCCCTCAACGGTGCCTACACTCAAAATCCTTTCCAGTTTCATCACTACAATGTATCCAAAATCGAAGTGAGTCGCGATGGCAAAACTTTGTGTACCAGGCCCTTCGAACCCAACTTTGCCCTGAAGAATTACTTGAGGTCGTACTTGTCGCTGTACGAAGCCACAGGACAGTTAGGAACCAACACCAGTCACGGTATTTCCTACGACGATTATGCAGGAGGTTACGCTTTGTGGGCTTTTGATTTCACTCCAGACCAAGGCAGCGACGAGGGACATTTCCACCCTATAAAATCTGGACAACTGCGTGTGGAACTTCAGTTTACAGTAGGTCTTCCCCATACGGTGAATGTCATTCTGTATGCCGAATTCGATAATACCATAGAAATCAACAGTTTGAGAGAAGTCATTCTAGACTATTAGACACTATGGAAGACCCTTGTCCCTCTTTGAATAGTGGAGAATCCATGGAATGGGAGGTTACAGAAAAATCAGTTCCCGAAGACCAAAAAGAAGAAGTAGTGATCATGCAATCCAGATGGCCAGAACAGGAACAACAGTTAGTGGCTTGTTTTGCACAACACTTGGAAGATACAATGAGAGACATGATTAAAAAAGATTGTTATGGATGTCAAATCGATCATCCCAGTCAAATTCAACACGATAAATGTATGATGATGAGTCAAGAAGAAAAATTGGACGATTATCTGAACGAAGCTTGGTGTCTCATCTCAGAAGAAGACGTGTTACTTCAGTGGTATAAAGATTTGTGTGCTCATTCCTCTCCTCCATTGTTTGCTCGAGAAATTGATCGCATCGAAGCTCTCTTGGCCCAGAGTAAAGAGACGAAGCAAACCAACAGTTACTTGACAGACCGTTTCAAACAAAATGTCTGGATTGAATTGATGACTTATCATCACCTGTGAAAAAAGGGAAAAAAAACAACAAGGCTACACAACAAAAAAATGGATACCTGGGAACTTTATTATCTTTTGAACCGTAGTTCGTACACTGCTTCTTGGAATCCTGTGGTGTGTGCTAAAGATGAACTACCTCATCGCAAACCTCAAGAGAATCAAGCTTATGTCATCAACACAGATGACAGTCATCTTCCAGGAACTCACTGGGTAGCTGTCTACTTTCCTCAAGAGGGTTGTGTGGAGTATTTTGATTCGTATGGATTACCCACTTTCGAAGATGATATCATTGACTTTATGAGAAGAAATGCCCAGACGACACGATTCAATAATGTGAAATTACAAAGCACAGATTCTATGGTGTGTGGACAATATTGTGTCTATTAACTGCATCATCGCAGTCATGGATATTCTTTAGAACATTTAGTGACTTATTTCGATCGTCATTCGTCTCGAAACGATGACAAAGTAGATCGATGGTTTTGTGACCATTATGGCTATCTGTTGTCTTTAGCTAGGAAACGTAGTGTACATCAATCGCCCAATGACTTCCAACAGTGGAAATATCAATTTAATTCACAACGTTGTCAACCAAGTCAAAGATAATGTATTAGTGTTATGGAAGAAAAAATGTTTGTTATTTGAAATAATTGTGTTTTGTGAGTTGTTTTGTTATTTGAATAAAAATGTTGTGTTTTGAAAACCAATGCGTATGTCGTTTGTTTTACATTTGTATTGATATAAATGCTCTTTGACTTTTCTTTCTATCCCTCACATCAAACTATCCAAACGTTTAAAAACCCTAAACCGTGGAGGGGTGTTTTCCATCACGTCCGCGCTTGAACCATATAAAGCAGGGGTAGTCTCCAGTCTGGCCATCCATTGTTTGACTCATCCTCCTACGAAGATGTGCTCAAGACTAGCTAAGCTGAACGAAGCTTATGTCACTCTGCATCGTATCAGACACAATCTGATGCCAAAGCCTGAAGAGATCGAGAATGTGAGAATGCTACAAGAAACGGAAGACCTTATAGAAGAACTCTTCAGAGAGGAAATTCAAAAAGAGAAAGAAGAATGGACTGAGAAGTATCGACTTCAAAAGCAGCAGAGAGAGCAGAGAGAACAGCAGCAGCAGCAGCAGCAACAGCAACAACAGCAGCAGGAACCAGACAGAAGTTTTGTTGACTGTCGTGTGGACACGAAAGAGTTCTCTTTCTCTTTCCGAAGAAGCAGACCCTATCGTGTAGCCAAACGAGGACGCAATCTTAGACGATAAAAGATTGCCATCCTTCCTCGTACACACACAAAAAAAACAGCCCTTTTCAGGGCTACCCAATATTCTTGAAAAGAATTAATCATTCAATTTGCTCATGGTATGTGAGGAAGTTAGAAAAAAATAGAAGTGAGTCTATAATCACTATCTCATTTTACTTTTGTTTTGAAGTGCGTCTATAAGCACAACGTATTTTTTTTCAAAATAACTTGTTAAATTTATAATTAATATGAGTAAAGTATAAAAGTGAGGGGTATTTTCCATCACGTCAGCGTGTTTTTTGGTCATGATAGGGATAATGTAAGTTTTTTGGATCTAGGGGGTGTTTTCCATCACGTCCGATTGTTTTGGTAATGATAGGAATAATGTAAGTTTTTTGGATCTAGGGGGTGTTTTCAAGCACGTCCGCGTGTTTTGGTAATGATAGGGATAATGTAAGTTTTTTGGATCTAGGGGGTGTTTTCCATCACGTCCGCGCTTGAACTATATATAAAGAAGCACTCGTCAGTCTGGCTACCCATCGCTGGCGCATCAAAGAAGATGAGCAGAGTTCAAAAGTTAAGAGAGCTTCAAATGCATCTGGAGAATGCTAGACGTCTCCTGGATGAGCTGGCAATGGAGGCCGAAGAAGAAGAGACCAGAATTAAAGAAGAGGAGGAGAGGAAAAAGAAAGAAGAGGAGAACGAAATGAAAATATCAATTTTGCCTCACCGCATGATGAGGCAAACTAGTCAAGTTAAACCTATGGTGAGGACACCTTCACCAGAACCAGTTCGTCCACTACAGGCGCAGCCCCCACTGCCTCAGCCGCAACAACCACAGCCTCATCCACGGTTGCGGAATAGAGGAAGAAATGAAGAGACTTTCACTATCCCTCAAACAGAAGATTGGGATAGTGAAGCCACTCATTCTCCCTCTGCGCTCCCAATCACAAGAGTGAATTGGGAGAATGATTGGAGTAGGAGATGTGTGTGTGGGGCTAGACCTGGGAGATGCCAGCATTAGCCAGGTGTAATTTGAAGTTTAAAAAACAGCCCTTCTCAGGGCTACCCAAATAACAAGAAAAGAAATACTATGTCAATTGCCAATGGGTATGAGAGAGGAGTAGTGTGATTATAAACACTGACTCTATTTAGATAGTATATGGTGTGATTTTGGATAGTATATGATAGGGTGTGTTTTTGGCTGCTTCCCCGTGTGTGGATAGTATAGGGTGTGATTTTGGATAGTAAATAATAGGGTTTGTTTTGGCTGCTTCCCCGTGTGTGTGGATAGTATATAGTGTGATTTGGGATAGTAAATGATATGGTAGGTTTTGGCTGCTTCCCCGTGTGTGTGTGTGTGAGTGTGTGTGTGTGTGTGTGTGTGTGTGTGTGTGTGTGTGTGTGTGTGTGTATGTGTGTGTGTCTGTGTGTGTGTGTGTGTGTGTGTGTAGTATATAGTGTGATTTGGGATAGTAAATGACATGGTGTGTTTTGGCTGCTTCCCCGTGTGTGTGGATAGTATATAGTGTGATTTGGGATAGTAAATGATATGGTTTGTGGATAGTATATAATATGAAAAGTGAATGTTGGGGGGTGTTTACTTTCACGTCCGTGCTTAAGATATATATAAGCAATCGTCAGTCCTTGGAGCCATTTTCCTCGGATGGATTCATTCAGTCGCAGTGAACGAAGCAAGCTGAACACACAGCAAATACAGCAATGACGCTAGCGATGGATATCATCCCCGAGATGGCCCTTAGTGCTATTACTAGCCTAGGGCATCTCAAGGCCAGTAATTGGAGCCTTAGAGCAGCAGGTAAAAGAACAACCTTGCTGCTTATTTGGGAAAAAACAAACAGTGAAGTGTTTACAAGAGGGAAGTACAGAGGACAACCGGGAAGAAGACAGCTAAGGCGGGAAACCGAGATACCACGCTGCTCACCCACCCCTACTACTGCAGTTGCTGTTCCACAGAGTCGCCATACTGTACTATTGGACTCTAATAAAGCATTACAGCAACAGATAGAAATTCTATCTAAACAAATACAGGAGCTCACGTACAAAGAGACAGCGGAGGTGGCGACTTCTCCAATGGTTATATCGGCTCCTGCGACACCACCACCACCACCATCACCAGCCCCGCAACGTAAAGGAAAAGGAAAGGGGAAAAAGGGAGGGAAGAATTTGCCATTTTCTTCCACCCCTAAACCCCCCCCCCCTGCCAGATTTAGCAGTGGTTATGGCGGGAATAGAGGAAATGGTTGCCGCTGCCACTACCACTACATCAGAGGGTGACTGGGAAATACCGACAAAAGCAGTCCGCCTACCGAAGAAAACCCGAAAAGAATTATTAGGGTCACTATACCGGGACATTGACATGCGTAGACTGGAAACAAATGGAAAACATGCACATAACTTTGTTTCTGCAGTCCAACATCTCGGATACCGTGCTTTGGGGCTTGACAAACCAAGACGTGGTCAAATGGAGTTTGCGGTATTACTGTTGTCAAACCGATACACTGATGTATACAACAGTCGACCAATGTCACAGCTGTTTGAAGCTGCTGCCTACCTCGCTGACCATCATGGACTAGACTTTCCGAAATCATGTCGTGCGGAATCCAGGACAGCTAGTACTCTGTCGGACATTGAGTACGACCAGGGCACCTTCCCTGGGGAATAATGGCCCTTTTCAGGGCTTTTCAATCACTGCCATTTAATAGGGGACTCATTTGGTTACGAGTACCCCTCTTTGAATAACTATTCCGTGGCCCTAAAAAGCTGATATGACTTATTTTTGGTACCTCCAGCAAAATTCATAACTAAAAACAAACTACCATTGACTACACTACTATATGTCGTTTAGACATTTTAATTTTCTAAATTTGTTAGGGACTTAAATTATGTACACTTATGTACTAGATTTTTAGAACAATAGGATATTAAATAACAAATTCTTCAACTTTAATATTTGAATAATTGCACAGGTGGCTAACACAGTATTGGAAGTTAGGTCTGTCCATTAGTAAAACTGGACTAAATTTGAAATAAGTAGGGCTCTTTCGTTTCAGGTGTATGCTGCGTTCGTGGCCTTGCTGTCCTTTTCCTTGCGTGCTCTGCTGTGTGTTGCTGTGCCGCCCGCGCCTCCTGGACCTGGACCCTTTCCACCTTTGCCGATTCCGCTTACCAAAATTACTAGCGAAATGAGGAAACATTTCCCCTCGCTACCTTATTTACAACTCGATTGGATGCTAGGGGTGGGTGTGTGTAGGTACCATTCCTACCCACCCCCAATATAGGCTTTCATTTCCCCTGATAGTTACTTTTTAGTAATTCAGGGGAACGCCTTAATTATAGTGCATTTTAGCACTTTAAGGGAGGGATTAACAACCCCTCCCACCTAAATGGGTGCCGACATGGCACCTATAAAAGATATACAAATGCCCCATGTGGGCGGTTATATCTATAAAAAAACTCATTAAGCAAGTTGGAGCCATTCAATTTTGAACACATCAAGATGAATTTTGAATTGTTTATCCAACTCCGAGACAGCTGGTTTGGGATCCTTGATGCAGAATATGAAGTGGAAAGACTTGAGGAAGAATTTCAAAGTAACCATGGCTTTGTAAGCCAACTGAAATTAGCAAGAGATCTATTAGAAGGTATGATAGAGGAGGAAGACCAGAAATTAAGAAGACGTATTAAAAGAAAATATATAAGAATTGGGGATTTGAAGCAGGCACTTGATCATGTCATCAAAGTCAGGTGCTTTCTAGAAGAAACATTACATCTCATAGAGTGGGAATATGTGCAGTGGGGTCTAGACAGGCTAAAGAAAGCAGAAGCAATGATGAGAATGGTGATGGAAGAACAGGTGATCCAGATTAAAGAAAACTGGTCTAAGGAGAGAAAGGAAAAAAAAAAACAAAAAGAAGAAAGAGGACTTTGATCTACTCAATCTAAGATGGATGAGAGTTCAGGAAAAGTTTCGAGCTATGGGACATCCTGACTGGATTCCCGAGGACGAAAAGAAGAAGAAAACGGGAATCATTGGTAAACTTAAAAGGTGGTGGAACAACGACAGAAAATAAAAGAAGAAGAAGTATCCAAAGGCCCTTTTCAGGGCCCCTCATAGGTCTCGAAAAGATAGTAGCTTTCTTTGCCGCCATTTTTTTCCCTTGTCCCTATATAGACCCACCCTGTTCCATTTCCCTTGACGCTATATAGGCCCACCCTGTTCCATTTCCCTTGACGCTATATAGGCCCACCCTGTTCAATTTCCCTTGACCCTATAGTGCCCCAAGCTGTTTTGACCCTATAGTACCCCAAGCTGTTTTTGACTGGATTTTCCCTTGACCCCATAAATCTTGACCCTATAGTGCCCCAAGCTGTTTTTGACTGGGTTTTCCATAGACCCTATAGTGCCCCCATATACTACTAATACCTATTTGGTATTTTGTCCATTTTGTATCACGCGTGTCCTATAATGTTGGATTCTAGGGAAGATTGAATCTGTTATGTATCCAAACTATCTGAACAAGACATCTGTTTGATCTGCTCTCAAGATTAATAATCGTAGTTCTCCTCTCACAACAAGACCTGCCATCTCACACTGTCTCGTTAGGCATACATAATAAACTAATACAAGCACGACCTGTCTACATGTAGTTCCGATACGATGGGTATCTCTCATGAAGGTTCCTGCTTTCATCCCCAAGAACTCTCTACCGTCCATGGTCAATCAGACGTAGGTAAATTCCTATTTATTCTGGACACTTCATCTGAAGGCAATGTAGATGAACACGTTTTACCTATATAAAAAGCCTCGCATACCTTATGAGACTGAAAGTTTTCTCTCCGGTGTGAGGGGACATACAACTTATATATGTTTATGAGGTATTATGATCGCGTAACGCATCTGAAGAAGAAATCAAATTTTGTTTCTAGTAACATATGTCTATCTTTTCGGAATCACTTACCTGATCTTTCCAGGCATACTCCCCAAGCTTTTATGCCGTTATATCCATATAAGGAGCATACCTTCCTTTCCACTAGTAATTTAAGAATTTTCAATATCAAGAGATAACTCTGACTGCCAAATAGGTGGGTGTTATAACTATACTTTTAATCTCGATGAGCTGGAGTTTCGAAGTAGTTCTAGTTATATGATCACGTAAGTATTTTCTGAGAATATATATTTTACTACAAAAATTGGTATCTCTACAAGTCAAAGTGAAAATTCTAAACTTTTGAATATATCCCAAACAATCATATATATAATATCACACGTTCCAAACGATAAAATGTTCCGAATCAATTCCACTACTATTTAATGCCATGATAGAACGCAATGACGTTATTCAGAATATCTTTGAATGAGCTGATAAAATTTCAAGTTCTATATGTGTCCAAATGTGAATGACTCCCTTAGCAATTCTAATGACTATTTTTTTAAACATAATTCTTTTTCGAATTATATCTGATATCAACAATACAACTGCAAGATCTAATCTCATTCTCCAAGAATCATATAGAATAGGGAGGGATTATTTATTTATCACGTCTCTATTTATACAGTTTCACGTTGATTACATGTAATCGAACGTAAAGATTTCCATCTAGAAAATCTATTTGAACCGTAACCAACGACTAGCATTAAACTCTTGCTGCATAAGCATTCTGTTTACAACTTCCATGCGTGGGCAAAGGTTAATAAGACGGTATAAATTAGATATACATAAGTAAATGACTTTGTGAATCTGTAACTGAGTCTTACGTTTAGTCGTAGGTATGGTTGTGCCTAAGTCATACGGACGTAAGTTGCCTAATATGCAGACATCATTCAGATTGTCTGCAAAGTATTAAAGGCTTCCCTGTTCACATTGTGATAAAAGAACTCTTAGCGAGAAAAGTTAGCAAACATCATAAGACATATCGTGTTAACAGTAATAGTGATAATTTCACTGCCACGACCTAGTTTGGCATATCCTAATTATCCTTACTCGATCGATGCTAGCTCTAATAATGTTGAATATGATGAATGACATAAATTACGGCGATCTAATAGTATCTATATAAATTGATGATTTAAAAAGTTACTGAATGAAACTCCTTCTCCTTTACAAGCAACACGATAAACGTATTCATTCTGTTATTAAAGATTTTATCCGAAACATTCTTAAATACAGAGCATTTTCGAATAATTGTCCTAACGTTTTACCCAGAATGAAAAGAGCTGTGTGACATCTCCTTCCGACAGAATCAACTTAATTGGTCTCTAAAGAGTACAACAGTTGCATGTTAAATACGTTATTGATCATTATTAGATTCAGTATACCAGAATTAATAGGCTGGTTACGGATTTTCAATGTGCTATCAAAGCTTAATGTTTCTATCGGAATTATCTACACACACCTTTATCTTTATAGGAGTATCAGTCACTGAACTGTTCATAATGGCATGCATACATACATATTAAAATAATCTGTTACAATTTTAATATCCAATCGTGACTGGAGATACATATATGGTACGAAATTAACTGTTCTTAATACTCCTAAAACATACTATAAAATATACAACATAAAACATTTCATACAATCAGAACGAGAGACAGCATGGCTTTTCCCACATGGAACATTATATTAAATTGAAAGACTCAAAGAGTTAACACATGAGCTGGAGTAATACACAAGGCCATTCTAAGGGAAGTCAGAAGAATGACCTAAGAGAACAACAAACTATATTGTATTAAAGTGGAGAGTTTGACAAGTCCATACACGGAGTAGGCTTCCTAGTAAACAAAACCATCAAGGGATCTGTGCTTGAAAGCAGCCCTATATCTATCAAAATCATTTCAAATCGTCTGAAACCATCTTTTTTAACATAACAATTATCCATGTCTATGCTAACATTACCGATCATGATGATGAAGAAGTAGAGGAGTTTTGCCACAAACCCAGGGTATTCTAAATATAGTAAGTAAAAAAGAAGACATCCTCATCGTCCACGGAGACTGGAATGCCAACATTGGCAAAGATGTTCTAAAATACTGAGAAGATCATTGTGGACCTTCTTGCAATAAGCTAACCAATGAAATAGGGAGGCCAAAACCATGGTACAACATAATGCTTCTCGATGCTGAACATGGCACGCGCCAAAAGGAGCCCGTCATAACTAAATCGACTACATAGTAGTTCAAAACCATTTCCGATCTGGCATCTATAGAGTAAGACCAATGGCTATGCCAGGTATTGGTGTTGGAAGTGATCACGACCTCGTAATTATAAACCTTTGAGTGAGGTTAAAGAAAATTAACAAGCCATAGAACATCAGTCTCAAGTACATACTTGAACAACTGAAGGACCCTAACTTATGCAAGTCACTTCAAGACAGTATTGGAGGAACGTTAGCTCCACTCCTTGTGATGGATGTTAATGTTAACGTGATGACAGACACTTTCTACACAGTCATGAGAGCTGCTGCCAAGCCATCATTGGCTACCATCGCCCTAAGAAACACCCCTGGGTTACAGAAGAGATTCTGAAATTGACTGTGGCCCGAAGAGACCTTAAAAACACCAGACAGACGACAGGGACAATGGAATACCGATACATAAACAAGAATATCAGAAACAAATCTGAAGAAAGCAAAAGTAGATAGGATTGGGCCAAGGTGCACAGAATTGAGAGCATTCTTAAAACGAATAACCACAAAAGGCATTCAAAATTGTGAAACATCTCACCAGTCACAAGCAGCAAAGAGTCAATACCATTCAATACGAAAATGGAACATGCCTCACAGAAGCAAGCGACATTCCAGAAAGATGGACTGAGTATTGCAAAGAACTTTACAACCGTTAGTCCACAGGTGACCCAGATGCGGTTCAAGTTACAAACTCCTCAGATAATGATGATTTCCCTTTTTATCAAAGAAGAGGTGGAGTCAGCAATAAAAGCACTGACAAAAAGGAAGGAATCTGTAGCATACAACATCGTAGCTGAATTTAAGAAAAATGTGGTTAGTAAATCAGTAATAGAGCTACTACAATAAATCTGCAACAACATCTGGCAGACATGTTAATGAACAATATAGTGGACGCATTCACTGACACTCCCCACAAAAGTACAATATATTGCTGTGCCAAACTTACAGAAGTATCCTTTGGATCAGCCATGCTAGGAAGGTGATGCTGAAGATTTTCTTGAACAGACTGAAACCACAAGAATAATACATAGCTGCTGTGGAACAGTCCGGGATCCAGAGTGGAAGACGCACAACAGAACAAATACTCAATATCAGGGTTCTGTGAGAAAAGTATTCATAGATTTGAAAACGATCTTTGATACAGTGTGGCATAAGGAATTGTGTGCCATAATGAAGAAGTAAAACATGGGTCAAACGTTGACCAATACCATCACACAGCAATACGACAAGACTTCCAGTGCAGATAATGCCCACGGTAATGCGCGAGGCTGATTCCAAACAACAGTTGGAATACGTCAAACCTGTCTCCTGTCACCTGCGCTTTTCAACATCTGCTTAGAACGCATCGTAAGCGACGTCCTGGAAAACAATTGTGGGACAGTCAACATTGGAGTGTGTAACATCACCAACGTCAGCTTTGCAGACGACATGATAGGATGGCAGACAGTGAAGACGAGCTTGCCACCATAGTGAAGAACATGGATGAAACACCTTCCTGATTTGACATGCATCTAAGCGGTGAGAAGACAAAGCTGATGACAAATAGTAGCAAACAACTTTCAGCTATGATTAAAGTCAGAGAACAGTGCATAGAAACAGTGAGCCAGTTCAAATATCTTAATTCCATAATAATCGAAGAGGGATCAGGAGCGGAAATTGTGTCACTAGCAGCAGGAAAAACAGCGGCTTTGTCAAAGCTAAGGGCCATCCGGAGAGACAAGAATATCTGTCTGAAAAAATACCTGGCTATTGAGAGCAATAGTCATCTTAATCTTTGACTGACAACATCACAGACTGGACCCGAAAAATATTTGCGGCGACACGGGTATTGACACATGATCGAAGACAAGTGTAGATAATTGGTATGACGTTCAGCAGCACAACGACTCGACAACTACACTAGGTCACGAAACTAACGATGATGATGATAACACAGAAAGCACGATGATCAAAAAGTTGACAACAATAACATGAAACGGACAAATGGTGGAATAGAGACTGAGTGAAATGATAGTCCTAAGGAACATAAATCTAAAGCAACTCTAGAGCTATTAATAGGATTGAGATACTGCTTCTAAAGATTGCAACAGACTAAATTAAATTTTCCGGTCATGTGTGATTTCTATACACGTCGTTCATGTATCTAATGTGATTAGTACATGCAAGACACAAAACAATCATGCATATAAAATGTTATTATACTTTTTAACATTCGGTCAATACAGTTCATGTTCATATTCAAGCATAATGAGTAACGTTTAACATAATAGTGTAGCCTCAAATAGTAGGGAAGGCTTACCCACCATTTTCCGCAAGGCGTTATTTCGTTTAATAGAGCCTTGTACATATAGTTTTACCAACTTTTTTTCACGCATGTATGAAAAAATACTACTCGGACCCGAGTATATATTCGCGTGTGTGAAATTTCTTATATGGTTGCGATTAATTAAAAATGTGTGTTATTGATAACGGCAAATATCGGAGATTCACAAATAACCAAATTATCTAGAGAACGATTAGCCGCAATTAAAATGTTTATCCCGGTAAGAGATTCTTTAAGAAATAAATACAAACTCGTCAAGGAGCTTAGGTTGATTCAACCACCGATGACAAACAATTATTTACGCCTGTAAATACAGCTACTGCGAAAGCTGTGTTATCTACTGAGAAAGCTATAAAGGGAGATATTATTGATGAAAAATGAGGAAAATGTCTCTTATCTCATTACTTAAAACAATTACAAAAAATCCAAGCAAATAAAAAAGATTTTACAAAATTTTCCAATTGGTATAGTCGATATACAACCTCGGCCTGAACCAGAAGTAGATAGTGTTGACCCACAAGAAAAAGATGTTAGTGAAAAGGTTGCTATCATCGATAAATTTCTTCCTGGTAAAATTGATGAACTCATGGTGATGGAATTTAATACTTTATCAGATTTGACTGATTTTTTCAGTCAGAGGTTTTAGTTATAAAGATAAATATTTGAAAGATGAACATGTTAAACCAGTAGGTAGAGAACAGTTTTATAAATGGATGTATTGTTTATTTGCTGGTAAAGAACGAATTTCAAAGTCGGACAAAACATATAAAGAATATTTGGATGAAATAAAAATTCTGAATCTAAAACTGGGCAACCCGAATCTAAACTTCTTCAATTACCGGAAACATCAAAAAGTTTAGAGAAAAAACAATCTCCTTCGACTCAAGGTGCAACTGGTGTAACTAAAAAAACGGTGAGGGATTTTCTCCATCTTGAACTTATGGTAGTGGTTTTGTTTCTTATCCTAATAATATCCTCGCCGACATAGCATGATTGGAAGTATAAATTGGGGGTAAACGAGCTGGAAATAAGTCTTCGGAGATAATTAATATAGCTGCTGATATCTGTGGACGATTAGTTCAAGGTGGTATCATGGACATTGGTGTATATCACGAATTTATCGATGAATTGGTTGATTATTATCACAGCGATTAGATAAATAGCAATTAAATAAAATGATCATACATCGTAATCACTATGATCATACATCGTAATCACGAGTAATATTTCTAGACACAAACATGAATTGTAACAACTCATGCTAAATGGGATGTACCAGATTTAAACAATGACAAAGGGTACGAGATAAATCTACAATCGTTCACAACGGTTATGATTGGTGATTAAACAAGAATGTTTTGTTTCTTAAATAACGGGGCTTCCTTAAAAATCGAGACGAAACAAAGTATGTTTCTGGAGGCATATGAAACTCAATGAAGAAGAATTTTGAAACGTGTCTCCACGTTCCGAATAAAAACCCAAATAATTCTAAAATAAGAAGTAAACATTGATCAACAATAAATGAGAAAATGTTTGACGTAACTGAAATAGACCACTTTTTACGTGTAATTGCATCGAGTTTGGTAACTATTGAATTGTCAGCTGACTTTTTCAAATCAACAATTATTTTTAAAACAGCTTAATTTGGACATAATTCGTCAGGTGAAGGCAAAGGAGACGAAACATATATTGATATTACTAGATTCTTTCGCATGTTTGAATGTGTCATTGCTAGAAGAATTGTAAATATGCATAGAGTTACAGGATTTGTTGCAATATTTTTTAAACAATTGTTCGGGTCTTTCACAAAGTGAAAGTCTAATCGTTACATTTAACTGCGCAATGCCTCATTTCAAGAAACTCTTAGGTTTAACTTTATGTGTAAATAAATAAGGTCTCTAACTTTAAACAGTTAACAAAAGAATTTGTAACGTATGTAAATTGATATCATTTTTACCTTTGCAGTGTTATACATTTACGTTCTCTGCTGTTTGTTATATATGTGTATGTAAATTAGCAAAATAATAGTAATGGAACTTCTTTACCAAATAGTTTGATTTCTCTTCCTTTCTCAAAAAGCATCATTAATGCTTTTTCTCTACTCTTATTTAACTGTTTACTTTGCATCTACTCTGTAATCTATATTTTTTGTGATACAGTTATCTGTGTTCTAGTAGGCAAAGGCACTAATGTGTGATTTTGCTTTATATTTCCCAATCAAGTAAAAATCTTTACTTGTTGTGCTTTCTTGAACCATCTGTTGTTATCGTCAATGACAGTCCCGAAGTTATATCGTTCGATTCAATGTATATTTCTCCATTCCTTTCAAATGTACTGCTAGCGTACTTTTTCATGAAATATTCACTTATTATGTATTTTGCGTCATAAAAAGATGACGAAGACTTAAGAAATCTTAACGGGTTTTTTGGTTAAAACTTGTATCTTTCATGTAATACATTAGATAGTATAGTTTTGTCATCTGAAATTATTTAGAAAGTTCTGAATCAATATCTTTAGACTACCCATACATTTTGGAATCTTTCATTATGCCATTGTAATATATTAAAAAGCGCACAAAATGTGTAAGAAGATATACAAATCTTAAACAACATTCTTTTACTTATTTATGAGACTGATTAGTGTAAGCAAGAGTTAAATATTATCCTACGCAATGGAACTTAAAATATATCCACATTTTTAATTGATGTGGGAAGGAAATATATAAAGTTGACACTCTATACTGTTTCCAAACAGAATTAGTGAAGGACCACGTGCTACCTATTGGTATTAGATATTTAACATAATTTATGTTATTCGGGCTACGCCTCCCTTTGTCCGCTTTAGTGATAGTTGCTACAGGTCAAGTATATACAACAAAGAAATAAAATATCTAGGACGTTGATGACATATAAGTCAGGAAAAAAAAATTTTAAACTCTTATTACATTACCTACGAGATTTACCATACTGCCGATGTACTTCCCACTTGACAGAAGTTTATCATAAATTATAATGTATATCTATTGTTCTGTCGATAAACCATTAATATCACAGCAATGCTCTATGTATACGAATGCAATGATTTGTGAACTCTTTGACATTCCTACTGCATAATAAAGATGGTTGACTACCTGATTCAAAATATTCTCGATGATAATATTCTCTGTTTTTAATTATTCATATTCCTATACATTATTAATATTTCCCGATTTCTTGTTCGTATTTTATCTTATCATTCTTACTCCCTTTTTCGATTGCATTCAAGTGTTTCAGACATATACATCAAGAACATCTTCTTTGATATCCAGGATCGCAATCAACGTCTAACGTTTCGACATCCCCATTACTCTCTGGTCATCTATACGTTAATTTTATTGGAACGATTTTGTGTAATGAAACGATGGAAACTGACATAATCTCAGCGTTGTGTTTCATTTCATATCGTCCTTTAATGTACTGACAATTCTACTTCTTTTGATCTGGAGTGCTCTGAACAATTTATCGTGGTGGCAATTCTTTCAACAGTATTTAATCTGTGTGATCTTTTCCACCTTTATGTTCCCTCCCATATTTAAACAAAAATATTCTACCAGATTTGCTGTAGCTGTAAGTTGTAACAAACACATTGCGCCATCAACTTCATCACGTTTTGAGCATATATCTCTAAAAATCCGACACTTGAACTTGCACACATGTTATGCCAGTATAATTTCAAGATGATATCAAGGTATTTTGCAATGTCAGCATTGACGACTTGGACGTAGACATCATTATACCTTGTCTTTATCTGTCATTGTGTTGAGCATACGCAAAACAGTCTCAAAATCAATTGAAGGTGGAGACGGTAACCTCACTAAAGACAAAAGATATATGTGGAGACGAAAAATAAGAGATCTAGCGATTTTTTGAAGATAGAAAATATTGAACAATATCAGGTACATGGAAAGAGAAGATATCTAACTCATTCATGAGCAAGGCAAACAACAAACTCATACACAGTCCATCGAGCTTGAGGTTCTTTTTAGCAAACAAAATCCTTAAAAATATTTTATTCTACCAACCAGACTATCACAGGTGGAAATGTTTCAAGTGTGCTAGTACGTTTATCTTTTAGTGAGTTTACAGTTAACACTTTGTGAAATTAGGCAGAACTATCTTTTAAAAAGGTAAATAAATGACGTGAAATGAGTAATAATGAATGATAGGATTACTCCAATAATATCTGAAACGCAAACATAAGAACATTTTTAGGTTCATCATACCTGATATAATATCCTCATTCAAATAAACCTAGGTAAGACATTGAATTTCAGTAAACATGTTTCGTATAAACTCTGTCACAGAATTAGGCGAAAATTAAATCTGTTTCTCGGATACAAACTAATTTCACCATTTTTTTTGTTTCGTCGTACATGCGTTACCTGGGGTGAATAATTGTTTTCAAGGTAAGCGACGTGTAGCGATTTACATGTACCTGACTAGAAATCACTTGAAGTCAGGAACATTATAATCACGGAGTGCACGGGAATTTTGCCGTGAATTCTGCTCACCTATTTGGGGACATATAAGGCAGAATATTTCTAAAAAAGATTACGAGTCAAAAGTATCTTGTCAAAGGAGAGATAGCTCGTCATTCTTTCTCCAGCCCATGGGGTGAGTGTTAAATTTATATTTCGTTTTATTTACAGTGAATTTTATTCAGTTTATCATTTCATGTAATAATGACTGTATTACAATACAGATTTAAACCGTTGAATATTTGGAATTACTAGTCACTATTAGACTTTAAATGCAATAGCGTAATTTAAATTTTAGATTGTTTTAGAAACAACTATTCTTAGTTTGGTTTCTTTATTGTAGCTGAATGTCTGTGAATGTGATTGATTGCTCAAGCAAAAGGCTGAATGTGATTGATTGTGCCGTGATTGTGCTGTTTATTGTGCCATTTGATTGTGCTATCAAATTGAGGTGTCTGACTGTCTGTCAGACTGTCTGTCCGTCTACATTTGTAACTGGCGTAAACGGGAGGTCATGATGTCTGAGGATATCTGTCGTTATGTGTAAATATCCAGAAATCTAGAAGTCTAAATGTCAGAGTGTCGGAGCTGTCTAGAGGTGTAAACGTCCGGGGTAGCATCTAAGTGTTTGGGACCGGTGGTTCTAGTAGGTGCTGTATGCTGTCGGTACGTATGATTGTAGTGGATCCGTGAAGGGCAAGTGGCCGATAAGAGTATTGGGTCAACCCTAGGTATTCGGAGAAGCTGTGCGGTGATTCACCAACTATCGTACGGTTGTACAGGGTCAAGACGCATATGTGTTTCAATTGTGGTTACAATTGAATACATTGTTATATTTACACGTAGTTACTTTGAATCACAGTAGTATTTCAAGGGATTGCATGAATCTCAATAATAGTTAGTGACTTGATTTAATACATGTAGATGTTTATACTTGTTGTCGCAATCCATACGTGCGATAATATAATTTGATGTTTGTATTTTGTTATCGCAATTTATACGTGCGATAATATAACTTTTGCAAAGGTTCCATTTTATTTGAAACATTTATGTAGTCCAGGAGGTTCCTTGGATCTGTGTTTTTTTTGTATTAATATTTAATTTATTTTTGAATTGTGAATGGTTGTGAAGTGTGATCGTGGGTTGAACGCATGAGTTATTGTGTTGATACATCATTATTTTTCATTAATAATTTATTTCATGAATTTACATCATCTTTCACATATTGTGTTTGTGTTGTTCATTTAATCGACCAACCACTCGGTAACAATTCTGTTACACACTCCATGTCCTTAAGATCAACTAGGATTAGATATATGTAAGAATGTGTGCTAGTAATCTTCACACAAACTTATTATCAACTTCACATCTCCTTTGATTCTAAACGTCAATGCTGGATCATAAACAATCATTTATCTTTTGCGACAACGAATGTTAGAAATCCTATCCATTAAATAGACCACATCCCTTTGCACACGGGTTTGTCTGTATGTGTAAGCGTGTTGGATAGAAAATAATGTGAGGATGATTGTTTACGGATATTAACCGCTACTGCTCTTTCCTGAGCATTGAGGGTACTAGACAAAGAAATACAAATCATTATATCAAACCAAAAATAAAATATTTGCACACGGGTTTGTCTGTATGTGTAAGCGTGTTGGATAGAAAATAATGTGAGGATGAATGTTTACGGATATTAACCGCTACTGCTCTTTCCTGAGCATTGAGGGGACTAGACAAAGAAATACAAATCATTATATCAAACCAAAAATAAAATATTGTTTTGTTTTATATATATATATATATATATATATATATATATATATATATATATATATATATATATATATATATATAGACATATACTTATGGGTTGTTCTATACTTTTAATGAGATGCCAAATGCCTACTTAAGCTTGTTTTGTAAAGAATACACAAATGGTTAAAATAAAGTGTGAATACAGACGCGATATGTCATAAATACAAAACCACATTAGTGTTTCGTTCCCAGCCGGGTAAAGAACTCGTTTGTAATAGCATATAGACATAGTCTCGGTCTGACAATTTCGACATTCCTATGACATAACCATCTCGTTCTTTCAGCTCGCTCGAAACAAAACTCATATAGTTTTGTCTATATATCACATGGCCATTAAATGCAATCAAGGCGTATGCCCTCGACAAATTATCGGTGGCTTTTGTCATCATTTGATCACTTTACCACAAGATTTGAATATAGTCATTAACTTCCACACCTAATATCAGAAAATGTGCATTAGGTTCAGTTGGTCTCTAGACATCAGGACAATTTGAACTGATTGCCATGCCTATACTTAGGTATACAATATATAATCTGTGTTCCATACAACAGTGGGGATTTTCTCATTTTCTTTTTTTAATTTTTGTCTCCGCACTATTATCAATCGAAAGCATAAGTAATTACAGTTCGAAGGTGAAAAGAGGATATACTATCATTTTCCTCGGTAATAAAAGTAGACGATATAATTTTCCGAAACGTGTATCATTGTTCCAAATGTGTCCACAATATGAGTTTAATGCGAAGGCCTCAAAAGATCTTTTGATAATCACTGATGGAAACATATCGTCGAGAAAGGTTTTCTACATAAAGGCTAATAAGGCTTTTGTTCATTTTGTGATTAATATGTTATAAACATTTACGATCTACACACTTTTTCCTTAAATTATATTGTCCAAACTAAAACAAACACATTTAACATTGTGCCTGGAACGTCAAAATATCTTTGCAGTAATTGAGTGTGTGCCTTCTTCTATTGAAAATGGGAGCATTGAAGTTGTAAAATATGGGGACTCCAACCAGACCTTTACGTTTGGAACACAATTGAACGTCACCTGTCATGAAGGATACAGGATGTTAGATGATGGCGTGCTTGCTAATGAGACTGAAAGTGTTCTAGAGTGCAATGCTACTGGAAATTGGTCCCGAAATCTTACATGTTTAGGTAACTTTATCCTTTACTGAAAATTCAAAGATTCAAGAAAACATTCATAACACGTATTGCACTATTACTTAATAATTTTAGCAATCCTGATCAAGTAAAAATTCAATCAATTTTTTTCATAACGACAAAAGGTTCAAAGGATTATAACAATAGTGACAATTATGTTAACGGTTTCTTTAACCTTGTATATTCGATAATAGACTCTAGACCATATTGCAAATTGTATTCAGAAGATACAAAATGTATATCTGATTTATATTTATTTTTTTCAACGGTTGGACATGTCTCAGTTATTTTAAAAAATTACCTATAGAGAGGAAATAACTGTTGGTTTTTTGTTTCATTTTTCCATGGACAGTTACATATTGTGGGAGTCCTCCGAACATCCCTAATAACAGTAAAGAAATTCTAACACCAGGAATTGCCGGTAACAACACATACAATGCCACAATGACAGTGGAATGTAATGAAGGTTACAATTACAGTTTGCATGAAAGAGAACCTCTACTGTGTGCTAGCGACGGATTATGGACAGGAAACCTTGGAAACTGTAATGGTAATTAAGCATTTACAAGGGTTTATCTATGGTATACGTTCATTGTGTGACGTTGAGTAAATTCAAGCCAAATATATAAAAAGTAGATGGGATGTTTACTTTATGTAGATTTTACGAATGGTTGCTGACCGCATGACAATTTTGGGAAAGGTTCACTAGATAGTAAAGACTAAGTGAGCGCCGGGTAATTGTCAGTTTTTTACATCATGTCTGCTATTTGGCTAATTCTTGAATACATAGTTCTTTGCTGAAGGATTTGAATTTTATGAAACGCACTTGTGAACATGTTTTGTGTGGAATATTTATGAGCCTCAATATTGACAATAGTGGCAGAATAGTGCATCAAAATAACAGTCACATGCAACACTCAATGTTCAAGATGCATTAATTTACATTGGCACTCTATACAACTGCAGACATTAGTTGTGCATGTTGACCATCCCTGAACTTAACATTCTACAATGAAATTTAGTATAAAAAAGAAACATTCAAACCATTCCTTTGCCATTACTGACTATACTTTCAAAGTTGCCTAACACGTCCACAGTCCTATCACTACATCTCCTGATTCACGTGCCATTATACCAAGAGTTATCATTGTATATATTACAGATAGAACATTACAGTATTTTGAAAGATTTTATGATCTCTAGTTTAGGTACTGTTCTGCGTGACGAAAAGAGTGTAAAAAGTTCCAGAAAACATTGGATCGCTGTTTCATTTGATGCAACATACAGATTACCAAAATGACCCATACAAATGTTGCATGAATTTTCGAACACATACCGGAAAATATTTATAAAGTTATAAACTTGGTAATTAACTTAGAGTAGCAACGAGTTTAGTTTCGTGAGCAAAATCCCCAAAAGCCCTTTTTGATAATATGCAATAAACATTAAGCCACTAATATTGAGTACAGAGGACAGCTGCAATGACGACGATGACAATGATAATGACGATAACATTTAAAAGGCGATTGAATGTAATCATCATCATTGACAAGGTGTAGTCTGACCATACGACAAATTATGTGTACTTATCTGCATCATGTGACAATGTCTCTGCAAAATCTTTCCTGTTCTATTCTGCAATGTTGTCAATCCACTTTGTTCTTGGTCTACCTTTCCTTGTGGTTAGACTGTTGGCTCTATAGACATTGCCATACCATTTCAGCTTTCTCTGCTTGACCGTGGTGAGTAGGTTTTAAATATTGACCTCGTAATTGCCTGATGATGTTACGAAAGTTTTTATTTGTTATGGGCTTCATATAAGAGATGCCATGGATGGTTCTGTAACCTCTCCTTTCAAGTGTCTGGATTCGTCGTATTTTTGCTGCCAGGGTTCAGGCCTGATATCAATATAAACAATTTAGATGACTAGTACTATCAATAGTCTGATTTTAGTTTTCAGACAGATATTATTGACTCTCCAGATAGGTCTTAGCTTTGACATAGCTGTTGTTGTTTTTTCTGCTAGTGACACAATTTCCACTCTTAATCCCTCTTTGGTGATCATGGAATCAAGTTATTGGAACTGGAAAACTGTTTCCAGTTCCTGTCCACTGACTTTAATCATGGCTGAGATTTATTTGCAACAATTTGTCATCAGCTTTGTAGTCTCACCACGTAGCTCTATGTAAAATCAAGAAGATGTTTTAACCAGGTTTGTCACTATTGTGGACAGAAAAGCCGAGGATGGTGATGTTACGCCCTCCAATGGTGACTGTCGCACAGTGGTTTTCCAGGAATTCGCTCATGATGCACTCTAAGTATATGTTAAAAGCGTTTGTGACAGGAGACCGTTCGGCGTACGCCAAATGTTGTTTGAAATCAGTTCCCCACATGTCCGTGGGCAATTACTGCACTGGTTGCCTTGGCATATAGCTGCTTGTTGGTATGTTTTACTTTTTTTGGGGGCTCACAAAGTTTTATGCCAAATTCTATCAAGGTCGTTTTGAAATCTATGAACACTTTTCACACAGATCCCTGACATTGGGTATTTGTTGTCTTCCACTCCGGAACCCAGTCTGTTCCATAGCAATTATTTCTTCATATTGTGGTTTCAGTCTGTTCAATATGATCTCCAGCGTCACCTTCCTAGCATTGCTGTTCCAACGGATAGTTCTGTAATTTTGGCACAGCTGTATATTGCCTTTATGTTGGGAGTGTTATAATCTGCGTCCACTGCGTTGGCCATTGAGTAATCTGCCATATCATGTTTCTGATGTTAATCAGTAGCTCTGTCACTGTTCACTGTTCCGCCTCCGCATCATTGTTATGTTCAGCTGGGATGTTGTCTACTCCAGCTGCCTTCCCATTATTGTGTGCTCTTATTGCTGACTACACCTCTTCTTTGAGAATCGGAATATCATCATCATTTGTGGAATTTGGAACTTCACGCACATGAGGGTGTCCTGTAGACTGATGGTTGTGGAGTTCTGTACAATACTCAGTCCATCTTTCTGCAATGTCGCTCGCTTTCTGTAAGACATTTTCCATTTTCGTCTTGAATCTACTGACTCTTAGTTGCTTGTGTCTGTTGAGGTCTTTAACAATAATTTTGAACGTTTTTTGATGGTATTCGTTATCAGAATCAGTTCCGTAACCCGGTGCATTTGACAACATCAGTTTTGATATTTGGACCATACAAGTGTTTTAAGATCACGTGATAAGTCTTATTAATCCCTAAATGACCAGCCAAAGGGGCTTCATGGGCCAGACTAAGTAGTTACTATCTGTAAGGTTTTCTAACTACAATTTGATAATATACGGATCACTCAACACAAGCAAATACCTCGGAAGGTCTCCATTTTCTCATTGGATGTCGGTTTTAATGAAATAACAGACAGGTATTTCAGAAGCTTCAGTTTCAGTAATGACTTTACTGGTTGTGTCTTTTGTGACATGTTTGCACGGGTAACTAAGAATCCCTATAGTTTCATCACAATTGATGTGATTGGTGGACCTGAACAAACATACCGTGTGGGTCTGGAGACGACAATGCATTAATCTATAATGATATATAAATACAAAAGCCGGTTATAAATGAGTATGACATGTGACGCACTGGATCTGTGTTAACTAGAATTGTATTTTGTAGAATATGTATATTCCAGTGCTAAATAAATTAATGTACTTAATTACAACCAGGAATGTAGATATATTTGCAAAATGTTTTTTTTTTAATTATTTAAATTCCTAACGTACGTATTGCAGATAGTATTATATATATGGTTTCTATGTTTTACTTTTGTTTGAATTTTTTTCTGCTATTCTAATTTTTGGGAGGTGAGTGTGTTAGATTGCTTACATATTTTTATCTGTTGTTTAGACAAGCAATGTTTCTTAAAATATAACACGTCTACAACGTTTAAACATCTTTCTATAAGCATGTATTGGTATATACTCATTTTCGTCTTCTGTAGCTGTAAATTGTCAGAATCATGCAATATTGTATGATACTGAACACTTTCATATTGCACCCATATACATGATACGTGTGCCCAATAGTAGTATAGTTTGCTAGGAACTACTTTGTAAGCAAATCATGTACGCTTATCCTGTAAGCTCTTTAGGTTTTGGTTGATTAAATTTGATTCTGAATGAAATAAAGCAGCTGCTTCTTTGACAGCTTTTCGCGTATAAGCTAGCGATATAAGCTGTACAGGTCATACCATCCGGGGGATCCCTTGAAAGATCATACAAGTGACAAGGTATAAACGTGTCTTCTTTAGCTGGTAATAAAAATGGCAAACAATATACTTACAGTTTTGCATCCTGAATTGCTTCGACATTTACTTGCTAAGTTCTTCGAATCGAAATTTGCTATCTCATTGGTTCTCAAGCTTGATTACACATTTCGAAATTGTACTGTAATTTCGAGAATATTAAAAGCGGAAATGCATCCTCCTTATTGCACTCAAAAAAAAAAAAAACATTTTATTCCATAGCATCTTTTCCATAATTGCAATTGAAGGACATCATATTTTTCCCATATCATAATGTCCTTCAATGACAGAACAGACTATCAATGTCGTGAAGCATCCATCCGAGAAAGACTTGTTCATTTTTTCCATAAATATGCAGTAATCTATAATTATGAAAAGGCTGTAAAGACCTCAAAATATAAATAGATCATTTAAACTTTAATATAGATATATCTAACACATCTTATGTATCCACTTGATAAAGTTTAATCACTTTTGCTAGCAAGGGTTTTTATGCAATATGTTTAATTTGTAATTTAGCACAAATGGGTATAAGTATACCTTCAAATATTATCCATTCCTTTTAATATTCAGATTAATACACGTATCGTCTGTGATCAAAGGTACATTAGAAATTTCTGAAACTTCAGTGACAGAATAGGATTGTATATCACGCACATTATGCATATCATCTTACTGCAGCATATACTTATCTGCACAAATTATAGCAAGAATTTACTTTTAAAATATACGAATTCATTGACCAAGTTATTACGTGTTGACAGCAGATTTTAAATGGTAGATATACTAATTTTGGGAGTTCTGCAAATTTAGCTCTTGATCAGTATTGTGCCATTTAATGCACTATTGTAATATTTCTTATGGGTTTACAATAAGAAAAATTCCATTCCTATATGAACTTGGATCGTATTTACTTTCTTGAATAAAATCTACTCACTTAATCATTGTTATTGGTGACATCTTATCAACAACGGTTGGATATTATTTTTTATTTGATGCATAGACTCTATTTAAAAATATAATTTAGACTATGAAATGTACAATATATAATTCTCATTAGAACTACGTTACAAATAATTACAAACGTTATGTATACACAGCTTGATTAATAGTATTAGCACACTTGTGGGCTTTTGTTTAAACTTGATTATTATATAAACATCTGGCAACCACTATTGCATATCAAAATGGAACAAGTTAAATGTAAGCGTTCAATAGAAAGACCCGTCCCCAAAGTATTTTGTTCACTTAACCTTTCACTTATGTGTTTTTAATATTGTTTACCCTACGATTAATATATCATGGGCATTTGAAAGTTCCATTCCTATCCACCATATATCACATGTTATCAGCTGATTGCCAAATAAGTTATTTAGTAAACTACAAAGCATAATGTAAATTTCTTGGAGGGTCTAGAAGACCGTTCCGTCATACTCTCTACATTCAAGGACCATTTTCTTATACATAATGAGTTTTACTCTAGTTTCTATATGTGATTTCACATATTTAACTACTGGATCTAAAATGACTCAACCATTTCGTCAATATAAATGGGCTGATTTACTTTAGTCTTATCAAGTGGATTTCTGATTATGATATTGGCAGAGGATTCAGTTATTTTGGGACTTTGTAGGTCTGGATTAGAATTAAAAGGCAAGTCAAAGTTATTTATGTATTCCATGTAATCTGTCGTTTCAATGACTGACTAGCTCATTAAACGTAAAGATTTTGTTTATAGGTGATAAAGAACGGCGCTCACTATTAAAATGCAAAATGTTCAAACGCATAGCCAGATTGTTAACCGTGTCTAGTAATCTTTATTGGTGAGTTTCCGGAAACATAAATTAATCTACCAGACGGCATCATTCTATTTCAGTAGGTTATGCCGATGGTGTTGCATTTACCCTTTACTGGGGTTGTTGGCACTTGGTGCCCTCATCTTAGTATTCAGTGATTCAGAATCATCTACATTCTAGGCACTTGCATTTACACCATATGAAAATTGTGCAATCTAATTACATTGCTAACGTCTTTTAACAGCTTGCCAACTATCCGCTTATCGGATTTACTGGTCATTAATTGTGTAGATACATCTTGAGTAGAACTGATATCAACATTAAAATCAGACTGTCAACCACCCTCGCTAGCGGACGATGGCGGATAAAATATTCTCACGCTGCACCTGCCTAGTAAGATTCAACGGTCATTCCAGTAACAAAACATATAACGTTTATCATTTAGGCACAATAGTTAAGGATGCAATTTGTTTTTTCTCTGTCTCAGAATATAAACAAATGTTTCCTGATTGTGTTTCATATGAGGGCCGTGAATATGTAATTCCTATGGTTCTTGCTTGTGATATTACCTCAATTATTCGATATGTAAAACTCGTCTGATAAACACATTGCTCGAGGGTGAATATATTCGTGGGATCTAGGTTATGCTGTTGGGCGCGGGACAAACCATTGTCACGTCCACTTGACTCCCAGTTGTTCGTGCAGTATAACATAGCCTGTATTATATTTTTCTTTAGATTGCCCACGTGTACTGTTTCCAGACATTATACTATATGTAGTGTTGTGTCTGTGTGCATATGTTTTTATCGGTATTCTCTTGCTATCACCTTAGGTACATAAGTTTATATTTGTTTCTGTTCAGCGCAATCATAGTAATCATTTGCAAATTGTTTTGTTATCTTAATATTTCACATCTTCTCCCCAATATAGTTCTGAGAAAAATGTTGCGATACCCATTTTACGATATAATTACTAAGCATTCAAACACAAATTCGTTCCCTATAGTTATGCTTTTTTCCACATATTGCCTACTTTTTGTATTTTTTAGTATTTGCAAATACATATTATATTTCTTGTCATCACTTTATAGTAACGTTAAACAAATCATCGACGTAATGTGTGCTTGCTATTGAGGAATTATCCTCAAAAGCAATTTGCTTGTTGTTTTGTCATTGAAATCGACGGCACTCTGAACAATTTATTTATCTACTTCTTTGTTTTTGGTCCTTTTACAGTAATAGACTGCGGTCAACCACATATCCCGAATAACAGCACAATAACATCTTTAACGGGATTAGCTGGAAACACGAGTTACAATAGTACATTAACAATTGAATGCAATAATGGATTCAACTACACACTTCCCGGAAATAAGACTATTCGCTGCGGGAAAGATGGACACTGGACTGGTAATCTAGGACTATGTGAAGGTGATTGTTTTATACTTTTTTTCTTCAGTTATTACATTGCAGCAACTGAATATAAAATTGGATGGTTTATGATTTGTTTCTGATATCTACAACTGAAACGACTTTCCTTTTAAACAAGTAACTAGTGATTCAAGCTAAAGTCCAACAATGACCATTTTCTGCACGAGTATTATGCCACAGCCCATCTTACAGCAGATCTTAATTTATAACTCTATAAGTTTATACAGTTCTGTATAAACAAAATGCAGTCATAACTTGCGGTTGGTAGTGAAACTGATTACGCGTTCGAAAACCACTCTCAACACGAGATTATGTTCTTTTTATTCTTTTCAATATTAAAATAAATGCATTCGACTGATGTTTAATGCAAAGAGAAGTGTTTATCTGTAGCGCTTGTATATGTTTTTAAATACATGTTTTAGCTAAAATGTCAACCTTTTGTACTTCTTGATGAAACTATCTATTTGTATGCACATATTCAATAAAAGATCTCTAAAGGAAGGAAAAGGATAAACATATTATGACTTTGACATTCTAATTGGATAGGAAATCATTGGACATTATGGGCTTACTTATTTTATTTTACTCGGGTAATAACACTCAATCTTAAAAGATGAAATTCAAAATATTCAAACTGAAGCAGGCGAAATTATCACCGGGGCAGCAATTTACATATCTGACAGACATTCATTTTAATATATCTTTTTAAATGGATGAAACAGTTTTAAACGTGGCAGCATATCACCAATATTTAACAGTTAGCCCTGGCATTAATGTGTCATGCATGTAAACAAATGACATATTCGCGATAGACCTTACCTGCGATCTCTTTCAATCAAAACTACTCAAAGTCAAATTTCTTTACCGAAATATATGTTAGGCCAGCGAACCTATCCTACTACAGCTTGGGAACAACCCCTCTAAACTATCTTTAACACGATATTTAGATAGCGACAACGAGAGAAAGTGCCAGGTTTATGCTGCTACATATTCTCAATTATACATGCAAGATTGCAGCTTTAATACGCTTTCCGAAAATGAGAAATTTTTCTCCAGCCATTTTCAATTAGTTGCAACTAATCTATAACGTGCTGGAAACTGCACACTATATAATATACAATATTTCATAACACAGCATTATATGAACTTATCATTTTCTATTGATATATTATTTTCCTTACGCGTACTCTCTTACTATCATCTTCAACAAATGAGAAATTAGTGGGTGCCGTCCAATGGATCCCATGAGATAAAACATTTTGTTTAGCTTATTGTTTTTCGTAACCTCTCTAGTATGATTATCAATAGCGTGTTGAAATATACATTTGGAGAGGTGAATTTAATTTTCTTGTTTAACTAATAACCTTTACTTATACCTCTCCTGCACTAGCCAGCACATTCAAACCTTTCTTCTTGTGATATTTACTTGTGTCCCAAAAAATATTTTATGAAACAAGATTAAAGTAATGTCAGTCTGATGTATGTGCACTATTATAAGCGCATTATTTAGTATTTGAGAATTACGTACTGTTCTGTTAAGCACTTCATTCAGGTTCCACAATTCATTTAAGTAAGAGATAGCTTAATTGAAACAAAAGTTTAAATAATCCATGGTACACAGTCAAATAAAGCTAGACTTTGTATGTTGATTACATTTGTATCTCTTCTGTTGATATTGATAGCTGCAAAATATACTTTACGAAAAAAGCGGACTGAGTCTCCCTTTGTGACGCAGTTTCCGAATCTCATGGAGTAGAGAAATTATTTAGGTGCCAACCTGATTATTCATAAAAATTTCAACTTTCACTTTGAATGTCTGGAAACTCATACACATCAAAACTCCTAGATCCCATTCATGTGTTCAACCTTGAATAGTCCGTTAACTAAACAAGTCATAAACATGGTCACAGTTTAGACTGGATTCATCATAGACCTGATGATATTATTCTACGATCCACCCTTGTATCCACGAACGTGCATCAATTATCCCTTCATTATATGCCATCTGGACGTATCAGTCCCTAACCCAACACCTGTATTAGCTACTAAGAGAAACCTCTGTATGATAAATAGAACCAATCTAATACAAGAAATCCAAGCAAACCTAAAATCTTTCAACAAAATAACTGTCTGCGTTCATTGCTTGATAAGCATGCCCAAGAAACCAAGTGCAAAGTATGCATTCAAAGTGTTCTCCGTGGTATAGCAGTATTTCAGAACAGTCTCTCGCAGCCATATGAGACCGCCATATAGCGAAGAGGCTTTGACTTTCCAACACACTCACGATTCATAAACAGATATATGAAACAGCTAAGAAGAACGTCATAGTCCATTTAGCCATATTATTCCAGTTCAGTACTAAGATCACGGAGAGTTCCAACTGCAAAGAGATCTTCGAGATTACTAACACACTAATGTCAAGGAACCAATATACACCACTTCCAACTAACTTCTCTCCGGTAGACCTTCCGGGCCTGTTTGCAATTTTTTTTCCGTGAGATGGTACAAACAACTAGAGATAAGCTTGACAACACAATTTAAACTGACTCGTCGTCACCATGCATTTGCGATACAGAATTTCAGCGACAACCATTTGCAGCATATGAACATGTCTATATGGATTTAGTATGGACAATCGTGATGAAGAGAGCATCAAAGTCGAGTGCACGGGATCCAATTCCAACATGACTACTGCCTTCACTAACTGGTGTTACTAAGACCTCTCTCCCTCATCTGGAGAATTCACATCATATTTCAAAACTGCCATTGTAGATTATGGAACCGTTTCGAGCATGTATTTGGCATTCGCAAAACGGTCTTAGTGTGGTTCGCGTCCTACTTAATCAACATGATACAAATTGTATTAGCAAATGGAATACATTCCAGCCCAGTTGATCAATGTTGTGGAACTTTCCATAAGGGTCTGTTCATGGACCCGTTCAATTCATTATAAACAATCAGCCGTTCTCAAGTGTCATAGATCATCATCCAGTGTCTCGCCAAGTGAACGCTGATGACATCCAAATATACAAACCTAGCAACCCACCTGAAGCTGATGCTAACATCCAAAGAGTAGAGAGGTGCATTTATGATGAGAAATCATGGATGACATGTAACAAGCTGCAGATGAATGATGATAAAGCTGAGGCCATTCTGATCACAACACAAAGATTTTCTCATTGACAGCTTTTACCCAAACAATACATTTCAGCAAAGCAAACATTAAATTAACACAGTCAGTATGAAACTTACGTGTTACGCTGGACAGTTCTCTACCATTACACCAACATACCATGAACATATGCAAGACTGCATACCTTGAACGGTGTTCAATATTGCTTTCAAGACTCGACAACTGTAACTCAAGTTCTGTTTAGTTCTTCTCAATATCTACTACTGAAACGTAATACGTTCAAGCGAGAGCCTACACTCGCTATCCCTTCGATCCAGATTCAAATCATCATCATCATCATCATCATCATCATCATCATCATCATCATCATCATCATCATCATCATCATCAGTCTCTTGACCTAGTGTGGTCGGTTTGGCACTGCGCTGCTGAACCTCTGACCAGTTCCTTCCACTTAACTCGATCATGTGCCGCCAATGCCTATGTCTTTGAAAAACTGTTCCTGGTCCATTCTGTGATGGTGTCACTCCACTTTTGTCTCTGTCTACCTATCATTCTACCACGTTGGACACTACCCTGCAATACTGTTGTGGATAGACTGTTGGCTCTAGTGACATGGCCGTACTATTTCAGCTTTCTCTTTTTTGACATTGGTGAGGAGGTCTTCGTAATTGCCAATTTTGTGCTTGATGGTGATGAAGACTTCTTTATTTGTGATGTGGTCCATGCTAGAGATGCCAAGGATGGTTCTGTAGCATCACATTTCAATTGCCTGAATTCGTCCTTGTAATTCTGCACTCAGGGTCCAGGCCTCAAATGAATACAGAAAGATTGAGATTACTAGTGCTCTCAATAGTCTGACTTTAGTTTTCAGACAGATATAGCAGCAGAGAGGGCGAATCGGACAACTTTATAGAAGTGTCTATTTGGCAAACCAAGGCTTCCTCCAAAATCGAAAAAAAAAGTTTCCTTTGGAGACGCAAAGTCTATTTAGCGCTCTCTCTGATTGACTGAGAGTGACTAAAGAAATTTCTAAAGAGATCATAATCCATATCTTCACTGCACAAAGTCTGGTGAATATTTCGTAGCGTATGTGTGTCAACTCCATTGAATACAGCAAGAATATTGCAGTTATCTCTGATCACTTTTGGTATTTGTGTGTATCGTTGAGTGACATATATCACATAGGTGTTTTATGCCTACCTCTGTCACATATCCTAGCGGGGTTCTTTTGATTGTCTAGCATCACCTCGTCATATATCCCATCTGATCGAGAAGGAGATGATGATGATGCACAAGGTGCAACTAGTGAAAAAAATTCGCAGGTGGATTTTCTCAGAGTGGAGTTTCGGGTAGTGGTCTTGTTCGTTGTCCTAATACTATTATCGGATACATAGCACGATTAGATATTCTCATTGGCGCAAAACGAGCCGGAAAAAACTCATTGATTGTCTAGAATCATATCATCATATACGACTAAATTGTTAATACTCCCATCAATAACATCAATGCTCGGTGCTTCCTCGATATCGGTTATAAACTCAATAATATCCTCATCGATTTCCGATTTTGCTTTCTCGTTAAAATCCTTTAACACCTCGTAACATCGCTGATCGTCTACACTCGGGCTACTAAATACAGCTTGTCCCATTTCATCCATCTCGTTATCAAATTAAGTAGCAGTTGTGTCTTTCCACTTCCAGATGGTCCGATTATAATCATGCGAATAGAATTTGGTAGCGCTGAATGATGCTTAACTGGTTCTCGTGTTTTTGTCGCGGAAAAAATCAACTACATTCATGTTATTATAAATAAATTATGATCTATATTGTGTGAAATGCAAGACGCTTACTAGCACAAACGACTTGACGACGATTACAACTAAAAATAACAGATCAGCACTTGCTTATAAATGTGTAGAATGTGGTACAAAACAATTTAGATTTGATTATATGAAACCTGGAGATGTTTTTTTTTTTTTAAATCGAGGAGGTGATATTGCAGCCAAGTTAGTAAAACTCCCAGGTACACCATGGGCAAAATGTCGACGAGAGAAACATCTTCCAGTGTATAGTTATTGTGGACCCGGGACCAGACTTGACATCAGACTCGATGATCAAAACCAACCCCGACCCGGTGAAAACCCAATAAACGATATCGCAGATGTAAAATTAATTCATGTTTTGAATTCTATCATTGATAAATCCTTCAAAGAAAAGTTAGCTTCATGGTTGATAAAATCGGCGATGGAAAGTAAATTGATGTTGGGTGCTGGTAATTAATAACATCATAGAATCTATTTATTATTCCCCAAGAGTATACTGGAAGGGTAAATCAGCAATCAATAAACTCGCTAGCGCTGCATGGGTGAAAACTACCACTGTAGCGGATTGGTTATCCAAAGAGGCGATATGGAAAATGTGTCTACCGCCGCCTAAAACAAATTAATGTCTCGCCTTTGATGTCAGAACATCTAATGAGATTCCTCAAGCTAATATATTATTTCTGCCGCTTGATGGTGTTTACAAGTATGCGTTAACCGTAGTTTATGTTGAGAGTCGATACAAACAAGTTGAACCTCTAGAGACAAAATCATCAACTGAAGTAGCTTATGCGTTGGAAAGGATTTATCAACGAAGTCCTCTGCACTGTCCAAATCTATTACAAGTCAATCCTGGCAGGGAATTTCAGGGTGCAGTGTTATCAACAAAGAAGTATCATAATGTCACCATAAGACGAGGACATACTGCATAACATCGCGATCAGGCAATTGTTGAAAGATTTAATCCGACACTTGCTGAGCGTTTTTTTTTTTGGATATAAATACGCGAAGGAGTTTATTCAGGATAAACTATCCCGTGAATGGGTCAAGAAATTACCAGGCGTTATTACTGCGGTGAATAATCAGATAATTCGAACAATTAATATAAAACCTAACAACGACATTTTAAAAAAGTATATACCTGTAAAAACGCAAAATGATTTTTCAAAACAACCAATACTCGGCAATGTCACAGTTAGATATTTATATGAACCAGGAGAGCTCAAAGGCGGCAAAAAAAAGAGCTACTGATCCTATTTGGATTGTCACTAAGCATAAAATTTCTAGCATAACACGATCCACGGATAGACCGCCAGTCTATATATTGGCTTCAACTGCTCCTTAGCGAGGATTTACTCGTGAACAACTACAAGTGATACCCGTGGATACTTAATTACTGCCGCGTTGTCTTAACTAGCACCTCTGTGTCTGTTGCACTCAAGACAAGTCAGCATCACATTATCTCTTGAATGACCTACTCTCCTATTTTTTCTTTCTACGGTAAATTGGAAGGGGTCTTTATCCGACCAACACCAACGCATTATACAATTGCAACTCGCGCAGTGATTATCATGTTGTTGTTTCAGTGTGAATATAAATTCGGCATCAATGTCAAATTTTCGGGGGGGGGGGGGTTGTCTTGTTTGTAACCAGAGCGTTTTTTCTGATTATATTATCGCTGACAATATCACTTATTGTAGTGTCATTATAGTCTAAAACAACTTTTCGAAGTTAATTTATTCTTCGTACTCTGGACACTGCAAGATAAACTAAATTCGACCACTCGATGCGATTATCTATGATCCAAACAAATGTATCGGATATAGTCAACCAATGCGAAGAATGTACCGTCGCTGCGTATCCTAGATTCCATGGGGATTTATCCGCACGCAATGCATCTTCGACGACATTGATATCAACCAACACAATATCATTTAACACTAAAATCTGCTTTTCACTTTGACCTGGAATATCAACTTCGATATTTTGTTTTCGTGTATCCTTGGGTCTATAACACAACGGCAATGGAAGTGTTGAACATTTGTGTGTGTGTGTGTGTGTGTGTGTGTGTGTGTGTGTGTGTGTGTGTTAAATAACTTCATCTGAAGTGTACCTCTGACTATCTTTCTACTTTCCACTATCAAATCGTTTGGTCTCAATGCTTCCCAAAAATCATTTAATGGGGTTTATGAAATTATTTCACGTGCTATTTCACATTGGATTCTATCCGGTTGTAATCTAATTAGTTTCTTGAACTCGCGTAATTGTTTATCAAGTGATTTATGATCGGTATTAACTTCTTCATAATAGTCTACAAAATTCTTAAGCCAATTATGTGGGGATAAACCGACAAATGGTGGTGGTTGACCATGATCGCCACACATTATCACTTTTGTATTCGCTAGCAATAACCACTAGAGAAACTTATGTAATACATCTAACGACACTGTGCATATCTCATCCTAAATGAAGATATCAGGAATATAATTTTCGCCCATTCGATCAGGAGTCCATTCGTCACCTTTCCATCAAAAAAGCTATGATAAGTGCAAGCATTAATTCCTCGTTGTTTCATCTCTCTTACAAGTCTGTGTGTTGGTTTTAGCACAATCATGTTTGATTTCCCTCGAAATAATTCGATCGCACGATTCGTCTTCTCTGACCCACCACAGCCATTTAACTAACTGGTTTTATATCTAAATATTGGGTCGGAACACGACGGAGCATTAGATAGTACTGATATCTGATTAATTTTCAAGTAATTGTTTTCAATTGTAACATTTGCTGATTTGGAGTAATCACGCAGTATTTCTTTTTTAATTCTCCATGATCCCCAACTCTCGTATGAATTAGTGAATTCAGTCACTGCTTCTTTATGTTTTACCTCCATATAAAATGAACCAGTGGCGACTTTAACTGCGGATTCAGGAAAGCTATTTATCATCGAAGGTAAATTAATAGAAGCATAAGCCAACATAGACGACCTTAAGTACTTATACTGTGGATTTTCTCCATCTGTGTAAGGAACAATTGTGCCTAATCTGGTTCCCTCGAACAAGAAAGGGTCTTTACGATCGACGTTACATCTGCGATTATACAATTGTATTCAGCATCATCTATAATCAACCGCGAAGAATAACGTTTGTGGTCGTATTTTCAACCTTGTGTGAACTTACCAATTATTCTTCTACCGAAATCTTTTGCTTGTTTATTTCTAACTTCAAATATTTCTTTGGGCCATTTCAGAATATATCCTTAGTCGAGATCGGGAAAATATTTTTTGTTTTCGGTGATTATACTATGTAGACTATCGGGTTGAGATAATCAGACTTCAGTTTGTTTCCGATATAATAAAATTGCTTCACTGACAATCAGCGATATCAGCATTATACAATCAATCATATACCGTAACAGCACTATTGGCATCCAGTGTTTTTCAGATATATGTCTACCAATCCAAACATAACAGCACGGATGAAGTCCTTTAGCCAATTGAAATGTCGCCACACAAGCGAATTCGGTTAAATCAAAATCGGACAGTCTGTTAATCGCAACACGGGTCATCTCATGTGTGGGATTTCAAAATCTTTTGAAGTACTAAGAACACTCTCCATACACAAGAAAACACCCTGGAGAATACGCAATCATATCAACCGAAATAATACTTTTAAGGTCATATTTTTGTATTCCATAATCCATCATGGCCATATGCCACGCAGCTTGATTCGATATCTGAGAGAAATTCTGCGCGTGCTGGTTTCCATAGATTTCTCGTTAAATGAGCTGCAACTGACGGAATTGTAAAACAGTTTGTTAGTAATTGTTCGTCGTGTTCCGTTGAAAAACCACTAGCTAGTTTTTATCATCTCATTGTGGAGGGCTTTAGTACGGTATAATTCGCCATTAGGTCTTACAAATTGATCGAATTTTCCCTCTCCGTCTTCAAAACTGTGCAGTAACCACACTGACACAGTATCGTTTTACTTAACTCTTAAATAAAATCAAAAATAAATATCCCGAGTAAATATTTTATGGTTCTATCCCGGGGAAATATTATTACCGCAGGTGTCCACGCGTGTTCATTATGGTAAATAATTTTGATTGAAGTTCCTTTTGATTTATATTTCGATTCGTGTAACACCTCTCCTGTTATCGTCACTACGGTTATTGGGAATCTTAATGATGTTTCTAATTTGGTTATATCTTGAATTGTTACCCCCCCCCCTCTCCTTCACTGTTAGCCCCCATTCGTTTATTTATTTGCGTCTTAGATCAGTCAATTTGTTTCCACGCAACGCATTTGTGAAGTGTTCTATTATTCGTTCTGCTTCACAATTCATTCTTGACGAATATTTCATGGGTTTTAGTTTTTCAATACTCGGTTTATCATTTAGCGGATATATCCATAAACAACTGCTGTTACAGGATAAGATCTCTCGTAGTATGGTTTGTAAATTTCAGTCAGAACAACTGGTTTGGAATCTTGACTCATAGTGACAGTTTTTTTATCCTTCAAGATTGGTTCAAAGTTATCTCTGATAATCCAATCTCGGTTTTTAGAACCAATAATGAATTTCACTCAAAAAATACTTGATCTTGTCAAGATGTGAGATTATCACTGCTGCTTTTTCGTCGTTCTTGGTAGCATCAACACTACCATCAATTCGAAATGTTGACCAACAGTGAGATGCTCCATCGCGCTTGAATTCATTAAAACAATCACAAATTTTATCCAACATGGTTCTATCATCTATTAGACCCTTTGATGCTACGGAGACTCTATCGAGATTGAATTCATTTTTCCAGGGCTTCATTTTTGATGATCTCTTAAACTTTTTCATATTATAATTGAAACAAGTATTTAAATAAGAAATTTATATATAATGAATCATTGCAAATGGCTCATGATTGGATCAGCAACCCCGTGTAACAAAACATGCAGAAAGGAATTTAGTGGATATCGTATGCAAGGTGTTCGTAACGGAAGTTATGGGCCCTTTCCTTGCCTACGATGTGGGGTAGCGGTTAGAGGAATATTACAGTTGTGTCTCGGTTGTGGTGGTAAGAGATACAGAGAGTTGAAGCGTTTTTATGATAAGAGAATTAAGAATTCCATCAATGATTCTACCTAGGACTGTGTCAGTGTCAATGACATAATTATAAGAAATACTCAAGATTATATTGGGAGCTTCTCAAGTTAGAATTCAAGCAAATAATAAATTAGACAAATAGAATTATAGTATATAAATGAACCAAGAATTTCAACCGCATTCCGTGATCAGCAATTATGACGCATCCCGTGATGGTATTGTCAGACACTGCAAGGATAAAGAAACCAGTCGGTGTTGTGACTAATCAGGGATATTTGAGGTTTGGTGGAAAGTAGAAATATTATTGTCATCGTTTCCTGTATGAGGTATATAACAGATTGATCAGGGATGGTTTTGTTATTGATCACATAAATGGTATTAAGATTGATAATTCTTTGAATAATCTACAAGCTGTTACACAGAGTGAGAATACCAAACGGGGATAAACTGGCGCTTGTAAAACAGTTGCAATGAGACCCATAAGATCATTTAATGCAGAAAATAACGAGGAAATTTTATTGACTGAAGCCGGTAGATATTTCAATATTTGTAGTGCATCAGTTAGATTTGTTGCAGAACGAGTACAAAATTCGGCTTGTTCTAAAAATACTGGACAAAGGATTCTATTTATATACGTCTGAATCGTTTTTATACTATTCTATATAACACCAAGGGAAATAACTCGTACGGGTATGTTGGCTTAGCAAAGTATGGTTGTTTCAGTTATGTAGTTGTATTGTCCTGTGCTGTCCTATATAACCCTTCACGAATGGAATTCTGGATTCGTTTAATGAAGGCGTATCTTTTCGGTAACACGTATTTGTTATTTATAGTGCTGTATAAAATATCTTCACACTCCGAAGTAATTTGATCATAGTTGAACTAGCTGATAATTTAAACCCTTGACTTTTCAAATTTGAAAATTCAGTTATGATCTCATTTATATCTTCAGAATACATATTATACATAATAAAAAATATTTCTAATATATGATATGATATATTTTTCAAAAAAACTGGGGTCAATTTTGACCAGTATTTTTTTTCCATGAACTCTTGTCAAGGTGTTATTCACATCTTAGCATGCCTAGAGATATTATGCGATTATGCGATTATATATGATGTATTATGATGATGAACTTCGTCCGTGGTAAGGTGTTATTCACATCTTAGCACGCCTAGATATATATATGAAAAACCCCATTTGGTACTACTCAGGTGTGTTTTCATCGGAGAAGCCCAGAGGTTGTATATATATATATATAAGACAAATCATCACGTAGGGTCCCTTTTATGTGTAATTTACATCTAATCGGGCCCATAGTATATCACGAAACATAATCCACTGAGAGGAGGTCTAACTCGCCAAATAGCGGATTAGACCCCAAGAAGATATGCTTAGCGAGTGACGTCACATTTACATATATGTATATATACGACAAGGAATGGATTATATACAATGAATGATGTCAACGGTTTCGTATTGTGACCCTCAATCTTTTTGAAAAACATATCAATATCATATATTAGAAATATATTGTTATTATGTATAATATGAATTCTGAGGATATTAATGAGATCATGACTGAAAATTCAAATTTGAAAAGTCAAGGATTTCAATTATCAGCTAGTTAAACTGTGATCAAATTACTTCAGAGTTTAAAGATATTGAATACAGCGCTATAAATAATAAATACGTGTTACCGAAAAGATACGCCTTCATTAAACGAATCCAGAATTCCATTCGTGAATCCCTTGTATTCTGTAACGACGTCGGTAAGTTTGTCCCGTTATTCACTGTTGTAGAAAGGATCAGAAAACAATTAGGGCAGCAGTACAAATTGAAACGAGCCGTTAATTCAAAAATCAGGAGTATAAGAATGCTGATCAGTCAAACCCAAAACCCTCCCTCGGCCGAGTACACTAAAAATCACTGAAAACGCTTTGCGTCCGCCATTTTGCCCAACATCCCGACTATGTCCTAATACAGAAATGAGCCTACTAACCGTGTATACAATGCTTTAATGCGCGTCTGTTGAACAGGTATACAATCAATACAAGCACTACATCAACATGTTTGTCAATAGCGACTTTGCAATCATATACTAGGGTTTATCAATGAACGCGTACTATAGAACGAAATATTTAACTCATATTATCGATTTTTTGCCTGCCTGAGTCGGGTTTTCTCATTAATCACTGCATCGTACATTAATTGAAAAATTGTTTACGATTTCAATAATGGTAAATGAAACATTAACGACTAGATTAGCGAGAGAGAGATTAACCGCGATCAAAAAGTATATACCATTCCGCGACTCTGTCAGAAATAAACTACAATCTAGACAGGGCCTTCAGACCGATTTTCCCGCAGAAAGTGAAGAATTGTTTAAATCGAAAACCACGGCAACGAAAGGGGTAATATCAGCCACTGAGCGAGCTATATGGGTGGATGTCCCCGAGGAGGGGAAACCACTAAGAAAAGAGACATCTCTGATTAATGTACTTGGAAAAAGAGCAACTGAAACTGAAAAAACATCAGCGTTGTCAACAAAACCCCCAACTGGCCCGCAAAAAATGATTGCTCATTTAGGGGATTTATTTACCGAGGAGGCTAAAATACTAATAAAAACCAAAGTGATCACGCTTTAAGCGGCTTTGCTATTGACAGCTATAATTCAAAGGGGAAGTTTTTATCGGGTGAGTATAAAGACGATCCAATATCACCCGATAGCTGGGCTGATGAGTTGTATAGTGTAAATAAAGCGGGGTTTTTAGATAAGAGGAGGAAGGAGTATAACAAATTCAAAAGAGAATTTGATGATTATAAAAATCAAGGACGACAACAAGAAAGAAAGCGCCAAACACCAACACCAAAACGAAACAAACTAGAAGAACCTCAATGGGATGATTATGATGATTATGCTTTTGGGCGTTTACAATATGATAATGATAATCCTTTTGGGCGTTTACAATATGATGATGATGCACAGAATGAAACCGGGAGGGGATTTTCCAGTGGGGTATCATGTAGTAGTTTAGATAGTTGTCCTGGTAATATTCTCAGCGATATAGCACTTTTAGAAGTACTCATTTGAGGGAAACGAGCTGGAAATAACTCACCGGAAAAAATTAATGAAGCAGCTGATATCTGTAGGCGGTTATTTTAAGGTGGCATCATGGATATCAAAACATATCGAGATTTCATTGATGAGTTAGCCGAGCATCATGGTTATCATAGTGATTAATCACCGCATTAGATAAATAGCAATTCAATAAGAATGAACATACACTACAACCATGATAAACCAACTAGCGTCTTTGTAGTAAACTCACGATTGCCAGTTTATAGCGCGTACTATGGTGATGGTCTCGGTGATACCATTGCAGGGTTATTTGCAAGAATGGCTCCAAAAGTGGCACCGCTAGCAAAACAATTATCAATGAAATCCATTGATGTTATTCGTGTTAAGGGTATTAGTGCTGTTGGAGATGTTGCCGGAAAAGCGTGTTCAGCTGCGAAGGAAAAACTAACAGCGTTAGTTCGGCGGCAAAGGAAATCACCAGCGTCATTGGGACCACTACCATCTACAGCGGCGATGCCTGCAAATATTAGTAAAATAATAAGAAACGCAGTAGATCAGAAATTAGTATAACGGTTAACTTCGTTGACAACTCCATCATTTATATTCAGCAACCAAGATGATATCGAAAATATGATAGCGGGAAGTGGCTTAATAAAATCACGACGTGGTCGACAACGATGATTTAGATCAACGAATATATAATAAAATGTTCAAACGGTCACCTGATACAGCGTTTGATATGGACGCCCCAGTGCTCAAGAATGATTCCTTACGTGATTATCAGTACTATTCCTATCATGCAGTACAACCAGATCTCCGATCAAGAATCGAACTTCAAGTTCATGATACCAGTAAATTCTTTCTACAGTGTGAAGTGTTTATTGAAGTAGAAGGAGAACTTGTAACAGCTGCTGATACTCCTGCTGTACCAGCACAGTATCCAGCTGATACTCAAGTCGGGTTTGTCAATAATGGCATCATGGCGCTATTTGATAGTGCAAGATATATGATTGATGGAAAAGAAATTGAGTCGATATAACGTGATGTTGATGTTGCCACAACAAAAAAAGGGCTAGCAAGATATTCCGATGATTATACAAGATCTGCAGGTCCTTCTATGATGTTTGCAAAGGATACTAAAAATACTACTGGAAAAAATCTACTTGTTGTAAGACGACCAAATGATCGTGCTGGCGGTGCTGCTGCTATCGATTATATGATTATAAACATTAATGAGAATTTCAACCTAGGAGCCTCAACACGCATGTCAATGTTGCATGGAACGCGTAAATCATTTTCGTGCGCGATTCCACTACATCATATATTTGGATTCTGCAGAAATGTTCGAAAAGTTATTTATGGAGCAATGCATACAGTAGCACTCGTGCGAAAGGGTAATGATAATGATGTAATTTGGAGGATTTCAGCGGATCCTGCAAATCTACTTAATGATGCCGGTAAAGTTGTTTTAACAAAACTAACACTGTGGATGCCAGTAATGACTCCATCAATCACAACAGAAGACCGATTACTATCATTTATGGACACAGGAGGAAAATCATTACTAAGTTGGCTAACAACAACAACATATATTAAACAATCAACAGTTAACGGTACGTTTACATGAAACCTGGCATCAAAACAAGGCGTTTCAGCTCCGCGTCATATATGCATTGCGTTACAGGATAACACGCGAGTTAGCAATCAACGCCTCAGCCATATGATATTTGATCGATTGGGTGTTACTGACGTCTCACTGAGAATAAATGGCCAGCAAGAACCATCCGAGGATATACAACTTAATTACGGTGAAAACCATATTGCACGAGTTTATCATCGCCTGTTGTAATATATGGGACGCGATCAAAATGTTGATCCCGTTCTACAAATATCACAACATGATTTTAGTACCCTTTATCCGATATATTTCTTTTCGTTGGAATATCTTGATTTAACAAGACAATCCGTCGTTGATATACACTTTAGAGCTAATGTGCTTCGTGGTGTTATTTTCAGCAACAAATCAATGTTACTTGAAGGTGTTGGTGGACGAATGAGAGTAATTAATGCACCAGTGGAAAACATGTAACAATTAGATCAATCTGTTATTGTATAATGTCATATAGTGTTATTAGTGTTACGCTGACTCCTGGTCAACTCAAGAAATTGCAATCGGAATCAGCTAAAAAATGTGGAACCACAATAACGCTGAAACCCAATCAGATGACTGGTGGTCAGAATAAATTGTCACTGACAACTCGTCAAGAAAACACTTCGAAGACGCGCTCAAAGATAAATAAGGCGGTCAGATCACTCTCTCTGCAGCTGCGATCAAAAATATGATAAAATCAGGTGGTATATTCCCGTTGTTAGCTGCGATTGCAGCGTTGATTGCGACAGCGGCCCTAGCGGTGGCTAAAGCGGCAACGTTAGGGGCCGTTGGTACCACAACAGTAATGGCACTAAAAAAAGCTACCGGGAAGGTGTATAAAAAACGGGAAAGGGTCTAAGACTACCAGGAACCCCGCATTCATGGTACAAGTGAAGCGACCTGAGACTAGGACCGGTTTATTAACACCGATAGTTCCAATGTCAAATTTTGATTTACTTGATGCTGCTAAATAAATTAGCGATTAAAAACTTCAGAGGTGTCTTTATGATCAGTTGCCGGTACAACCAAACAGTGTTAAAACCGATATCATCAATCTCGATAACATCACCGGACCTGGAACTCACTGGGTTGCATACGCTATTGATCCACGTGCAATCGTCTATTTCGATTCACATGGGTTAGCGCCGCCTAAAGAATTCATGCATTATATAAACCGCTTAAGCAATCCTCGTTGGTATTCTACACTACCAACACAACAAATGAATGACCCACCAATATGCGGAAATGAAGTATTAAATGTCCTTGATGCTATTACAACATCTGGAAAACTACCTCATCGGGTTGTGAATGAATATACTAGCAGTCGCTGGAAATCAAAAATTTTAGAGAAGTAATTAGTTTTACAATAACATGATTGATATTGGGGGACGACCTCTATCACCGTCGAAGAAATCCGATACCGATGGCACTGCAACCGGTGATATAAAAAAAATAATCGAAGATGAAATAGCCGAGATGTTGTACTTAGCAAGTGTTGATCCCAATGAAATAGTTGTATTTCAAGATCGTCAGGGTAAATTGAAATCTGGTAATATTTCCCTTGATGATATTTTAGTTAAACAACGAGACGCAACAGAAGATACTATAGCACTGTTTCCTGATCAGGGTAAATTCAAACCGGGCGTACTTATTTCATCTATTGTGGAACGAATTAACGATATAGAACCATTAAAAACATTACGCGATGAATACAACGAACATATAACTAAATTCGATCGGTTTTCTGAATTACAAAAAAATATAATTGACAATATTGACAAGCCTCTATTAGATTTCCTTGGAAATCCACCAGTGACCACAACGAAACTCACGGAGATAAAAACTTATATGTTGGAACTAGCAACACTTCAATCCAAATATGAAGAACATGTAAAACAGTTTTCAGCGTTTTGTTAAAACATTGTAGATACTTTTTTTAGAATCACATTCGATAAACTTGACATAAAACTCCCTGATATTAAATAATTCATCGAAGATATGAAAAACTTCACCGAGGCAATCAAAAACGATGCAACGAGGGTGATAGAAATCATTGAAAAAATAAAAATTCCTCATGAGAAAACCAATAACGTAGTATACCCGATTCAATACGGATCATTTACCTGGACCCCATCATTCACTAACACGCTAAGTATCACTGCAACCGCCAAGGGTATTTATCGATTAACACTAGTGACACCGATTCAATTTAATATATCATCGTCGAGTTCATCTGGGGTCAACAATACGATCGATATCAACGATCATCGACAAGGATACAACTGAACAGTTCAAAATAGAATTCACTGATTATAATCTGGCTAGGGTTTCAGTAACATGGTACGTGGAATTCGTAGCGGATTTAAGTAAACAACTAAATTGAAATCTATTGTAATAAATAAAATGTCATTACAGCAGTATCGCTATGATCAGGTTAGAGAATTTCAAACTAAACTCAAAACACTCATTGAGGAGTACCAAACAAAAATTAAAACAATACCGACGAATAATCACCGCAGTTGATGTTACCGTGTACTCGGTGAGTGGTGTAATCACCGGAGCTGGTATAATACTCTCTTCGGTAACAATAATTGCTCCGATAGCTGTTCCAATTTGTATATCAGCGGCGACAACAATCGCGGGAATAATCTCGATAATAACAAAAAAAATATCATCATGCAGTCAGCGTAAACTGCAAGATTATGTAGTTAAATTTCATGTTGTGTCAATCGCGTACTCGCAATTATCCTCGATGATATCATCGTCGCTCAATGACACATTAATATCCGAGAGTGAATTCTCAGCGATGGTACGTATTTATGATTCCGCAATGTCGAAATTAGAAAAAGATATTGATAATAACAATGACAACACCGCAAGAACTACTTCAACGAATAGCAGAGAACACAAACCCGGTGAAAACCAGCATGATTTCAATAACATCAACCAGTGTGAATTTCCCTACTCCGATTCCCGTGAAGGAGATAACGCTAGCAAAACCACGAGTATACCATAGTTGGCCTAATATTAGATCGATAGCATTTGGTGGTCAACAACCGAATAATTCTTTGGTGGAACGTTGCTTCGCTACCGTCTGGGTCATACCATAACGAACAAATCATTGCTGAATTTCAGCGTAGAATAAACTCTATTACTGGAAGAGAATCAAAAATCGCTATAACGGTTCACGAGCCGACATTATCATCTTCCACTGAGATAAACTCACCCGGGTATGTCTTAGATATATATCAGAGTTCGATAAGAACAATACTAGGGTGACCTGAAATAACACCTCCACCTGAAACACACAAATCTGATTATGTCACGGATAAACAATCATCCCATGAAATTACCACATCATATAAAGAACACCTCCTCCATATAAAAACGTCATCACTGCCGGGTAGTTATTTTAACTTTATTGATCGGGATTCCGCTTTTTGGAGATTTAAGGTTGGACAGACTCAAGAATCAATCACATACATAAATATGGACCATAATAGAATTATTGAGTACTTAGAGAAATCAATCAAAAACACATCGGAGTGAAATTATTAAACGAATTGAAGTATTAAATCAACTTGCATCCGACATGGAATATATCAACCAGCGAGTAATTCAAGTAATAATTAATCACCGCGATGACAGCATTAATCACTCTAAACGAAATTTTATAACCGGTTACAATATAACAGAAGCCGATCTACCCAATTTTAAATTTCCTGGGTAAAACGAATGAACTAAAAAAATCCGTTAATTATCTCATTGATGAAAAATTTAATACGATAGTCACAGGATGGAGACCGCAAAACAAGGGTACAACTATCCTCAAACATAATAATGACCCAGATGGTGGTGGTAGACATATCGCTCCTCAAAATGTGAACATATCCTCGGTAATTCCATTGAATTTAGTATGTGATGTTATCGAAGGAAGCTATCAAATAAATCTCGAGCGATCAAATCAAACTCAGCAGGGATATATTTTATATTCATTTGCCCCAACAGCTCCTCCAGGATTTCTAATTATTGAGGATCCAACTAATCCAGTTTATATGAGATGTCATAACATTTCGTTAACGAGAATAAATTTTAAACTCACCGACCAATCCAATAATCTAATTCATTTACGAGGTGAGGTTTTACAAATTAGTCTGTTTGTGAAATCCTAACAAGAATTGTTAACCCATAGCAGCATCGGGGGCGCGACAACGACATTGACGTTTTTTTTTTGTTGTTTTTTTTTTTATATTCTATTTTACCAAATGAACGCTTCTATTAAGCATTTACGAGGAAGCCTTACTTTGCCGAATCGACGCCTATAATAAGTTATCCGATTCGCCCCCTCTGCTGCTGGCTCGATTACACTAAAATACCACCTACAGTAAAAATAATTATTTTTACTCGATACAACAAGGATTTCTCACCTGGACAAGTCAAAATAACACGAGAGATATACAGATTAACGGTAATTGCACCTGTGCAGTTTTATGTGTCATCAAGTACATCTACATGTGTTCATGTTAGTACAATAATATAAATTGGATCCACTGAAACATTTAGAATAAATCCCAATGTTGATGGTTTAGCATCAGCGTCAGTTGCATGGTATGTAGAATTTGTAATTGATTTAATGTCATAGTATAATGGATGTACAACAATATATAGTACAGAAAAGTGCGTGAATTACAGAATAAACTAAAAAATCTAATTGATTAATATATAATATTTTATTTAATATCGCAGGCGCGTAGTTGTCGTTGACCTAATTGTATATTCCGTTTCAGCTGTGATTACGTCCGCTAGTGTATTGGTATCAACTGTAACACCATTAGTGATGGCACCAGTAGTTTTAACAATCTGTATTTCACCGGTAACAACAATCGGTGGTTTTCTTAATATAATTGCAAACAAAATATCTCCATGCAGTCAGAATAAACTAGACGAGTATATAATTAAGGTACATACCGCGACTGATGCATCTTCCAAATTATTCTCGCTGATATCATCAGTCCTTAACGACGCAAAAATATCAGATAGCGAGTTCTCAGCGATGATTAAGATTTATGATGATGATTGAAAGATGGCCGCCATCGCTTAACTGCTTGAAGAAGGCTCTTCAGATTTTTTGCTATTTTTCATGATATATGTGCTTGTTGTCTATCTTCGTCTACATTATTTTGTTTCAACATGCATTAGTTGTTCAGTTCGTATGTGTTAATTCATCTCCTTGTTTTGGAAATGAGAACAATTAGAATTTTTCTCAGCTGTTTTTTTCCACCGTTATCACGTCATTTGTTTTTTAATAAGCCGCCATCAAGCTATCGCCAGTCAATCCGCTAACAATATGATCGACCTTGCATTAAATGACCACACCTTGGCTCTTGATACTACATTGTGCTCAAGACTAAACGAACTGAGACTACATTCATCATTACTTAAATGTAAACGGAAGCGAAAAAAGAAATGTGGTTTCAAAGCTGGCCGGCTAAAAAAAGGAAGAATAATTCCAGTTATCTCCCTTTCGTCCGTAACAGATAAACAATTTAAGAATTCTTCCCTTAATTTTGATTATCTGGTTCACATTTCTCTTAGTAAGTCAACCGTTGTGTCAACTGTCCCAGGGATTCCACTACGTATTGCTTTATTCAACGCTCATTCACTAGGATCATCGGGAAAGCGCACAGAAATGATTAATTTTAACAACGAACAGAATATCAACGTCTTCTTCCTGATAGAAACATGGTTAAAACCATCAGGCGATAAACCCATGTGTACGGATTTAATACCCAGCAATTACTCCATCAAGTCGTTCCCCTGCAACTCTAGCGGAAATGGAATTGCTGTAATCACAAATAATTCCATGATCAAATGCCTTAAGTACAACACAACATCCTTTGAACTAGTCCAAACAACACTCACACTGGAACAAAAGGTCAGTCTCTTTTTTCTGTCTCTACCGCCCTCCTCCTAGTAGAAAAAAGAACCTAACTGAATTTCTCTTTTTGGAGCAGTTTCCAAATCTTCTGGAGTATGGAAATTCAATAGGTGGCAACCTAATTATTCTTGGAGATTCCAACTTTCACTTTGACTGTCCTGGAAACCCATACACGTCAAAACTCCAAGATTTCATTCATGTTTTCAATCTTAAACAGTCAATTAACCAACCCAAACATAAATATGGTCACATTTTAGACTGGTTTCTTTATAGACCTGATGAAATGTTTCTGCAATCCACCCTTGTATCTCACGAACTTGCATCAGATCACCTCTGCATTATATGCCATCTCGACGTATCAGTCCCTAACCTTCTGCCTCTATTTGCTACTAAGAGAATCCTCCGTATGATAAATAGAACCAAATTCATGCATGACATCCAAGAAAACTTAACAACTTTCTTAATCCAACAGCGGAACACCTTATGCCTGCGTTCATTTCTTAAAAACGTGCCCCAACAACCAAATGCAGAGTATCAATTGAAAATGTGTTCTCCATTGTATATCAGTGGTAGGGACCAGCTTCGACCTGTTAAAAGACATTGCCAAAAATCAGAGCGGCTTTGGCTTTCCACCAGACTCACTATTCATAAACAAATGTATGAAGCCTCTAAGAAGAACGTCACAAACATAGTCCATTTAGCAATTTTATCCCACTACAGTACTAAGATCACGGATAGTTCCAGATGCAAAGAACACTTCGAGATAACTAACAAACTAATGTTCTGGAACTAATGTACACCACTTCCAACTACCTTCTCTCCAGTAGACCTTCCGGACTTATTTGCAAATTTATTCAATGACAAAGTACAAACCATTAGAGATTCACTTGACAGCACAATATCAACTGACTCGTCACCATACAGTTACGATACAGAATTTCAGCAACAACCATTAGGAGCGTTTGAACCTGTCTCTATTGATTTAGTGCGGACAATCGTGACGAAGAATGCACCAAACTCTTGCTAACTTGGTCCAATTCCGACATCACTGTTGCTTGAGTGCTTAGATCCAATATTGCCTTCACTAACTGATGTTATTAATATCTCTCTCTCTCATCAGGGGAATTCCCATCATTTTTCAAAACTGCCATCGGAAAGCCTCTGCTGAAGAAACCAACAATTGACCTTAACGATTTAAAGAACTACCGCTCAGTTTCTAATCTCCCATTCATATCAAAAATCTTAGAAAAGGTTGTTCTAACCCAACTTGTATCTTATTTTAATTCAAACAGTCTTTTTAGCGATGTAGAGTCTGCATATCTCCCTTGCTATAGTACGGAAACTACTCATCTGAGAGTAATTAATGACATTCTCTCTGCTTTGGATAGTGTAAAGAGTACAGTCTTTACCCTCCTTGATTTGTCTGCAGTATTTGATACAAATGACCATGATATATTACTTGACCGTCTCCAGCATGTATTTGGCATTCAGGATATAGCCTTACAGTGGTTCAAGTCCTACTTAGTCAACAAGACATAAATTATATCTGCAAATGGAATACATTCCAGCCCAGTTGACGTATCTTGTGGTGTTCCACAGGGACCTGTTCTTAGACGTGTTCATTTTTTTTTCCATACACTCAGCCGCTCTCAAGTGTCATAGATCTGCACCCAGTGTTCTACCAATTGTACGCTGATGACAACCAAATATACAAATCTAGACACCCAACTGAAGTTGATGCTATCATCCATGGAGTAGTGAGGTGCATTTCTGATGTGAAATCATGGATGACATATAACAAGCTGCAAATGAATGATTATACAACTCAGGCTATTCTGATCACAACACAAAAACTTTCTCATTCACATCCTTTACCTCAGACAATAAATATCAACAATAACAACATTAAATTATCACAGTCAGTACAAAACATAGGTGTTACTCTAGACAGTACTCTCACATTGCACCAACATGTCATGAACATATGCAACGCTGCATATCTTGAACTGAGACGCACCAGTTCCATTCGTAAATATCTTTCAGTTGATGCCACTAAAACATTTGTGTGTTCATTAGTACTTTCAAAACTGAACATTTGTAACTCAGTTCTTCCTCGTTCGTCACAATATCTATTCCAAAAACTTCAAAAAGTTCAAAACACAGCTGCACAGATCATCTATAGAGTACCTCGATCAGAGCACACCTCACCACTGCTCTGCACTCTACATTGTCTATCAATTCAATACAGAATCAAACACAAAATTTATTCTATGTGCTATGTTTCAATGACAGACTCCAGACCAACATACCTATCCGGCCTCACTCATGTGTATACACCAGCAAGATACTTACGCTCTTCGTCTGACAATCGTACACTCATTGTTCCCACTGTGAAATTGAAATCATATGGACAACGTTCTTTTACATACCAGGGCCCGGCGATGTGGAACGAATTGCCCATTGAAATTAGACACAAAGACATAGTGGTCCCTTTTAAGAGTGCTCTTAAAACTCACCTTTTTCGACTTCAGGGACAAACTTAAAGACCTAAGGATGTTTTGTATCTTATATGTTTTCAGCATGTTTTTATGTTTTCCAAATTTCAATGTTTTTGTCATTCGTTTTTCTGTAGTGTAGTCATATCAATATAGATGGTGTAACGCGCTTAGAGATTCTAAAGATTAGGCACTATACAAAGTCCTTTTTATTATTATTATTATTATTATTATTATTATTATTATTATTATTATTATTATTATTTATTAATTAATTAATTAAGTAAGTAAGTAAGTAAGTAAGTAAATAATTAATTAATTGACTTAGAATTATGTATGAAGAGGGGCTTGCAGGCATGGTCATGCTTATGAGCAGAAAACTAAAACGAAAAGCTTATTTGCTATTGTAAAATCAAGAAAATGAAGTCTCTGTCGTTGGCTAGATCACCTAATACGTCTTAAACGAGTGAATCCTCTGACGAAATGAACAAATATTGTAGCAGTAATGAATATCGCCAAGAGCAAATTAATTAGGCTGTTTCTAACAATGTATAACGATGTAGCTATTTGCAATCATCAATAAATGCTATGTTTTACGAAATGATATACGACAATGTAGAAATGAAGAAATACAACAACAAATAAATCTATTTATTGCAGGTCTACCCGTGGATCTTGTTATGTAAGTTATTTTATGCGATGTGACACTTCAAATAGGAACAGTAGCTCTTTTTAACCACCTTCACGTTTACCTGGTTCATATAAATATCTCACAGTGACATTACTGTGTATTCGTTGTTTTGAAAAATCATTTCGTGTATTTTGTACGCTATATAATTTTTTATTGGACCGCGTTAATAGGTTTCATATTGATTGTTCGAGTAATTTTATTATTTAACGGAGCTATCACACCTGGTAATATCTTGACCCATTTACGTGGTCGTTTATCCTCGATAAATTCCTTCGCGTATTGATGTCCAAATAACCGCCCAGCAAGTGTTCGATTAAATCGTTCAGAAATTGCCTGATCACGGTGATGGTGACATTAAGATCCTTCATCGTTGATAACACTGTACCCTGAACTTCCTTGCCAGGATCAGCCTGTAATAGATTAGGCCACTGTAAAGGTCCTCGTCGATAAATTCCTTCAAATGCAACAGATACCTCTGATGCCGCCGTGGTCAACAATGGTTCAGCATCTTTGTATCTACTCGCAACATCAACTACAGTTAATGCATAATTGCATGTCCGTGTATTGACAGTATCATGCGGCAGAAATAATATATCAGCCTGATGAACTTCATTTGGAACTATGACAGCAAAATGTGCAAAGTGAATTTGTTTAGGTGGTGGTAGATAAATCTGCGATAGCAGATCCGCTTTGCATCTTCTTCTCCTTATAAGCATGATCAAGCCTTAATAGTTGCAGCAGCAGAGGTGGTGAACAGACCAACTTTTATAGGCGTTTGTTTGGCAAACTGATGCTTCCTCAGAGGGGAAAACAGACCAACCCCCTAGGCGTTAGATAGACTTCCTTCTCGTTAATATTTACTAGAAAGGTCTATTTGACAAACTGAGGCTTCCTAGTAAATATATAATAACTGGTTCGATTCGTCAAACTAAGGCTTCCTTGTAGGGTCCATTTGGCAAAAAAAAGACGCCCTGGTAGTTGGAATTCGCCCCCTCTGCTGCTATGATTAACAATTGTTTTTTACGATGAAAATCACTACGATGAAAGTCCTTACGATTTCACAAACAGACTAATTTGTAGAACCTCACCTTGTAAATCTATTAGATTATTAGACTGGTCAGTGAGTCTGAAATTAATTCTCGATAGTGAATCATTATGACATCGCATATAGACTGGATTAATTGGATCCTCAACAATTAAAAATCCTGGAGGAGCTGTTGGTGCAAATGAATATAAAATATATCCCTGCTGAGCTTGATTTGATCGCTCGAGATTTATTCGATAGCTACCTTCGATAACATCACATACTAAATTCAATGCTATCACTGAGGTTATATTCACATTTTGAGGAGCGATATGCCTGCCACCTCCGTCTGGGTTGTTATTATTTATTGTTGGTGGTAGTTGCAATTTCTTCCACGCTGCGAGTATTTGGGGAAAGTATTCATCGAGGAGATCATTGGTTGATTTTTTTAGTTCTGGAATATTATACTCAGGAAACTTAAATGTCGGAATATCTTCAACGCGTATATTATATTTCTTTGCAAATTCTATCATCTCAGAACCGACCCTGGCATCTAATACTCCTTGAATAAGTCGTATGTGGAACACTTCTATATCGTGTACAATTTGATTTAATATTTCCGTGTATTTGATAATTAAAGTTTTCGACGATTGTTCTTGAAAACTCTGCCGTAATTTATCTAAATAAATCTTATCTTCTTGTTTAAAAATATTAAATTTTCCGAGATGTTCTCCGAATAAATTTCGATCCAACCACCATCCCTCTGTCCAAAAAAACATATTATATTACTGTAAATAACAGGCTCTGTTAAAACTTTCGTTTAAGTAGAATTAATTATTCTGGGTTTAAAATCGTGATATTTATTGTCAGTGATATAATCAGATTTTTGTGGTTCGGGTATTTGATACCCCTCAGGTGGTATTTCAGGCCAACCCAGTATAGTTCTTATTGAACTCTGATACATATCTACGACATAACTAGGTGAGTTTATCTCGATAGCGGATGATAACGTCGGCTCGTGGACCCTTATAGCGATTTTCGATTCTGCTCCAGTAATTGATTTTATTCTACGCTGGAATTCAGCATTGATTTGTTCGATTTCGTATGACCCAGATGGTATCGAAACAACTTTCCAGTCTGGAGTTCCATCGGGTTTATTCTTATTCGCAAATACCAAGGAATTATTCGGTTGTTGACCGCCAAATGCAACCGACCTAATATTAGGCCAACTGTGATACACTCGTAATTTTGCTAACGCGATTTCCTTCACGGGGACTGGGATAGGGAAATTTACACTGAATTCAGGATTCGTTGATGTTATTGAGATCATGCTGGTTTTTGGGTTTGTGTTCTCCACTACCCGGGCTGTGTTCACCGCTATTCGTTGAAGTAGTTCCTGCGGTGTTGTCATCGTTGTTATATTCATGTTGTATTTCTAATTTTGATAATGCGGGATCATAAATATTTACCATCAATGAGAACTTACTATCTGATATCGTTGAGGTTATTGAGATTATGCTGGTTTTCGGGTTTGTGTTCTCCACTATTCGTTGAAGTAGTTCTTGCGGTGTTGTCATTATATTCATGCTGTCGCTCTAATTTTTATATCGCGGAATCATAAATACTTACCATCACTGAGAATTCACTATCTGATATAAATGTATCATCGAGTGACGACGATATCAACGAGGATAATTGCGAGTACGAGGTTCATACAACATGAAAGTTAATTAAATAATATTGCAGTCTACACTGACTGCATGATGATATTTTTTTGTTATAATCGAAATTATTCCCGCAATAGTTGTCGCCGTGGATATACAAATTGGAACAGCTATCGGAGCAAACATTGTCACCGAAGATAGTATTATACCAGCTCCGGCGATTACACCACTCACCGAGTACACGGTAACATCAATTGCGGTGATTCTTCGTCGGTATTTTTTTTTATTTGATACTCCTCGGCGAGGGTTTTGAGTCTAGTTTGAAATTCTCTGACCTGTTCATAGCGATATTGAGATACCGAAGGTACCGTTGATGACGACATTTTATTTCCAAATCAGTTTACGATTTCAATTGAAACCGCTAGTGAAATTGCTTTGCAATTTTCAGTTTAGTTGTTTACTCAAATCTGCTACGAATTCCACATACCATGATACCGAAATTCTAACCAAATTTGTATCAGTGGATGCTATCTTGAACTGTTCGGTTGTATCCTTGTCTATGATTGTTGATATCATATTGTTAACCCCAGATGAACCCGACAATGATATATTAAATTGAGTTTGTGTTACTAGTGTTAATCGATAAATACCGTTGACGGTTGCAGTGATATCTAATTTGTTGTTTGTGGGTGTCCATGCAAATGATCAGTGTTGGATCGTGTATACTACGTTGTTGGTTTTCGCATGAGGGAATTTTGTTTTTTCAACGATTGTTATCATCCTCGTTGCATCTTCCCTGATTGCCTCGATGGTGTTTTTCATCTCATCGATGGATTTTTTAATATCAGGAAGTTTTATATCAATTTTATGCAGCGTGGTTGCAAATAATTTCTCAATGATATTTTTACGAAATGATGTAAATTTTTCAACGTGATCTGCATATTTGCTTTGAAGGGTTGCTAGTTCCAACATAGAATCTTTTATCGTTGTGAGCTTCGGTGTAGTCACCGGTGGATTTCCAAGGAAATCTAGTAACGACTTGTCAATATTGTTAATTCTATCTATGATAGTTGAAACAAGTACACCTGGTTTGAGTTTACCCTCATCGGAAAATAACGCGATAGTGCCTTCGGTTGCGTCTCGTTGTTTAACTAAAATATCATCCAGGGAAACATAACTAGATTTCAATTTACCCTGATCGGAAAACAACGCGATAGTGCCTTCGGTTGCGTCTCGTTGTTTAACTAAAATATCATCCAGGGAAACATTACAAGATTTCAATTTACCCCGACGATCTTGAAATACAACTATTTCCCCGGGGTCAACACTTGTCAAGTTCAACGTCTCAGCGATTTCATCTTCGATTATTTTTTTTATATCACCGGTTGCAGTGCCATCGACGGAGGGTGTCTTCGACAGTAATAGAGGTCTTCCCCAAATATCAATCATGTTATTGTAAAACTCTCTCTCTAAAAAGCGATTGCTGGTGTATTCATTCACGACGACATTCCAACGAGGAGTTTTTAAGCGGTTTTTATAGCGGTTAAATTCCTTCGGTGGTGCTAATCTATATGAATCAAAATAAACAATTGCACGTGGATCAATCGCGTATGCAACCCAATGGGTTCCGGGTCCGGTGCTGTTATCGAGATTAATGATGCCGGTTTCAACGCTATTTGGTTGTGTCGGTAACTGATATTTCACACAGACACCTCTGAAGTTTTTAATCGCGAGTTTTTTAGCAGCGTCGAGTAAATCGAAATTGGACAACGGAACCAAAGGTTCCCGAGTTAATAATCCGTTCCTGGTAGTCTTATACCCTTTCCGCTGTATCATGAATACGGAGTTCCTGGCAGTCTTAGACCTTTACCTTCTTTTTTTATATCCTCGCCCGGTTGCTTTCTTTAGTGTCATTCCTGCCGCGGTACCAACGGCTCCTAACGCCGCCGTTTTAGCCACCGCTGGGGCAGCTGCAGCAATCAATGCTGGTAACGCAGCTAACAACGAGAATATGCCACCTGAGATTTTCTTGTCACTGATCGCAGCTGCAGAGAGAGTGATCTGAACGCCTTTTTTATCTTTGAAAGCATCATTGAAGTGTTTTACTTGACGAGTTGTCAGTGACAATTTATTCTGACCACCAGTCATCTGATTGGGTTTCAGTGTTATTGTAGTTCCGCATTTTTTAGCTGATTCCGATAGAAATTTCTTGAGTTGACTGGGAGTTAACGCAACACTAATATAACTGTATTTCATTATACAATAGCAGATTGATCTAATTGTTACAGATTTTCTACTGGTGCATCTATCACTCTCATTCTTCCGCCAACACCTTCGAGTAGCATTGATTTGTCGCTGAGAATAACAGCAACCGCTCTATAATCGGCAATAGCACCACGAAGCACATTACCTCTAAAATGTATATCAACGACGGATTGTCTTGTTAAATCAAGATGTTCTAACGAAAAATAATATATTGGATATAAATTCCTAAAGTCATATTGTGATATTTGCAGACCATTATCGACATTTTGATCGCGTGCCATAAATGATAATAAACGATGATACACGCGGGCAATATGGATTTGACCGTAATTAAGTTGTATATCCTCGGATGGTTCCTGATGGCCGTTTATTCTCAGTGAAACGTCTCTAATACCTAATTGATCAAATATCATATGGCTGCGGAGTTGATTACCAACTCGTGCGTTATCCTGTAACGCAATAAATATATGACGTTGCGCAGTAACACCTTGTTTTGATGCTAGGTTCCACGTAAATAACCCATTAATATTTGATTGTTTAACATCTGTACTTATCGTTAGCCAACTTAGTAATGATTTTCCACGTTGGTCCATAAATATTAGTAAGTGTTGTTCTGCGGTAATTGATGGAGTCAACACTGGCATCCACAGTGATAATTTTGTTAAATTGACTTTACCAGTATCAGCATCTGGATTTGCTTCAACTGCTGAAATCCTCCAAATTGCGTCATTGTCATCACCCTTTCAAATAGGTGTTACTGTATGCTTTGTTCCATAGATAACTTCTCGAACACTTCTGCAGAATCCAAATATATGATGTAGTGGAATCGCGCATGAAAATAATCTACGCGTTCCATGCAACATTAACATACGTGTCGCAGCTCCTAGATTGAAATTATCATTAGTATTTATAATCATATCCTCGATATCAGCAGGGGCGGGAGGAGGACCAGTACGATCATTTGGTCGTCTTACAACAAATTGTTTTACTCCAGCGGTATTTTTAACATCCTTTGCAAACATCATAGACGGACCCGCCGATCTTGTATAATCATCGGAATATCTCGCTAACCCTATTATTGTTGTAGCCACATCAAAATCACGATTTATTGACTCGATCTCTTTTCCATCGATGAGATATTTTGCACTCTCGAATAACGCCACGATCCCATTATTTACAAATCCGACTTGGGTATCAGCTGGATACAGTGCTGGTGCAGCAGAAGTATCAGCAGCTGTTACAAGTTCTCCTTCTACTTCGATAAAAGCTTCACAAGGCAAATAGTATTTACTGGTATTATGAACTTGAAGTTCAATTCTTGATCGACTATTTGAGTCTATTGCATGATAGGCGTAATATTGATAATCACGTACAGAATCATCCTTGCGAACTGGGGCGTTCATATCAAACGCTGGATCAGGTGACCTTTTGAACATTTTATTATATATTTTATTTGATAAATCAAAGTCTAAATCATCATCGTCGTCGTGGTTTTTTTAAACCACTTCCCGCTATCATATTTGCGATGTTGCTTTGGTCGCTGGTGTATGACGGAGTCATCAGTGACGCTAGTTTTTGATCTGCTGCGTTATTTATTATTTTACTAACACTCGCGGACATTTCCGCTGTAGATGGTAACGGGCCCGGTTTCTTTCGCGTCGAACTAGCGCTGTTAGTTTATCCCGAGCAGCCGAAAATGCTTTCCCGGCAGCATCTCCAACAGCGCTAATACCCTTATCACGAATAACATCAATGGCTTTCATCGATAACTGTTTTGCTAGTGGCGCTACTTTGGGAGCCATTATTGCAAATAACCCTGCAATGGTATTACCGAGACCATTACCATAGTATGTTCTATAAACAGGAAATTGTGAGTTTACTACATAGACGCTGGTTGGTTTATCATGATTGTAGTGTATGATCATCTTATTTAAATGGTATTTATCTAATGTGGAAATGATTTTCAATCCAAGAGATTTTCAGTCGCTGTAATAACTCGTAGGATTTTCAACGAACTCATCGATGAAATCTCGATATGTTGCAATGTTCATGATGCCACCTTGAAATAACCGCATGCAGATATCAGCTGCTTCATTAATTACTTCCGGTGAGTTATTTCCGGCTCGTTTCCCTCCGATGAGAACTTCTAATCGTGCTATATCACCAAGAACATTACCAGGACATTGAATTAGACGACTACCGGAAATCCCTCTTAGGTTACTGGAATATCCATGTCCTGATTGTTCTTTTTCGCCAGTGATACCAGTTGCACCTTGTGTTATATCAAGAAATTTTGATTGTTGTGGTAAATGAAGAAATCCAGGATCTTTCTCTGTTTTTGTTTTAATCTTTTCTATTGCTTTGATATAATCCTTATATATATCATCCTTATTCTTATCTCTTATTTGTTATTTTTTTGTAAACACACGGAATAATCCATCTTTCCATGTTTTCTTGTCTACGGTTGTATAATGGTCGCCGATATATTGTTGTTTGTAATTAAAACTATCAACGACGAATTTAGCCATTTCTTCCATATTGGAAAATCTTTTATTTTTTTTTAATTCATTGAGTTTATCCGGAATAAATTTATCTTTGAATGAAACTTTCTTTTTTACCCTTTTGTTCTTCTTGTTGAAATTCAGGTGGTGGGATAAGTGTTGGTCTACTAGCAAGTTCTTCAAGAAGTTCTCTTTCTCGTTGTTCTTGTTGTTCTCGTTCTTGTTGTTCTTGTTGTTTTGTAGCGGTTATTATATCACCAGGAAGTGTTTGTAAAGATTGTGTTGTTTGTTTGGATCTTTTTGCTATTTTTTCAAGTTCACCAATAAGAGGCTTTTCTTTTCTCGGTTCGTCCTTGGGAACATCCCCAATATAGCTCGCTCAGTAGCTGATATTATCCCTTTTGCTGCTTCCTTTGTTGCTATAGTAACCGGTTGAAATAACTGTTCAGATCCCACGGATAGGTCAGTCTGAAGACTCTGCCGATTTTGTAATTTACTCCTGACAGAATTACGGACGGGTATATATTTTTTGATAGCCGCCAGTCTCTCTCTCGCCGATCGAGTGGTTAATGCTTCATTTACCATTATTGAAATCGTAAACAATCTTCCAATTTGAATCTCGAAGAGATTTTCATGTAGTGATTTTGTTATCATACATGAAAATCCAAAGAATTTAAAATGGAAAGAGTCTAATTGATTCATTTAAAAGGATTTTACGTTTTAACCCGACAAGTGTCAATGAAAAATAACCAAAACAAAACTACCTGCTGAAATGTTTTTCACCGTGGTAATTTACCCCCGTGTTGCAAGCCGGTATTGATTGAGCGTACACGCCTTTCCATTGTATTGCAGTTCATGGTTATGTATAGTACAAATTTTACCTTGCAGTTACAAGCTTATAGCGGAATGCTTCGTTTACCATTATTGAAACAGTAAAGCAATTTGAATCCCGAAGAGATTTCATGTAGTGAATTTGTCATCATAAAATGATTTTCAAGTTTAACCAGACTCAGATAGGTAATGAAAAATAACATATAAAAAACACTCGCTGAAATGTTTTTCGCCGTGTCAATTTACTTCCGTGTTGAGCCAGGATTGATTATACAGTTATGCGCCTTTCCATTGTATTGCAGTCCATGGTTATTTATAGTACAAATTTTACTTTGCAATCTTATAGCGGAATACAACATCTGTTACATGTATTTATAGCGTGAATTTTACTACGCGTTATACAACTAACGGTGAGAAAAACAAGGAAATTCATGCATGGTCGTTATTTAGCGGTTTTTGTTCATTTATTAATGCATGTATATTTCTAATTTTTGCACTAACCTGCTTTTCAATCTCGTATTGTTGGTCTAGTTCTCTTCTAACTCTTTCTACGATGATAAATAACGGGACAAACACATTAATATCGTTACTTTGTGCAAGGGTATCACGGTGAGAATTCTGAATCTTTTTTATCAAAGAATATTTCTTTGGTAATACGTATTTTTTATGCAAAGAAGCGAAACAAATATCCTGATAATCAGAGAGGATTTTAGCACAATCTAAACCATCTGACAATGGTATTTTTAACGATTTTAGATTAGATATTTCATTTATAATTTCATCAATATCTTCAGAGTTCATATATAATTATATAATATATATCTAATACAAAAAAACATTGATATATGTCTAATACAAAAAAAACCATTTAATATATATCTAAAACAAAAAACATTTAATATATGTCTAAAACAAAAAAAAACATTGATATATTTTTTCAAAAATAAACAGTAATTGGGATAAAATGAATGAAGGGCGGGTCTACATTCATACGGACCTAATTCATACAACCCAGAACAAAATTCCCAGGTTGTATGGGAAAAAAGTACCCACACACCGTGGAATAGTGTGTGAGTTGTATGAATTGGTCACATATGGGCTTCGACGCTAAAGCCTAATAATAACACAGACGATATAGTATATAAACTGGTTACAGATGAAAGTTGAACACAAAGGTGTGTGATCGCTATATCCGCTGTGTGCTTAATAATGATTATTAACAGCATTCAAGCAAGACTGAATGCTTGAAAAACACTAAAAAAGAATACAGTTGTTTGTAAATAGTTCCTATTTGATTCGTTTTCCTATAAAAGCCGATAATTGATTATCTCCGTTGAGAATCGTGATAATTATAACAACTAATCAGAAGATAGCACATCAAAATCACAATCTAACGAAGATAACTATTTCATAGGCTGATATACCCTGACGAGTTATCTCCGTTTATACCAAATTATAATCAGGCATACGAAAGTCATTTTTCGTGAAAAAGTCTACGAGAAATTCCATGCAGCATCAACTGCTTTACCCGACTGAGACCACAGCGATATTTTGATGTTTTTTTTACTGATTTTTGTCTGCTTTTTGTCTGATTTTCAACGATAAAATGAAAACAATATCACAAAAATGATTTTCATGAAAACGTCTACGATAAATTCCATGCAGCATCGACTGCTTAATCCGACTGAAACCACTGAAAATCAGTCAAAAATCGACCAAAATTAATTTTAAAAAATCGACTAAAATCAGTCAAAAAAAATAGTAAATTTATTTATTTTTTGTAAACCAATCAAAAGATAGCCCATCATATATTTATCAACGATATGAGGAAACGGTCCAAAATACTATATAATAATAAATTGGATCGTTTCCTCAAAATGAATACAACTATCTATGATTTAATTTAATTATATTATCAAGATAACCATCTATTAACACTCTATACATGAAATTTAAGTATTGTAGTTTTATCATCATCTTCAGTAATATCATTTCCGCCGTAGAATCTATTATCCGTTGATGTTATATAAAACATGATTAGACATACGAAAATCGAATTGTTTGTCCAAACTTTAAAGAAAAAGCCGTCTTGGTTATTCCTTCTGCTACTTTTCGTACCGAGGGTCTACAAATATCAAAATACCTACCAGCCTCACCCATTGATTTGAATACAACTTGTTCCTTAGTTGTTGTATTAAAAGATGTTACGGGTCTTTTCCCAATTGATTTATAAGTACCAGTTAATCCTCGTTTTAAATTCTCACTCTGTGTAACAGCTTCTAGATTATCCAATTTGTTATTATGTGGATTGGAATCAATGTGATCAATAACAAAACCATCCTTGATCAATCCATTAAACACCTCGAAGACTAATCTGTGACAGTGATATTTCTTCTTTCCAGCGCTAAACTTCAAATACCCCATACCATTGTCAAAACTAATTGGTTTCTTCAGTTTACGGTTTCTGATAATACCATCACGGGACGCCTCATAGTTTGCAATCAGTGGATGCGGTCTGTATTCTTGGTTCATTTATATACTATACTATTGTTTGTCTAATTCATTATTTGGTTGAATAATACTTGAGAATCTTCCAATATAGTCTTGAGGTGTTCTAATGACCTTGTCCTTGACGGAGTCAGAGTCTTAATGGAATTTTTGATTTTATTATCATAATAATGCTTCAACTCTCTGTATCGTTTACCACCACAACCAAGACATAACTGTGATATTCCTCTCACCCCTACCCCACATCGTAAGCAGGGTAGCGGGCCATAACTTCCGCGTCGGACACTTTGCATATGATACCCACAGAACTCCTTTTTGCATGATTTGTTACACGGGGTTACTGATCCAATCATAAGCCATTTACAATGATTCATTATATAATAAATTCTCTATTTAAATGCTTGTTTTAATTATAACATGAAGGAGTTCGAGAGATTATCGAAAATTAAACCCTGGAAAAATGCTAAATTCAATCTCGATAGAATCTCTGATAAACCAAAGAGTCTAATAAATGATAAAACTTTGATAAGTAAAGTCCATGATTGTTTTAATGAATTCAAGTGTGATTCAGCATCTCATTGTTGGTCAACATTTCGAATTCGTGGTAGTGTTGATGCTACCATGAACGACGAACGCGCAGCAGTGATAATCTCACATATTACGCGGAAAATGTATTTTTTTAGAGTGAAATTTATTATCCGTTCAGACACGGGAGATTGGATTATCAGGGATAAATTTGAACCCATCTTGAAGGATAAAAGAACCGTCGTTGTGAGTCAAGATTCAAAACCAGGAATTCTGACTGGAATTGAAAAACCGTACTACGAAAGATCTTATCCTGTGACAGCAGTTGTTTATGGGATATATCCGTTAAATGATAAACCAAGTGTTGAAAAACTAAAACCCATGAAACTGTCATTGATAACTTCATCATCGACATCGCCAAGGGTGAATTGTGTAGCAGAACGAATATTAGAACACTTCACAAATGCATCCCGGGGAAACAAATTGACTGATTTAAGACGCAAAAAAATAAATGAATGGGGATTAACAGTGAAACAGCGTGGGGCGACAATTCAAAATGTAGCAGAGTTAGAACGAATACTAAAATTTCCAATATCGGTAACGACAATAACAGGAGAAGTATTATACGAACCGAAATCAAAATCGAGAGGAGCTCCAATCAAAATTATTGATCATAACAAACACGCATGGACACCTGCGGTAACAATATTTCCGCGAACACGAACAGTAAAATATATACCCGAAGATTTTTCCGCTCCAGAATTCTCTGAGAAAAAATTGTTCGATGCTATTTACCAGTTGAGTAAAAACGATCCGGTGTCAGTGTGGTTACATCACAGTGCTGAAAACCCCGAGGGTGGATTCGATCGTTTGTAAGACCCAATGGAGAATTATACCGTACCGAAGCAATCCATGACAAGATGAAAACACTACCTAGTAGTTTCTCGAAGAGTTTCGATGATGAACAATTACTAACAAATTGCTTTACAAATCCGTCGGTTGCGGCTCATTTTGCGAGAAAGAGAAACTCCTGGAAACCAACACGAGATGAATTTCTCACAGACATCAAATCAAGCTGCATCGAATATAACCACGGCGGATTATGGAATACAAAATACAACCCTGAAACCATTATTTCGGTTGATATAGTTGCGTGTTATTCCGGGAGTTTTCTCGGATACGGAGAATGCGCTGAATGTTTCAAGCGATTTGGAAATCCCACCCATGAGATGGCACGTGTTGCGATTAATGGACCACTGCCTGATTTTGATTTAACCAGATTCGCTCGTGTGGTATCATTTGAATTGGCTAAAGGACTTCATCCGTGTTGTTATGTCTGGATTGGTAGACATATGTCGGAAAAACATTGGATGCCAATAGTGCTGTTACGTTATATGACCGATTGTAGCATGCTGATATCGCTGATTGTCAGTGAAGCAATTATATCATATCGAGCACAGACTGAAGTCTGGTTGCCACCACAACCTGATCTAGATAGTATAATCAGTGAACAACGAAAACAATTTCCCGATCTCGACGAAGAATATATCATGAATTGGTCCAAACTGTTATATGAAATCAGAAAAAAAGATGCAAAAGATCTCGGTAGAAGAAAAATTGGTAAATTCACTCAAGGTGGTAAAGACGACAATACAAGATATTATTCACGGCTGATTATAGATAACGCTGAATATGATTTTATAATCGCGGATGTAACATCTAAGGGCATATATGTCGATCGTAAAGACGCTTTCTTGTCCGATGGAACCAAATTAGGTACAATTGTTACTTACAATGATGGACACAGTCTTCAGTATACACATTTGAGGGCATCTATGCTAGCTTATGCTTCTATCAATTTATTTTCAATGATAAATAAAATTTCTAACACCGCATTTAGAGTCGCCACTGATTCATTTTACATAGACATGAAACACAGTAATGCAGTAGTTGAATTCATAAATTCCGACGAGAGTTGGGGATCATGGAGAATTAAGCTGGAAATACCTTGTGATTATTCCAAATCAGCAGATGTTACAATTGAATATAAATACTTGAAAAGCAATCAGTGTTCAGAACTATCTAACGCACCGCAGATATCTGATCCTGTATGTAGATATAAAACAGTGTATTTAAACGGTTGTGGCGGGTCAGGAAAGACGACTCGTGCAATTGAGTTATTTCGTGGCAAATCAAACATGATTGTGCTAACACCAACACACAGACTTGCCAGAGAGATGAAACAACGAGGGGTGAATGCTTGCACTTATCATAGCTTCTTTCGATGGAAAGGCGATGAATGGACTCCTGATCGAATGGGTGAGAAATCTACCCCCGGCGTCATAATTTGGGATGAGATATGCACGGTGTCATTAGATGTATTACAAAAGTTTCTCGAGTGGTTATTGCACGCGAATACAAAGGTCGTCATGTGCGGCGATCACGGCCAACCACCACCATTTGTCGGTTTACCCCCACATGATTGGCTAAAGAATTTCGTAGACTATTACGAAGAAATTAACACCGATCATAGAACACTTGATGAACAATTACGCGAGTTCAAGAAACTAATCAGATTACAACCGGATAGAATCCAATGTCAAATAGCGCGTGCAATAATTTCGGAAACTACCATGAAAGATTTCTGGGAAGCGTGGAGACCAAACGATTTGATAATCGCAAGTAAAAAGATAGTCAGAGACACACTTCAGATGAAGTTATTTGAAACGCATAAAGAAAAATTTGCAACGCTTCCAGTGCCGTTGTGTTATAGGCCTTCTGATACACGAAAGAAGAATATTGAAGTTGATATTCCAGGACAGCGTGAAAAGCAGAATTTAGTGTTAAATGATATTGTGTTGGTTGATATCAGCGTCGTCGAAGATGCATTACGCGTTGATAAATCCCCGTGGACGCTAGGATACGCAGCGACGATAATTCTTCACAAGGATTGACTATATCCGATACAATTGTTTGGATAGTGGATAATCATATCGAGTGGTCGAATTTAGTTTATCTCGCGGTGTCCAGAGTACGAAGCATAAATCAACTTCGAAGAGTTGTTTTAGATGATAATGACACTACAATCAATGATATTGTCAGCGATGATATAATCAGAAAAAACTATCTGGTTATAAACAACAGGATAAAAAAAATAATAGAGAATTAGATATTGATGCTGAATTAATAATTACGCTGAAGCAACAACAGAATAATCACTGCGCGAGTTGCGATTGTATAATGAGTTGGTGTTGGTCGGATAAGGATTCTCGACAATTTACCGTAGACAGAAAAGATAGTAGCGTTGGCCATACTAGAAATAATGTGATGCTGACTTGTCTTGAGTGCAACAGACGAAAAGGTGCTAGTTAAGACCACGCGGTGGTAATTGAGTATCCTCGGGTATCACTTGTAGTTGTTGTCGAGTAAATCCTCGCTGAGGGGCAGTTGAATCCAGTCTATAGATTGCTGGTCTACCCGTTGATCGTGTTATATCGGATATTTTATGCGCGGTGACACTCCAAATAGGATCAGTAGCTCTTTTTTGCCACCTTCGAGCTCTCCTGGTTCATATAAATACCTAACAGTGACATTGCCGAGTATTGGTTCTTTTGAAAAATCTTTTATGCGGTTGTACGGGTATATACTTCTTTTTAATTGCGTTGTTACGTTTCATGTTAATTGTTCGAGTAATCTCGTTATTCAGCGCAGTAATCACAGCTGGTAATCTCTTGACCCATTCACGGGATCGTTTATATTGAATAAATTCTTTCGCGTATTGATATCCAAATAACCGCTCAGCAAGCGTCCGATTAAATCGTTCAACAATTTCCTGATCGCGATGTAATGCAGTATGTCCTCGTCGTAACGCGGTATTATGATTCTTCAACTTTGATAGAACAGCACCTTGAAATTCCTTGCCAGGATCAACTTGTAACAGATTTGGCCAGCGCAGAGGACCTCTTCGATAAATCCTTTCAAACGCAGTAGCCATTTCAGTTGATGATTTTGTTTTTAACGGTTCTGCTTGTTTGTATCGACCCGCAACATCAACTATGGTTAGCGCGTATTTGTAACCACCATCATGCACCAGAAATAATATATCAGCTTGATGAACTTCATTGGGAACGGTCACATCAAAATGCGAATAGTTAATTCGTTTAGGCGGCGGTAGAAAAATTTGCCATATCGCCTGTTTAGATAACCAATTAGCCGCAGTAGTATATTTCACCTTCGCGGCGCTAGCGAGTTTACCAATTGCTGCTTTACCCCGCCAGTATCCGCTTGGAGAATAGTAAATAGATTCCATGTTGTTATTAATTACCGGCACCTAACATCAATTTACCTTTCATAGCCTATTTTACTAACCATGAAGCCAATTTTTCTTTGAAAGATTTATCAGTGATAGAATTGAATGCATGAATTAATTTTACATCTGCGAGATGTCTGTGTTGCAGATTACTGCTTTTATAAGCGACATCATGAGCATGACACGCCTTATCAATGGCGTTTATCGGATATTCACCCGGTCGAGGTTGGTTTTGATCATCGAGTCTGATATCGAGTCTGGTTCCGGGTCCACAGTAACTATATCCTCGAAGGTGTTTTTCTCCTGGATACTTCGCCCACGGTGTCCCTGGAAGTTTAGTTAACTTGGCTGCAATATCACCTCCTCGTTTTTTTTTAATTTCTTTGATTTATCGAGAGAAACAAATCTAAATTTCTTTGTACTGCATTGTACGCATTTACCAGAAAGTGATGATCGGTTATTTTTAGTTGTAATCGTCGTCAAGTCGTTTGTGCCGGTACGCGTCTTGCACTTCACACAATATAGATCCATAATTTATATATAATAACATGAATGTAATTGATTATTCAGCTACCCGACGACGGGAACCTATTAAACACCATGCGATGTTGCCGAATTCAATTAGAATGATTATAATCGGACCATCTGGAAGTGGCAAGACACAATTGTTACTTAATTTAATAACGAGATGGATGAAATGGGACAAGTATTTGATAGCTCCTAGTGTAAGCGATGTTACAATGTATTAAAAGATTTTAACGACAGCGCTGAAGAAAAATCCGGCGAGGGTATTATTGAGTTTATAACCGATATCGATGAAGTACCGAGCATTGATGATATTGATGGAGATATTAACAATTTAGTCGTATACGACGATATCATGTTAGACAATCAAAAGAATCCAGCTAGGATATTTTCCAGATGTAGACATAAAAAACACCGACGTGATATATGTCACTCAGCGGTACACTCAAATACCAAAAGTGATCAGATATAACTGCAATTCATTGTGTGTGTTTAACGGAATTGATACTCATACGCTACGAAATATTTGGCAAACTTGCTGCTGCGGTAATATGGATTAAAATCAATTTAAAAATTTCTTTAGTCGCGCTCAGCCAATCCAACATGGATTCGTGACGATAAATTTAGCAGATCCTCGAACGCGATATCGTGTCGGACTTGATAAAATATTCGGTTAAAATCGTTTACTGAATATCGTAAAACAATTGTTAACCATAGCAGCAGAGGAGGCAAATTGCAACTACCAGGGCGTCTTTTTTTTTTGCCAAATGGACCCCACAAGGAAGCCTTAGTTTGACGAATCGACCCCGTTATTATATATTTACTAGGAAGCCTCAGTTTGTCAAATAGACCTTTCTAGTAAATATTAACGAGAAGGAAGTCTATCTAACGCCTAGGGGGATGGTCTGTTTTCCCCTCTGAGGAAGCATCAGTTTGCCAAACAAACGCCTATAAAAGTTGGTCTGTTCACCCCCTCTGCTGCTGTTGCTCTTCATATATTATTCTCAGTTAATTAAATAATTCATTAATATTAAAATAATAACGATAATGACAATGATAATAATAATAATAAATAATAATAATGATAACAATAATAATGAAAATAATAATGATAATAACAGTAATAATAATAGTGATACTAATAATAATAATATTAGTATTATTATTATTGTTATTAGAAACAGCAATAATAATAATAATAATAATAATAATAATAATAATAATAATAATAATAATAATAATAATAATAATTATAATAATAATAATAATAATAATAATAATAATAATAATAATGAAAACGAGGACTTTGTATAGCTCCTAATACTGTGAAACTCTCTGCGCTTTACAACATCTGCAATAATATGGCTACGTAAAAAGCCACCATGAAATTAGAAAACATATAAAATGTTCAAAATATTTAAGGTAGGAAACATTATTTGAATATTAAAGTTGTTCTTACGGACAAAAATATGAGTTTCAAGAGAAATCTTGAAATGGATTACGGTATTAATGTATTAATATTTTCCGGCTTGTGTTCGACAACGTACAGTAAAAAGTTAAAATCAGGCAAATATTAAGAAATTAGAAATTAGTGCTTGTGTTCAAACCATCTAAAAAAAAAATACTCTATGTTTTATATGTCACATTTTGGAGGAGAGAGGGTTATTATTCTGGAAAATGTCACTCCATATAAATAATGCAGTTAACAACATATAGCATGGTGCATGTACATTTGTCTGCTGGACAATGAATTATCTATCACGCAATGATGAATCACGCTTTGTTTAATGTGATTGAGTGTCTAGTCATGACGTACTGATAGTTTCGTACCGTTCTTGGCAGCGTCGCACATGTAATATATGGGTGACGAGAGTTTAATATCAGACAAGACAGTCTGGGTTGGCTGCTGGTATGTTTCCTTGGGAAGGAGAGTTAGCTCCAATTACTCTTGGCATGATATAGCCGTAAATATGTTAAACGTACCACTAAAACCATAAAATCCAGAAAACGCTATTGGCCAGAAGACTTGTACATTTTGTCTTTGCGTACAAAATTTATTATGTATGCAATCAGCACTAGATGTTAGTAACAATCGTTCAATTCAGGTTTTAATTGCTTTGATAAGCAAAAAAGAAAAACTATATATATATATATATATATATATATATATATATATATATATATATATATATATATAATTCTCAAACCCTGTGTTAACTTTACAATTGTTTCTTTGCTTCAGTTTGTTGAAAGCTGTCTTTTACTGTATCATTTTTCTTCTAATTACAATATGTAATGATGCGTACCATTTTCTTTTACAATGTCAAAAACAAGTATTGTTTCAAAACCTCAATATGTATACATTATATTTTGATTATATAGATACATCTATATTACTTACGGTTAACTACTTACCATAACGATATGCAAATGAATACATATTGTGTTCCGTAAAATGATTAATATTGGTCATTAGGATCTTTGTATAGCGTTCTTGTTATCCCCTCTTTAATATGATTGATATTGTATGGGTTTCCAGGACAGTCGAAGTGAAAGTTGAAATCCTCAAGACTAATTAGGTTGCCACCTATCGCATTTCCATACTTCTAATGATTATGAAACTGCTCCAAAAAGTGAGATTCGATCAGGTTGTTTTTTCTACTAGGAGAATGGCGGTAGAGACAGATATAATGGACTAACATTTGTGCCAGTGTGAGTGTTGTTTGAACTAGGTTAAACGATGTGTGGCGACAATTGAAAGTTGTGTTGTACTTAAGATATTTTATCATGGAATTATTTGTGATGACTGCGAGAGTTGCGTGGGAACGACTTGATGGAGTAATCGCTGGGTGTTAAATATGAGCACTTGGGTTCATCGCCTGATGTTTTTAGCCATGTTTCTGTCAAGAAGAAGACGTCGATATTCTGGTCGTTGATAAAATTAACTATTTCTGTGTGCTTTTCCTACTGATTCGACGTTGAATAATGCAATACGTAGTGGTATCCCTGGGACAGTTGACACAACGGTTGACGATTTAAGAAGGATTTGAACCAGATTATCAACATGAACGGCAGAATTTTTAAATTGTTTATCTGTGAAGGTAAGAAGGGAGATAACTCGAATTCTTATTTTTCTACGCTGGCCAGCTTTGAAACAACCTTTCCGTTCTCGCCTTCATTTACATTTAAGTAATGATGAAATGTAGTCCCAGTTCGTTTAGTCTTGAGAATAATGTAGTATCAAGTGCTATGGTGTGGTCATTTAATGCAATTAACGAGGGTCCATCATACCGTAAGCGGGTTGACTGGCATCACGTGATTGCGTTTTATTAAAAAACAAAGGACGTTTTAACAGTGGAAAGAGACAGCTGAGAAAAATTATAATTCTTCTCGTTTCCAAAACAGAAACACATATGAAATTAACAGCCAATGCATGATGAAACACGATAATGTAGACGAAGATAGACAACAAGCACATATATCATGAAAATAGCACAAAAACGGAATAGCCTTCTTCAAGCAGTTAAGCGATGGTGTCCATTTTTTCGGAAGTATTTACCTAGTTGTATTTATTCATTATAAATTTCAAAATATATCAGACAAAAATGTAGGTGGTATTGAGGAAAGAGTAAAGGTTCTTATGCCTGATTAAATTTATTGGTGAAATTAAAACAAACATAGAACAGTAGTGCAGCACTAAAATTGTTTTATTTGCTTTGTACTATTAATGGGGGAATTTCGTTTGCATATTTTTACGGGAAAGTAGTTTCTTTCCGGGTTGCTTGTTTGTAGAGGTGTAACTTTTTGTTGCTTTCTATGCACACCTGCTGACCACCTTATAACATTATTCGAGTTATAAATGTAATTATCATTGTTTATAGTGATAGACTGCGGCCAGCCAATGAATATCCCGAATAACAGTACATTAATACCTTCAACTGGATTAGCCGGAAACACGAGTTACAATACTACAATGCGAGTCTTATGCGATGAAGGATTCAACTACACACTTCCTGGAAATGACACTATTGAATGTGCTGATGAAGGAAAATGGATTGGAATCCTGGGGCATTGTAATGGTGAGTATCTTCCATTTCCTGTTTGTGTCGGTCAAATGATTTTTTCCGGAACATTGGCAATCAATATGAACAGATTAAATAAAAAAAATATACAAGCTAAATCAAGTATATGTATACGCGAGACATGAGTTTCTCTGTCGTATAAAGATACATTGATGACATTTTGAGGCCAATTACAAAAAAGTGCATGTCGACAATGCAATTTTCAGAGAGAGGGCCCGAATGTGTGTGTGTGTGAGTGTGTGCGTATGTGTTGATTCTGAAAAGATTAAGATTTTCGTATGTATGGTCGTTAGTAGCTATGTTTCGTGAGTGATATACTTAGACATTTTTTAAGTGCAGGTATGCTTCTTAGTGATACAAAATTTCTAATTCAGTTTGAGAAACAACACTTCCACTGTTTTCTTTATTTCTGTTGCAGCTGTTTAAGTAAGTCAAAGCTCGCTTATATTATCGGAGCTTTATGCGAGTTTTTCATCTAATTATCTTTGTTTATAGTGATAGACTGCGGTCAGCCAATGAATATCCCTGACAACAGTACAGTAATATCTTCAACTGGATTAGCCGGAAACACGAGTTACAATGCTACAATTACTGTTACATGCTACCAGGGATTCAACTACACACTTCCCGGAAATGATACTATTCAATGTGGTAACGACGGACGATGGAATAGTATTATAGGACTATGCGATGGTGATTCAAGATCTTTTCTCGTTAACTTAAATCATTAAAACGAAAAAATGAAAAACAAATCGGATTTATCTTTCTTGTTCTGAATGTCAGTAAGAGATTTATTTTCTTTTCAATCTCGTTTCTATGTCATCTACCTTCAAAAAACATAATATACATGATATGGTAGACGAGCGAATTTGCAAACGGTTCCTTGACATGAAGATACATACATGTGTCAAGTATGTTATGCAAAATATATAAATGACAAACCCTACCCTCATTCAGTAAACATTGTCTTGAGAATATTGTGGGTAAAAAAGGGATATAATAATCCTAGACATAATATATTGTCCCACCTTGAAGATCAACTTCAGTATCCATTTGTATTATTCTTTGATCTCTTCCCAGTTATTAAATGTGGTTTGCACCCTACCCCTCCATCAAATAGTGTGCCAGTTATAACACCCGGTATAGATGGTGACACAAGCTACAACGCAACAATGACCGTTGGATGCACCGAAGGTTACAGATATACCTATCCTGGATCGGAGACAGTCCGCTGCAGGCTCGATGGATTATGGGAAGCAATATTAGGAAAATGCGATCGTAAGATGTCATTGTTCCTTTCCTTTTTATTTTGATTTTTTATAACAATTATGTATACTTCATTAATACTATCATTAGTAAAGTAAGAAACACCAACCGCTCCTGGAAAAGCTAAGGCTGGAAGACATGTACACTTTTATCCTGTTTGTGCAACGTAGCAGATAAACATTTAGTTGCGGTGAATATAACGCTCTGGTTTAAAACGTTATATGTTCAAGTATTTTACAATGGTTAGTAATTATTGGCTCATGTAACATATACATTTGTATGTTACTGATTCTTTTCTCCAGAGATTCTGATTCTCAGAACACATGTTTTGCTTTTATTCATGAACTTTATATATGCACATAAAATAATTGTCGTGCCCTTTCAAATGGTTAATACACACGCGTTCTCGCCAGAGCATAAAATGTCATTGAGGTTACAGATATTCTGAAGAATTACAGCATAGATTGCAAGCCAGGCATTCCAAATGTACACAATGTTGATGCAGTTGTGAAAGAATGGGGCGAAGGATCTAATGATAGAGCATATGGTGGATAATCTTTGAAAGGTCAAGGCAATTAAGCTGACAGTTATATTTGAACATTTCACGTCATGGACTTCAAACTTCTAAATGTTTCCAGCAGTGATAGTTCATGTAATTGCAACCGCTCCGGTGGCCTAGTGGTTAGTGCGTCTGCCGCGGAAGCGGGAGGTCGTGGATTCGATCCCTTGCTGAGTCATACCAAAGACTTACAAAACTGGTACTAACAGCTGCTTCGTATTAAGAGGTTAGTGTTAGGACTGGTCGGCCTTTTGTCAGGATAATGTGACTGGGTGGGACATCATGCTACATGTCTGCGGCATAATGCACCAGAGCTCGACATCACCATAAAATGCTTCACTGCAGACATCGTATCGATATGAGTGAAACATTGTTAAAGCTACTTTACAAATCCTAATCAAGCACACATGCCATGTACGTGCATCCTAAGTATAATGAACAAAGCTATTAGCATTAATGCGTCTCTAATTGTCAGAGAAAATAATATCTTAATACGATTTCAGCTGTTTGAACCTTTTGAAAGTGTCGACAATACCAGACAAAAATAGGGCAGCAATATTCTTATTAAAGAGTAGTATAGTTTTAGTAATATTCAATTACTATAACGCTAATATATACGTGTAATATATTAATGTTTGAATAACAACAGGGCAAACAATTTTAAATTCAGTGTGAAAATTATCTTTTCGGTTAATATTTTTTCCGAGAATCAGGAACAATATATACTAATGTAAATTATTTAGATGTGGTTCATGTCATATTGACATATTTCCCTGGTGAAGCGTCTGTAGAAACATAGCTCTTGTTGATCTAGATTCAATTTAATCGAGATTATGTTGAACCAAATCTACCTTTAATGCTATTTTGGCCTTGTCAGCATTAATTCGAAAAAAAATTATGGTTGAAGCTCAAACTTTACTCTTACAAAATGAAAATAAACTCATGTAAATGTACCCAAGTTCAAAACTTATTTTTATTTCTGGTTCCACGAATAATAATCTCTCTGGTTTTACAATTAAACTTTGTCGGATATAAAAGGAGATGGATTAATATATGCTTTCTCATTCGATACACTTGATAACAGTTTATTCAAAGGTGTCTGTCTTACTGTCATATAGGAAACATCTTATTAAAACCTTGATCAAGACTTTCAAATAGCATTTACCATGCCTAATGACAGAGATTGTGTGGTTGATTTAGATGGAAGAGGAAGCGTGACAGATGTCTGTTCAAACATTTAGGACATGCAATCAAACGCAATACTTTAGTCGAAAACTAAACCCTACTATCAGCTACACTTCAAATGAGTAATTACTTTATACTTTATGTGTGGAGAAATACAATTTGTCGTGATATTGGTTTAATACCGTATTAAACCGCATATAACAAATGAATCAGAGATTGTTTTATGATTCATTTTAGTGCCTTTTGCTAAGAAAAAATAAATCATATAATTCTTAAGCAAATAAATGCAGCAAAAGAAGTGGGTGAACTTACATGAAGAAACGGTATCCCAGTCACCCATAAACATTACCAAATGGGAGTAATTGTTTCTAACAATACTTCACTCTACACCTATTGCAACGTTTCTGATCTTACCACCCGTTTGAAAGGAAAGGAATGCCTGGCATGTATATAAATTGGATAAATTTACAACGTTTGTGAGAAACATTTATGTGTTGAGGAATACAATTTGTAGTGATATTGGTTTAATACCGTCCCTTAAGTGAATATACACTAAAACCTCACCTGAAAACTAGCGGGAAAAAAACTGAATCTTAGATGTTAGCGGTTTTATATTCAGCGTTGAGTTCTCAAAGGATACAGAGTGGAGACAACGCGTTTTCAAAAATGTAAACTCAATTAAATGCGATGATGATTCAGTCTAGTTGAGAAACATTTTTTGCTTGCTTCGGATTAGCCATTTACATTTAGAAAAAGTCATAAAATGTACATATATGGGATTACAATAACAACGAACGAAACAAAATATGTTCACATTGTGAAGAATATAAAAGTCAATGAATCAAAAGAAAAAGAAACATAATTGCATGTATCAACATGGTCTTCAGGTCAACAATCCACCATCTAAAACAGGACACAGTTCTACATAGTTTGGTTGCTAAGTGCATTATGAAGAACATAACTGATTCCACCACATTAGTTAGAATTGATACCTATACAAACTGAACCATGGCTTAAATTTGCTCGAAAACAAATTGGTCTGCTCCCATCCAAGCAATATAAAGATTATATCGTTGTCTGCAAGTCTAACCTTAGGGCTTTTAATCTGTTTCCTGGGTCTTTTTTATCTTAATGCGGAAATTATTTGAAATCTATCATAATCGTCCCAGTCATATTTTGAATATTAATTGCACCCTTTAATTGTTTCCTGCTATTAGCATTAATTGAAATTTTCTACAGTTCACGAAGATGCAATTCAGTCTGTTTCAGACGGACAAACGCCCCATTACGTTCATTAATGTAATGACCGTTAATCGTAAAACTTTCAAAAGGAAAAAGTATCCTTGGGTTTGTGGAGGGGTACAAAAATAGTGCTCGCTATTAATATGCATGCAATGAGTAAACAAATTAGACCAGCTTAAAAATACCAATCGATTATGTTTCTAACAATGTCAAGAGAACATATCGTCAGATATGCAATAAATTATAATACTAGCATATGGAAACGTTTGGCTTTTAACAATAGCACCTAATCCAAGATTTACTTTGGCACCCAAATTGATATAAAAGACAGCTTTGCTTTATGTACTTAACGTCTAATTTATAAAAGTGTTTAACAAATTAAAATACGCCAGCAACGCTATTACTTTCAGACAAAGATTTAAAGTCGGGTTTATTTTAATAACGCTTAAAAACATTATGAGCTTTACATAATATTCACGATTCAGTCTAATTCAATACCAATATTTTAAGTCCTTTGTAGTTTGTTGATTTCATATAATGCGTACATTACAGTAGTCTATCATGTACCAGACCAAATATATTTCATGAGAAAGACATTTATATATGTGTGTACTTGATACTCAACCGAAAACAGTTTATCTTTGAGTCAGCTCAAAGCATCCATTGGACAGATACCGTTTGTATTCTTTCAGCGTGCAAGATTATTTTTAGAGTCTGGACTGTAAGTATGCATTGAAAATTGTTAAAAGTTCCGTTCGTTAATAAGTTATCATTACTTTTACCCTATACTTTTAATTTGAAGGAACTTTGGCAATATTATCAAATTAGCCTGCTTTATATACACGAGTGCTCGATGAACATTCTGTGTCTATCATTCCAAGCATGGCTAATCTCATAGTACCAGGAACGTATTAGAAATTTGACCATAAAACAAAAACCATTATAGCAGTATTACTTTAAAAGAAACTATGAACATGTAATGGACATTATGCAATCAAAGAGCATAGATTCGCCTTCGGCCGATACTCAACATTGTAAACTTATATCTCATACAATACAGCAAATACTAAATGCCTGAGGAGAGAGAGAGAGAGAGAGAGAGAGAGAGAGAGAGAGAGAGAGAGAGAGAGAGAGAGAGAGAGAGAGAGATTACAAAAAGATCGCAGAAATTGGAATAGCTCTCATTGGGAATACTTTAAGGTCATGATAATTCTTAACGCAATCATATACGAACTGTAGCAAATTAAATAAACGAAAGTCTTGATCCATATAATTTCTACTAGACTCATATTGATACAATTGCAGAATTATTCGTTCATCTATTTTGTTTTATAATTTCTCACAAACAATGTTTTAGCTTTCTAATTTACAAATTTGGTATGCAAGTTTCATATATCGGAACTTTACAGTCTTATTTCAATTTGAAACTAGTTTGGATGGTTTATTAGCGTATCCGTGTGTGTGTGTGTGTGTCTGTGTGTGTGTCTGTGTGTCTGTGTGTGTGTGTGTCTGTGTGTGTGTGTGTAGATATATAGATAGAGATAAGATAAAAACGATTCAGATAATATAATACAATACAATACAATGCAATGCAATGCAATGCAATATAATACAATACAATACAATACAATACAATACAATACAATACAATACAATACAATACAATATAATATAATATAATATAATATAATATAATATAATATAATATAATATAATATAATATAATATAATATAATATAATATAATATAATTGACTTGCTAATAAAGCAATTCAATACTCCTCACTGCACACAAACAAATGACTGCTTTATTAGCATGTAAATTATCGGCTTGGTCATAAAAATTTATTCTACAACTCCGACAAACTAATTTTCTTCTTCTAATGACTTCACCTCTACATCAGTTTTTGGATATTCTTTTGGGGATTGTCAGATTAATTATTGTTACATCAATCTGTCTAATGATGGGTAAATATATGCTACATATACTTAACAAAATCACATTGGCATAAAACATATTATCAAGTTTCATTAAAAACACTTTATATTATGATATCTTAAACCAATATACAGCGCTAATCTTATTGTAGAATCTATGCCTCCGGATTGGACAGCTGCCATCGTGGGATCTGTTGTCACGTCCGTTATAGTAGTATCATTGGTGGTCGGCATCTTTATATTTATGAGGTATGTGGTTTCATAATTTTTATTTTATTTAAATGAAAAAATCTCAACTAGTCGAAATCACGCTCCTAGGAATATATTACTAGCATACAGAGTACGCTGCGTTTAAAGATAAAACACATTCCAAACGTATACTAATGGTCAGAGTATTAGTTATAAGTGTGATGCTAACAATAAATGTGTGTCATCAAATGCACTTTCTAAAGATATAATTATCCAGAGCATATTGCATGCTGTATATCTTATTTAATGTATATAATTTGGCATCACTAATTACGTTTTCATTACTGCTGCAGGAGACGAAATAAACACAAGGATGGTGCAACACAGAGCGTTAACGAGATTGATGAAATCGGAATGGGAGGCAGTAGTAATCCTGTTGAAATGGACTTTCAGAGCGGTGTGTCGATAAAAAACGTTTAACCATATTTTCTGTTACAGGGGTATACGTTCCATAGACCTATGGAAATTAACATGTGCGAAGACATGTTTTGTTTTCAAAAGCATCTATATCATGTTTATTACCCAGCTTGAGAAATATCTCTATGATAAGACAGCTACGTTAAGAAAATTTGAAAATCAAGAAAATCTGTATCTTATTCTCTGCAAATAACGCACTTTTATAAAGAACACATTAAAAATAATACAATTGACACACTAAAATAAAATGTATATTAATAATATCATTCTTCTAAAATTCGAGTGATGCTAGGATTACTATCTTTAACATATCATGTGTTTCGAAATGGATCCATAAATAAGGTTTTTCTTATAGAGTATAAACCATTTTTCAGCACAAGATAGGCTGTACATGGCGGAAAGTATAAGCTTCTGCACTGTAGCTGAATTGTTTATCAGGTTCTAATCGGTAGCTTCAGTATGGATGAAACTGACCATGTGGAATGCGTTTTTGCAAGATCCTCTAAAAGACTCAGGGTGAAAGCTAAATTGTTATGTCTTTCTGCATATGCACTGATTATGTGTGTGTATGGGTCTATGTGTAGCAGGCAATGTTCTGGGCACCTTTGATTCCCTTTCCCAGTGATAGTGCGGGCGATGTGCACTGTCATCCCATATATAGATGTTTAGTTTCCCGATTGGATGTTGAATTATGCAGCTGCGATAAGCAGCCCTATGCCCTGAGATGCATGTGTGCAGGTCTACAGCTACAGCTCGCAGTGTATCCACAACAGCTTCTGTACTGCTCGCCCATCACCATATGCATTTATGGCAGAGGAGGGGCTTAGGCGTAGGGGTGATAATGTCATGAATTGCGCCTGAGATGGATTTATGTGAGCAAGAATGCGTCCAGTCATCCTCACTATTTCGTCCCAATTGGTCTAAATTCAGCGATTATGTCAAAACGTAAGGAAATGGGTCAGTGCGTTGTGGATATCCGTTAGATCCAACTGTAGCTTAGCTGATCATATGCGCTTCCAAACAGCTCTTGTCATCGTCGTCATACAGATAGACATGAGTACCACTAGAAATGAGCCAGATGTAGCTGTCCACTCACGGTAAACAGTCGCAGGAATTACCGTCTAATGTTACAGTAGCAGTCGAAGCTTGATCTGACCATTTGTATGGTCAATGATTGATTCCTGAGCACACACACACACACACACACACACACACACACACACATTCATATCGTATCCATCGCTTTAAATCACTTGATGTATTTGTTTGCTGAGACAATACCTTCTCCTCTGTCGTCCTTTTCAATTTTCGCTGAACTTAATCTTCTCTCTGTAACCATGTTTCCAAAGGAATTTTCTGAATATATAAACACTCAGGTCATCGGTCTCGATAAGGCGGCAGTACACACACTTTCGCCCTTAACTAACCTGCTGAAATATAACGAACTATCGTTCCTTTTATACTTTTCCCGTGTAATATCTCATAACATATATGTATAGAAAGATGTCCATAATCTTGTTGCTCTTTATCAAATGAATAATTGTGTACCTTTTATATTCTCTAGCGAACCCCATTCATTATCAACCCAATCTTATCCTCTAGGAACTATAATGACCGTTATGGTTCCCTTCTGAAACATTTGTCCTCAAAATATATGAAAACAATGTTCAAATGCGTATTGTTTTGTATAAGAAATTACATATCTAAGTAAATTACTGAACATAAAAAGTTATCGCCGTAATGACACCAGAATTTTCATATCAATGGTTCAGTGGTTAAATTGTCACATTAATGCTTCAAATATCTACCTCAGACAGCTGATTTAATACAGGATTCATAAATTATACGTTATGTATGTAAGTTAAATTATACGATTAGATAAACAAATATATACAAGCAGTATCAATCTCTTTATATATGCAAACACCAGCGTAAGAATTAATCTTGCATACAGTGTTCATACTTGAAGCGGATTTGAATATATATATATATATATATATATATATATATATATATATATATATATATATATATATATATATATATATATATATGTATATATATAATTTCCACTCAAAGTTACTTTAACTACATATAATTTATTCAAAAGAAAACTTTTTAATCTTTCTTTTGCATCCTACATAGAAGATGTTTTGAAACTCAAGATTTAGTCAAAGAGTTACAAATGATCAGATGCCTATGGGAATATGCTACATTTAATTACTGTACAGAACAATAAACGTGTTCCTAACTCATAATTGATCAATGGCTATATCGTCCTCGCCAGGACTATTGTGAAGAAATATAACACACTTAGTGTGAAAGCTGTAAGTGGTAAAATATAGTTACTTTTGGTTGCACTGATTTTAGGACACGAGAATATCGGCTAAGACTATCAAGCTAGAAAACTAAGTAACATGTTTTAGGAGAATCAGTCTGTGATACTATCTAACATTTTGGAAAGCTGTGGAACCGCGTGGAAAATTAAAAGATATAATTCTTGTTACGAACTATATTTAAAGCAAATGTTTTTCATTTATTCGTCTTGTCGCTATTTTCATTTACTTAGGACCATCCAATAAAAGTAAGAAAGGTCGAGGAAGCTACTCTACAAAACCTACATCAAGCGCTACCAAAACAAATGTCGATGAGGATTGTTATGAAAACTTCCAGAGCATCAGAACAAAATACATCAAAGGAGAGGACCTTTTTGATTTTGTACATCAAAGGAGATCAAAATCATACCTCTACGAGGAAGAATACAGGGTACACTTACATCAGTTGAACAAATGTCAACAAGCTTTCTTTAAAATACGTCTTTTAGCTCTACATGTGTAACTTTCAGTACAATATTTACTGCCATCACATTTGAAATACTTCATTTAGTATGTGGCCATACGTTTGCAGTTCTAACCCACTACCCACTAAGTTACTTCCATCGAAAGTATGGTTTCAGGAACTATGAACATAATCCGTCTTTTATGGATATGACAAGGATAAATACAAAATTAAAGAAAGATTAATTCTGTTTCACTTTCCCATTGGCTGTGTCACCTAAGAGACATTTTAATCCAGCAAGATTGAGGATAGAATAAATGCGTAGGCAAGGGTCTATGGATGGAGTCCTTGATGTAGGTCCATTGACCGAAACCTCCTAAAACTTCTGAATTTCAAGAGTCTCTAGGGCATACTTTAGCCATTAAACAGTACAAACTTACTCTAAGGAGCTTTCTGCTTGTTTTTGAATGGTATTGGGGGGGGGGGGTTTCCACCTCCCCAATCCGCCCCTGAGTTATATGCCTGACTGTATGATAGCTTGACCTGGCCTCGTGCTTTCAAAATCCTGTCTATAATCAAGAAGATTCGTTTCTAACATATAAGACAAGTGTATGATGGAGACTGAGTTGATATACTCAAATTTGACACATTTAATACTAGTTTTATTTGTTTGAAGCTACCACGTCTTACAAATTTAATCGCTTATATAATATCAGAGTGGAGGGTGTACTATTATTGCTGTACATGAAGTACCATATAGCACAAAACTGACAACAACGATGGTACAAGCCTGCATCGTTAAATGTGAGTTTTTATCCTATATTGTTGCTATTTTCGCTCTTCATCAAATGACCGTATCGTTCATTATCGTCATTTGTCAAACGTTTAATTTCTCCTAAAGTGTAGATGTGGAAAAGAAAAATGAGGTACGGTTAGAAATGATTAATTTATATTATGATCCACTATATTTCTATATTGATTTCTCTTCCCATGTCGTTTCAGACTATTCTTTTACATATTTATATTTGGACTTTAGCAATAAACACATTATACTGAATGTCTGATAAAACAAATTGTGTATTATTAATGACGTTTAAAACATAACATGTTCTATTATCCCTGCAATCAATATATGACTTAATAATGCCCCTGATACAATGTAATTACTCCTGTTCTAATACCCCTGCAAACTTTGTATGGTAACTCAGCATGATCTAATGTCCCTGCATACAGTGTGTAATTAATTACTCGACATGTTCTATAGCCCCAACATACAGTGTATAATTACTAGACATGTTATATAGCCCCTACATACAGTGTGTATTTACTCGACATGTTATAATGCCCCTACATAGTGTGTAATTACTCGATATATTATATAGCCCCTACATACAGTGTGTAATTAACCGACATGTTCAACTGCCAGTGCATAGAGTATGTAATAACTAAGTCATCATAAGAATATCTTGTAAATATTTCAGCAATCTGCAATAAGTGTGACCAAGTCAAAAGATGTTGCCATGCAAGCAGAAAACAAAATCAAAAATCGATATAAAGGCATGGTGCCATGTAAGTATATTGTGTTTTCTCTGTCTGATAGTTGCATTTGCTGTCGTAATGGTTATGTTATTGTTGCTTTGTTTTTAGTAGTAGTAGTGGAAGATGCTGTTGTTTTAGTAATAGTAGTAGTCAATATAGTAAACTTGTACTGATAAATGACGTGTATTGTATTGAGCATGTGTTAAACGTATGATTAACATCAATCCAACGTTTTCTACATAGTGATTCCACGTTCCTACTATCAGTGTCGTTTATATTATATTAAAGTATGCGTTTGATATCTGCATCATCTACAGATGATGACAACAGAGTTAAACTCCACGTTTGGGATGCTGATATGGAGACTGACTACATAAATGCCAGCTACATCGACGTAAGTTCTATGAAATTTACAATAATAGCCACACATTCCTTCTTTTTCATTTTACATAAACCTGGCTCTTAAATCGATCACTAAAATATTATGTTATCTACGTCTGAAAATAGGTAAAACAACTGTTGAACTCTTATAATAAATTATATTATTTAATTGTTCAGATATTATTAATTGAAGGAAAGGATATAGACGTCCACTCAAGTGCATCTGGATTTTACTGTTACCAGCATCGTTATATGTACATTACTGAATCCATGTAAACAACTTTATTTCAATTATACATAAAACAACCATAAGCCATGAATAGCTAGTTTTCGAGAAAATTACTATATATATATATATATATATATATATATATATATATATATATATATATATATATATATATATATATATATATATATATATATATTCAATTTCTAGTTTGGTTATTTCTGTTTTTTTAGTTTTAACTTCTGCTGTTACATATCGTTTTCAGGGATTCAGTGGACGCCAAGCATATGTTGCTGCGCAAGGTTAGTCAAGCTTTCTATCGCCCATTCGAACTTTTCTACCATTGTGAAAAATACTAACGGGCTTACACATGAAGAAATTTATATAATTCCTCGTTCAAATAGAAGAGCTGAAATTTCTAGAAGCATCGCTAGAAAGAGAAAACATAACAATATCACCTTGCTGCACATAGCGACATTTTTATTATTTAAACAGAGTGGCATTATGCTTGCAAAAATGATATTCTGGCAATATGGGCAATACAATTACGACGAGAGTCTTAGACATATTGGGCGAGAAAATGTCACAAGGAAAAAACTAACGTTAAGATTAATAAGACATTTCCTATTGTCGCTATAAAATAATTTATTTTAAGAACAAACATGATCCTATGGTGAGAAGGGGAAACAATGTTTTAATTAGCAAGACATTTCTCCTCGTCATTTTCTTTCAGGTGCACACAAAATTGGGATTGTGTTGACAATGTTTACGTTCTTTTTTCAAAAGCTACGGACAAAAACAATAATCTTTCTTTACATGCACAGACACGCAATGCTTGATGCATATCACCAACATACCAAAGCTTTGGTATTTTAGCAAATAGGTGTAACTTTCCTTTTGATATAAAACTGGCATCAAGACCTTATGCCAAAATACATTGAGCTTATTATTTTGACAACTAGTAACCATGTTCTAAAAATTAAATGCTGCAACAGTTTGCGGTGAAACTATTTCGAATATATGCAAAGTGGTTTTCGGTGTGCCATAGACTTTATTTCCTTGACGTTGTATTCAATCTAATTATCCTGAAGGATAAACTTAATTTCATATTTGATTCATTCAATATTAGCTTCAAATGCAGGAGACCAAATTGATACATATTTCCTAATTAATAACATATGCTTATTATTGTTGCTATCATTGGCACTATGTTTTCCTCTTGACATATAATTACATTGTTGAGACTTTTGTTAATTCAATTACTAAAATGAGCAGTTTACGAAAGTTTGTTTTTTATATACCACCTTCACAAATGTGTACGTTTAATAACATTTCGTATCGTTTCAGCGTCGCGTCTTTCTTTATCCATTCCATTTCTCTCTCTATAATCTGATATGTTCTAATAGTGTGCTGCAAATATGTTCTGTATTTTTGCACATAAAAAGATGGCATTGACAAGCCTAGAAGCAGTTATATCAATAGGGTAATAATAGTATTGGTTTTCCAAAAGCTCTTCTCAAAATGCTGCCTTACTACAACGCATCACATGCTATACCAATAAGGATTAAAGTACTGCACATTTTCAGCATTATCGTGAAAAGACGTTTGAAAAATAGGTTTTGTTTTTTTAACAATACATAACCTTCACTTTCACAACATCTCTGTTACCATAGTGTGTGTATATGCGCGTGTGTGTGTGTGTTATTAGGGTTTTTACGTATAATTAATGATTCGAATCATATCGCTACTATGTCTGCAGTTTGGCCGTTTATTGTGATGTCTAGCACTGGGGCATTATGCCGCTGACATGTAGTAATGTCTAGCACTGATGCATCATGCCGTAGACATGTGGTATCATGCCCCACCCAGTTAGATTATCTTTCTTGCTAGCATTATTTTTAAAAGCGTTTGGTATGACTCGGCCGGGGTTCGCATCGGAAGCGTACGCTCTGAACACTTGTGCCACCTAAGCGGTTTCAAGATGTAAACAGTGTTAATTCGCACTGTCACCACAGTTATTTTTGCTGCTATATATCCGCACTGTGCCACGTCTGTTTCACTTTAAATCGCATGTATAAATGAATTCAAGTCATTTCAATGATTATCGACAAATCTGATCTGTTTCTAATTGTAAATCGGTTTAAAATACAGTCTAGTCTGGATTTGAAACTACCCAAAATTTAGAATACTTTATACTTGTTTTCACGTCAAATAATTTTTTTTTACATTTTAAATAACCACATAGTGACTAATTAATTCTTTTATTTGTTATGTGTAATAAATATGTATAGGTCCCATGGAAAATTCATTGAATGATTTTTGGAGGATGATTTGGCAGTTGAAGACAAAGAAGATTGTAATGTTGACCAACCTGACTGAAGGAAGTGGCGTGAGTATCATGAAAACAATATTATCTCTGATGTTAACATTTATCTTCCTTATATATTTAATGTAGTGTCTTCAAATGTATTAAGTGATTTCTGACTTTGATTTGTTTTAATTCCTCATTGTAAGGTCTTATTTTAATATTTGTGTGCCTTCGTTCATCTTTTATTGTGTTTTGGTTATCTCTTATGAATTTTTTCAATTGGCATTGCTTTATTATTATTATTATTATTATTATTATTATTATTATTATTATTATTATTATAAGCTAAACATCTTTTTATACCCATATTAGTTTGCACAGAGAGAGAGAGAGAGAGAGAGAGAGAGAGAGAGAGAGAGAGAGAGAGGTTAAAGATTTTCATAAATATATTCCAGCTTACTTGTAAGTTTGTAATGTTCCAGCGTAAATGCATGCAGTACTGGCCTGATGAAGGAGAAGTGAATTTCGGGAAGATCAATGTCCATCTTGTTCAGACAGATCAGTTTTCAGATTTCACCATTCGGACAATGAAAATTAAAATGGTACTCTTTCAGCAAATGAAATCCAGTCTGAATGGTATAGAATAGAATATGCCATCTAAACATTAGTTTGTTAATATACTTGTTTGCAAAAATCTGTGGTAAAGATATCGATTGGCAAGTTCTTCAGATTCAACAGAATCTACCCTTCTACACACAAATAAAGAAACTTTTGAAAAGACAACTAGTATGGTGGAATAACCAATGATACAGTCACCAATTTTAAAAAATCCAAACATTAAGAGCTGTATGATCAAGTTGAAAGACGTATGAAAAGAAATATGTTTCATTAGGCATTGCATACACTGTTAGTTCTGCTACATGTCTATTTAGGTTACACCTAAATCTCACTTTTCATGTGCTGTTTCCAATTCAACACATTGTAGTTGGTGATATACCTAAAAACGTTGTTATAGGTGACTATCCATTTACGAGGCCTTAAACCGTATATAATTCAGATATTTCACTGACTGTATTTGATATTTATTGTATAATATAACACTAAGAACGCAACAGATAGTATATGATTTATATAAGATATTTTAATGTATCCTGTTTACAAGCCGATTGGTTAATTTTATATTCCGCTGTACAACATTTATACGATTTCAAAACATCTCTAATAAACGTATACAAAACGATTACTTTATAAATCAAATTAGATATCATATAACGTATGCACGTTGTCATGCAAACGTTCTATTATTATTGTTAAGTTTACAATATAACGTCTAACATTGAAAATATATATTGTACATGTAAATCGTATAAGATAACATGGCATTGTTAATAATAGAAAATTAAATCATGTCAAATCAATAACTCCAGCCACGAGATTATTATTTAATCTAATACTCATATACAACTTAATAAATCTGTACATTTCTGTATTACCATCTCAAAGTAGTAAATGATTACATTCCAGAAATTACCATCTCAAAGTAATAATACCGAGTACAATCCAGTAATTACTATCTCAAAGTAATAAATGATTACATATCAGCAATTACCTTCTCAAAGTATTAATACAGAGCACAATCCAGTAATTACTATCCCAAAGTAGTAAATGATTACATTTCAGTAATTACCATCTCAAAGTAATAATACCGAGTACAATCCAGTAATTACTATCTCAAAGTAATAAATTATTACATTTCAGTAATTACATCCTATCCTTTCTTGAGGATACAAATTGTTACATATAGTAGTTTTATTATAATCATAGAATAACGGCCTTAAAGATGAGAAAAGCCGGATGATAAAGCAATTTCATTTCACGACATGGCCGGATAAAAGTGTGCCTCGATATTGTTCCTCCATAGTCCACTTCCGGCACAAAATACATACTACAGAAGTAGAAGAAAAATGCAACGGCCCTTTAGTTGTCCACTGCAGGTAATGTTGAATACTTCTCATAGGTTACGATTTTAAATGACATACTAGTAATGCAACATATAGATAAGAAAGGAAAATAAATTTAAATATAACACGAAAGTTTTGATTTGCAACGTCAACTCTTTGGCACATGATAAGTGGTATGTCAATAATAATAATAATAATAATAATAATAATAATAATAATAATAATAATAGCAACAACTAACATCATTGGTCTGCTTGCGAATTTCGTTTGCCTGTCAGATTGATTAAAAGCTTCAAGACACATTAATATACACGTATGTTATGAATATATATATACATATATATATATATATATATATATATATATATATATATATATATATATATATATATATATATATGTACATGTGTGTGTGTGTGTGTGTGTGTGTGTGTGTGTGTTTGTGTGTGTTTAAGCTATCGGTCGTCTATATCTGCCTCAATATCCACAGCGAAAGTATACAAAGAAACAGCAACGCTCTTTAACTGTTTTACCACGTTCTCTTCCATACATTAAAGAGTAAATTGATTTGCACCACAAAAACTTAACAAAATTAATTACTCACACCATCATATAGCGCCGGTGTCGGAAGGACAGGGACTTTCATTGCTATAGATTTTCTGGTGGACCAGGCGGAAGCTCAAGGAAATGTTAATGTGACCTCTTGTTTGGAATCCCTGCGAAATCAGCGTGTCTTGATGATTCAAACGTTGGTACGTTGCTCCCCGACACCACCACTACCACCACCATGATATTCCTGATTAAAGCTAGTTAGGCTCAACGTCTGTATCTTTCATTTGTATTATTGTACTATAATTATAAATGTCTTAGTATTTATCAAATATTTTGATTAAAACGGTAATAAGATGTCTTTTGAGTTCTGTGTGGGTTGATTCTCTTCTATTCCGTTCATTTGGATGTTTACTACGCTCTCGTTATTAGAAAGGTATTAATGAAAGATTTATTTGGAAAGGTGTCGGTTGTCTTCGTTAAAATATAGGTAAATATCACTTTAAACGTCATTTTTAAACGAACATCATAGAGAAACTAAATTATCTTTATTGACAATTCAAATTCAGACTATGTTATTCTTTGTTATTCCTATACCTTTACATCAGTAAGACCGAAATTAATAAAACAAATCAAAATAATGTTCAGATAATAAAATAAATCATTGATAATATACATATACAATTACAAAATCAAAACGCACCAAAAAAAGACGATTGAGATTAAACTTATTAAGGTAAAATCATGTCGTAAGCAGATACTATCTTGTACAATTCAATTTATTCCATATTATTCCATTTTAGATTTCATCTTTACTTATTAATCGTCTTTTTCATTCCTAATTTAATGAAGTAAAATAGGTTATCAATATGATTAGACATCTACTAAAAGCATCTATCGCTTTATCAATATGAACTGAATGACTCAAATGTATCCACAACAAATGCTTACAGGAGCAGTTCATATTTGTCCACGAGGTTTTGGTAGAGGCACTCACGTGTACTACATCTGCAGTGTCAGCTCGAGACTTTCAGGATGATTATCGCAAGTTGCTGACAAGAGAACCCAAACAGAAAAGGACATTTCTTGAGCTGGCATTTGAGGTATCTAAACTTGGTAGTTTCAATAACATCCAAATATACAGTCAAACGTTTTCAAACAGTCATCTATATGTAATAAACCAAAATTACAATGGAAGCAAGGTTATTGCGTAACACGCCTTCAGTTCTTCTATAACGGGATGCAACGGAACCGGCAAAACTAATTGCTGAAATTATGTTTTCTCTTAAAAGTGGCTACTGTTAAGGTGGTTCTAGATTTATTAGTATAATTTATTTCAAAAAGTTTAGCAAAATATTTCCCATATCTGCAAATACGACTCTCCGGAGTGGAAAATTGTATTTAAACCTGAAATTAAAGTTTTCTTCAATGACATTAATGTTGAGACAAAGCCTGACAAACATATTAAACAGGGGAATGAATCTACAAATCCGTACATCTGATTAACACGTCAAAACACTTCAATATTTCTTCGTCTGGTTGACATTATCTGAACAGTTATATCCCACAATTTAAATTGGACTACCACAACAAGAAGATGAGAACGAAAATGCCATTGCATTCGTTACAACCGTTTTTTTTTTCATTTACTAATCCGAAGCCTAGTGTAAAGATTGATGCGTTAATGCAGAACGAAAAATATTTATTGCAGCTGTCCATTGCCAATAAGAGAACAGTTCTTAAAATTGAGAATCAAACATTATTGGCTTGTTCCAGACATAAACTTGTAAAAGGTCATTATATTTTAGTGGTTGTGTCAGAGACAAAACAATTACTGGAATCGTAATAGCTATGTATGCGTACACTGATTACACGGAGACAATACACTGTAGACTTTCAGTAGATGTGACGTATTGCCACAACTGAATTAACGTTTCAGTTCACAAAAAGACGTTAACTACCATGTTAGGTATTTTTAACAGACAAACCAATGTCTATATAAACTCGATTTTCTCTGTATCTTTCATAAATTTTACATAGTCATACGATTGATCGTTTATACTCAACGGCTATCCTTTTAAGGATATTTCATCAAATATCATAAAATCAGTGGTATTTTGTAATTGATTTCAAGGTAAATAATTTTTACCTTTGAATATTTAGAGCGAATACACAGTCCAAACATTCTTGAAAATTCAAACCTTTTATTTTCACTAATATTTTATCCACAAAGCAGCTATATTCCATTTCTTAGTAGTGTACTGTTATCAGCTGATCTCAATCATGGTTAATTGAGTATGTGAGTGAAAAACAATTTATACGAATGAGTTTTGAGTCTGCGGAATGTTGCTATATGCATAAATCAAAATGATTACTTAGTATTCCAGCCTGGACAATTTCAATGGTAAGAAAAGTTTTTAAGATTTCTTCATTCTTTTCTGAATATGCTAGGCTTTTTATACTCATTTTCAACTTTTTATTAAATGCAACGTTCTATGGACTCTCGTTTGGATTTAGCAATCATATTTGGGGGATATATTGGATTTAGCAATCATATTTGGGGGATATATTGGATTTAGCAATCATATTTGGGGGATATATTGGATTTAGCAATCATATTTGGGGGATATATTGGATTTAGCAATCATATTTGGGGGATATATTGGATTTAGCAATCATATTTGGGGGATATATTGGATTTAGCAATCATATTTGGGGGATATATTGGATTTAGCAATCATATTTGGGGGATATCTTGGATTTAGCAATCATATTTGGGGGATATCTTGGATTTAGCAATCATATTTGGGGGATATCTTGGATTTAGCAATCATATTTGGGGGATATCTTGGATTTAGCAATCATATTTGGGGGATATATTGGATTTAGCAATCATATTTGGGGGATATATTGGATTTAGCAATCATATTTGGGGGATATATTGGATTTAGCAATCATATTTGGGGGATATATTGGATTTAGCAATCATATTTGGGGGATATATTGGATTTAGCAATCATATTTGGGGGATATATTGGATTTAGCAATCATATTTGGGGGATATAGTAAGTTTCTGTAAAAAAACACGGATTGCTCTTTATGTTGCTCTAATTATGTAAACAATATCATGTGACTGTTGTAGCTACTCGGGTTATGCAGCAAGTCTGTCACCTTCATATTTTTCTAAGTACGAGAGAATAAGTACGAGAGTTTTCTTCTGTTTTATAATTTTAAATTAAAAAAAAGTTGGGTTTTTTTCCAGAAATTACAAAAACTTAATCCAGAAACTGACGAGAATACATATGCGATCGCCAAAGAATTGGGCAACAGAGATAAAAATAGATACTGCAATATCCTTCCTGGTACGTACCTCGTCTTTCAGAAACTTAAATAATTTATGAAAAACTACTCTAAAGATTAAATGCTTGGACTTTATTTAATGAGTATTTTTATTTTCTTCTCCAAACTATTGCATCCGTTTTCAAATCAGATTATTACGAAATAGATTGTATGCTTTTATATTGTAATACTCAATCGAGTGAATCAAATAACACCTGCACGAGTCTGACTTGAGGTCGATGTTCTTTAATTTTAATCGACGGCAAGACAACACTCGCTGTAAGCAGAAGGATTCTAATACCACAAATAATTTACCTCAAATCAACGGACAAACACGCATTTACGAGACCCTAATTTCTTGTTATTTCTTGCTGCAGATTCGTAGAACCTATCAGGACGCCTACCCAAGCCGTAAATCGCTACTTCACTTCATTCGCCACAAAACATGACCCTAACGTCCAAACAACTAATTATTCATATTTCAAGCTACTAAATTATTATAAATGGATATATATCTAAGAAATCCATAATCATCATCATTATCAACCACACCAATCTTGTAGCCCATGAGGTCTTGGAGCACGACAGATTATTTCACCACCAATTCTCTCTATTTTTCTATGTTTTCCACTGACCTCATGGACATCTCCAAACCCCATGCCTATCCACACTTTAATGGTGTATTTCCACTTCTATTTCTGTCTGCCGCGTATTCTCGCTCTTGATTTTGCCAGTCCAGATGATCGATAGCATTGACCGCACCACTTCAGATTGCGTTTGCTCACTGGTCAGAGGCTATCATGGGGTCTAATGGCTCCTTGGATTCGATTGAGGACCTCTTTCCTGGTTACGTGATCGATTTAGGAGATGCCCAAGAGCATTTTAAAAAGTTTGAATAATGCTTTGTAGATCTGCTCTGAGCGCCCTTGATTCATAAGCATACAGAAAATGGATATGACAATCAATTGAATAAGCTTTATTTAGGAACCAAGTGCAATATTGATATCCTTCCATACTATTATCAACCCTGTTAGTGCTGATGTTGTCTGGGCAATTAGTTAATGTCATTCTGGTTCGGAGCCCTCATTCATGATAATTGATCCATAGTATTTAAAGCTTGTGATCGTTTCCAGCTTTTCTCCACTAACATTTATTTCTGTATTGATGCCATTGGTGTTGTTTGTCATCAGTTTTGTTTTCTATAGCGCTAATATCCATAGGTTATTCTGCGGAGGATGTTTTGATGCGCTAAATCAAGTCAGTCAGTTCTTGTTCATCTCCTGCCAATGCACCAAGAAAGCCATAAACAGAGATGTAAACTGTAAATAGCGCCTACGCTAGGCTTGTTGCAATATCCATCTTGTTGGATAATTATGACATGAATAAATTATAGTTTTCAATTCATTTTTTTTTCTATTAGAGTTCAATAAAATATAAATTGCATTATAGTTTCCATTCGTGTTGTAACATTTATTTATCTAGTACCTTCACTTTGTCCTTTCCTGATACTAGTATTATCAAGGGGCCCTCAGAGTCTGTCAACTTGTATAAGAACGCTTGTTTCAGACACTGTTTTATAAAATGTTTTAAAATAATATTAATTCATGACTATTTCAGTAAAATGTACACTTTTATCCTGAAAGGTGGAATGTATAAATGTTTCACTTTGTATATTATATTATATTATATTATATCATATCATATCATATCATATCATATCATATCATATCATATCATATCATATTATATTATATTATATTATATTATATTGCATTTCATTGCATTGTATTACATTACGTTACGTTACGTTACGTTACATTACATTACATTACATTATAGTATATTATATTATATTATATTATATTATATTATATTATATTATATTATATTATATTATATTATATTATATTATATTATATTATATTATATTATTTAACAGACGAAAATTATCGCCCCTACCTATCAACTCATGTCAGTGGAAGAAATAGCTACATCAACGCCGTTTTCTTGCCAGTAAGTACAAATGTATAGACGCTTAAATTAACTCATGTTACAAATTTCACAAATGACAAATATAAGCTAATTACATCAAAATCGCATAATAATGTTAATGTGTAAGGGATTCATATGGCCGCAGCTTGCATTTTCGGGTCATTTTATCATAATTATTGGATCCAAAATATTTTCCGCATTTAAATACAAATTAAATAAGCATTTGTCATGGACAATAGACATATAAAAAATTCAAAACTTGTTTTTAACTTATATAGCCATGATAGATGTAAAATCTACTCATTTAAAACATTTAGACATATTTCAATTGCGTTGTTCCTTTTCCTCCAGTAGTTATTTGTGGGTACTTTTAGAAGTTCTCAATTATACAAACAGTCAGACTAACTGACTTTCAACACTCAATCCCGCAATGTACCAAGTTTATTATATTAAGGAACAAGGTAGTACCACTGTGTCGTGAAACTCAAATTGAAATTAAAACCAGAAAAAATATGACATCCGTTTTTGTTTCAGTAAAATTATCGAGCCTGAATTTCGTTTCACAAATAATAAACTGTCATAAGTTCGCATAAAAAATGTTTTTGATGCATTATTCCAGGCCTACAAGGAAAACGATGCTTTCATCATTACACAGACCCCACTGGAGAATACCATTGTCGATTTCTGGAGAATGGTTTACCAATATGACGTCAGCTCTATTGTGATGCTTAACAGTCCGTCACAGATGAAGGTGGAATTTAATATAGTGAAATTTAAGTTCCTAAGTTCTTAATACACGTGGATACTTTTCTAACTAAAAAGAAACTTTTTGTCGATGTAATGGATAAATTTGAATAGTAAATAGAAAGAGTAGTTAAGTTTAATTAAATAGCCATGGAAATTGTAGAAATCATTATTGCTTTTAGACATTTGTTATATATTAAGACGGCGTGCGATTGCTCCAGTCAAGTTGGTGTTTATTAGTTACACTCGAAGTTTGTCTATTCCATGTAATGTATCCGGGTTCTCAACGAAGACTTTAATCCGTCTGTATTCGACTTTTAATTAAATCTATTCCATAGATCAAGTCAAAGTTTGTCTCTTTTCGATCAGCGATAGTACAGGGTACAAAAAAAAAATTCCTGTTTTCTCTCGATTAACGTCTACCATTCAACATTTTTGTACCTGGGTTAACTTTCAATGATTGTTTCATTATGTTGTATTTGGCGTCAAAAATACCTTTCCTTCATAAGTGTTACCATTGTCGCCTATTTCGACGTAGCCACTAATTCTATTGTTTCTCTTTTTTCATTTGCAAATTTTCGTATAAAGTAAATGTATTCCTTTCATTTGTGACACAAGGTGATTGTCGTATCACATGTTATTCCCTTTCTCTATTGGAATAAGACACATATTTTTAGAGTCCAGATTTAGCTTAAGTCACCATAAGTTGAGTAGTCTCACTGTGCTATGACCCTGCAGCTTTACTGATTCGTACGTCGTCCTTCAATAAAAATTAATTGCACAAAGCATTCTGCCTTCATTGTAATTCAATGTTATGAAACTATGTCGAGCATCTATTAGATTTAGCTTAGCTGCCGCCAATAAAATTAAAATAAAATATGACTTATTCTAAACAATTGCTCATACAAATTTTACATAAATCTAAGGAATGTGTCTGTATGTTAGCGTTCGAGCGAGATCGCGCGCACATGCATCCTTCTGTGTGCGTGCGTGTGTGTGTGTGTGTGTGTTGACACCAATGCTTTTCACATTGTTATATGTGATGCTTATTCGCCACTATATATTGCTACCTTTACTGTAAATGTAACAAATTAATGTTTCTTCGCAGAACACTTTCAACAGGTGTTAAGACAAGAAAAGCTTTATAATGAATTTATTCAGTAAAATAACCTGACTAACTTATAGCAAATTTGGTACAGAAGATTGGAGGATAAAGACCGTTCAAACTTTCTCATTCTGGAAGTCTATTAAATTCTTATTTTAAAAAATGTCTTTTTAATTTCGTATAATGGAGGTCTATTTACTTCACACAATGGAGGTCTTTTTATTACTATAATGGAAGTCTTCTTAATTCGTATAATGGAAGTATATTTAATACTTATATCGGAGGTCGTTTGAATTCGTATAATGGAAGTATATTTAATACTTATATCGGAGGTCGTTCTAATTCGTAGAATGGAGGTTTTTTAAACATAATAGACTGTAACCAATGATGTAAACAAACAAAAAAAAATACCGATTACGCGATAAATGGGCTTACAAAGTTTATTGAACATCAGGGAAATTGACATGGCCGAAAAATGGTTTAAGTTACAATTATATCAGCAATTGTTGGTGCCTGTGATAGGTGATAGCCCATGATCTCAGGACCATGCAAGCGCGTATGTGAATAAAACAGAATTGTATTTAATATCAATTAGATATCGCTTTTTTCCACTGTCAATTATGTAAACTTCCTCAATCATATTCCGAATTTATGTCTTCCTGATAATTTTGCATGCTTATGATATATCTCTCGCTTGGAATAATTAAAACATATAAGCAACACATTTTGCAGGACAATGAGCGATACTGGCCACAAAAGGGAAATGTTTTCAAATGTCCACCGTTCGAAATTCACCTGGAGTCTGAGGAAACGTTTGGCTGTTGCGAAATTTCTAAACTCGTCTTGATTTATAAAGAAGAGGTAATATTTTTATTTTATCCTGGGGAAACAATTTCTAGTGTTATGATTTATCTCTCAAACTCACTAGAATAGGTTAGTGTGTTTTTTTTTTTTTTTTTTTTGTTTTTTTTTTTAAAGCATTATTTGAGAATAGTGTGAATAAGTTGTGTGTGTTTGCGTGGGGAGATGGGTATTATTACAGACTTGTACTTAAATTGCGTGATAAAACAGGATGGAGGTAACATATTTCTACAATGTGTAAACTTTTACATTGAAAGAGTCGAGCTGCTGATTATACTTTTTAAAAAAAGTATGTGCATTTATTATAAACAGCGTTTGACATTAAGGAAAGGCGGTTGTTTTTCATCTCTGCTTTCCTTCAATGCAAAATGATAAAAATTTCAAATATTTTCGTCTGTACCTCACGGATTGAAACATCACGGACTAACAGCGTGTATTGTGAACCAATCACTGATAAGCCATTGCAGACGGGATGGTCTCAGGAATTATGCGAGATTTATGTTCCAAACTGCAGGATAATTAGTACACAGTATACTCTTTTCCCTTGCAATTTTTATTTATTAAATGGAGGCTACAGTTTTCGAAAACTAAAGGACGTGGTGGTTGAGAACTGTCATATTATTTTTTTCTCCTTATACTCACTGTACACTTACACAAGAAGTGTAGAAGAATACATCATTATGTAATGCACAACTTTACATCTACTCCACTAGTTGTTATTGACCATTTATATAAATAAAAATCATTACGCAATCAAATGACACATTGACACTAATATCATCTACAAACTCCTTCTCTATCATGAATATTTATTATTATTTTTTTAAAACGTTTTCAAACTTCATATCTTATAGAATGTCTCAACATATAAATGTTAATGTAAATTACAGTGTAAACAAATTGATGTGTTGGAAAATGTCAGAATAAATTAAAAATACGATAATTATAGAGAAAACCTACACACATTAGACTAACTAGTTAGAATTTCCTTGATGATAAAATTAATAATAATATCTTATGTAAATCAGAGGCGTAGCTAGGGGGGAGTGGGGGCAGGGGGGTACATATGTCCCCGGGCGCCAAGGTACAGGGGTGCCAAAATGATATAAGTAAACAAGGGTAATAAATCAGTCAAAAGATATTATTGAAACTTATTTGCGTGCGTCAATGGGACAGGATCGTCTCAGCGATCTTGCTCTTCTTAGCGTTGAAAGAGAAACATTGGAAGAAAAAAAAACAGATTTTGATTGCGTAATTGACCAGTTTGCGACAGTGAAATCAAGAAAAATGAATCTTTTGTAGACTATATAAACCTGTCTACGACAGTGACTGAGTGGGTCATGTACTATAATTTATATAAAGTTGCTATGTAATAGAAAAATGTTATTAAACGGGGAGGGGGCTGAAGTGCCAATTTTATAGTTCGTCCCCGGGCGCAAAATATTATAGCTACGCCTCTCATGTAAATAGAGTCTCGTCAAACATTTTAGAAACGAAATGTCCGGCTGTCAAGAGCAAATTACTGGACTGAAGATGATCGACTTCCAAAGTCTCCTTTACATGTACTGGAACACGTTGAGCTCGTACAGGGCTGGCAGACAGAATCAGCAGGGCGAAATCCCGTCATAGTGCATTGCATGTAGGTAACATTTAAGTAATCAGTTGTTGTTGTCGTTGTTGTTATTGTTGTAGCGTTTAACGCCATTTTTAAGCACACGATAGGCTATACATGGCGGCCAGTATTATTGGTGGAGAAAGAACACACGAAGACAGAGGTGAGATGGCAGTAACGGAGAGCGCTTTAGACCACTCGGCCCCTCGGGGCCCCTTGTGTAATCTGAACTCTTTAATGCATTTATTTCTTTTTGAATTTAATTAATTAATAATTATATGTAATTAATAGATATTAACGTTTACACTCAACATAAAAAGAGTCAAAAGTAAGTTAGGACGGAAAATTTGATCTTATCCATTCTGGTGACGTTACGATAGACAGAAATTTCAATGTTCGATCTTCATATTTGAATCGAATAATTCTCAGTTTTTAAGCTCCGTTCACAACGAAAGATTATATATATATATATATATATATATATATATATATATATATATATATATATATATATATATATATATATATATATATATATATATATGTTAACTCTTATCTTTGAGTAAAATCAATATTCGTCCGTACGGTACCATCTTTGTTTTTTTCCTAGCAGAAAACAAAATAGAAAAAAATGCTGGTTTGACACGTTTATAAAATTTTGAACAGGAATGGTGCTGAAAGGAGTGGACTCTTCTGTGTCATAGCTGCTGTACTGGAAAGAACCAAGATAGAACAAGACGTAGCTATAGAACAGATTGTCAGACAGTTACGTCACCGGAGATCTCAGATAATCCCAGATTTGGTAGGTTTCGCAACTAGTAATACAAACAAAATATAATGATTTTGTTTTAGTTGTAGCGACATAAGCAGTAGTAGTTGTTGTCGTTGATGTTTTATGGGCGGGGGTCTAAATTCCCTTATGAACTGTTATGATTATGGTTCGACTAATGTTTATAATGGAGCTAACTCTTGTAATTACGTTAATAAGATTGACGCTGTTTTTTCCCTTTTGAATATCACAAACATTTCTATTAATTCTTGTCCTTACAAAAATATCTAAAAACTATTTATCTACATTTATGTACCGGTATAAACAACAGATTTAATTATGTATGTTAATTTCATCTCTTTTTTTTAAATAATGCTAAATAATAAAATTAATATATGCAATGGTGTGGTTTAGAAGTGAAAAGAAAACCAAAGTGATGAGCTTTTAAATGTTGTAATTTTGTATTATACTTATATGAAGCACTTCTTTGTTTTGGACACTAGAGTGATTTTTAAAATTCTCTGCCTCAGAGAGATGTCTATGCATTGTAATGTCCATTATTTACCAAGTACTACATGTATCATAAAATGACGTGTTCCAAAAAGACTAATTCAGATATAGTCATGTCTTAGTAATAAATCAACATGGAAGTGAATTATTGAACTTTTTCTATTTACAGGAGCAGTTTAGATTCTGTCATGAAGCTGTGCTAGCCTACCTTAACCAGAACGAAACATATGCCAACTTCTAACCATGCCAACTTATATAAAGCATGCAGTATTGCATGATAATCTTGAATCTAGAAGAAATTTGGAAGTTTGAATGTTTGTCAACATATATTTCATTGACTATTCATCACAAAAAAAATTAAGACTCAAGACATTAACATTAACAAATTATACAATATACGTTTCCTATTTATGTGGATACATTTACACAAATGAAAGAAACTATAAATATATTAGATCTTCCAGGTCATACATAATTAACAATGGATGACCCTTCTGTACTGGAGGACAGCTGAGAAGCATATTATTCCATTTTCGTTTCTTTATCACGTTTGCTTCATTTAACTTTGTACATTTGCTTCACTTCACAGCTGTGTTGATTATATTCAATATGTATTCAAGAAGTTATTTAAATTAAATTGTATGAAATGCATTGCAGTAAAATAGACTATATAATGCTTTCAAGAAAGACTAATAGAAATGTGACCCGTGGTAGTATTTCACATCTTCCAAATGAATTGAGTGAAGTTGGAAACAAGAAATCCCTGCTTTTATATGCTGCTTGCAACTTTGTCCACACTACTAGCATTTCAATCAGCCTTGTCTCATTTGCTATGTGTCCAAACAATGAAAAGAAATATTTTTGACTGCTAAGATTAGGAGACTTTGACCAAAAGTACAAGTATTTCGTGTTCTTCCACTGTCATAAAAAAGCTGAAATGGTATGGCCATGTCAATAGAACCAACATTCTATCCTAAACAGTACTGCAGGGTAGTGTCCAAGGTGATAGAAGGAGTGGTAGACAGAAAAAAAAGTGGAATGATGACATCACAGACTGGACCAGACTTAGATTTGCGGAGACACAGGCATTGGCACATAATCAAGACATGTGGAGGTAATTGGTAGGATGTTCAGCAGCACAGTGACTCAACAACCACACTAGGTCAAGAGACTGATGATGATGATGATGATGATGATGATTTAAATGAATATTTTTATTATTTAGTTATTATTTTTAGTTCTTTATTGCTATTATTCTGTCTTGGGCTTATGCTGTACAATCAATATTCAAGTTTTTACATTTGATATCCTCGTTCAGCCATCTTTCTTTACTCCATAGTGTCATATCAAAATTTAAATGCTCTTGGTAAAAGAACAAACAAAATATTTCAACTCTGAAGAGATCTAAAATGACCACCAGTACTTCATCATATCCTTAGTGATGAGTGGCACAATGTGATGTTCGAAAAGGCCCAAAATATTAAAGATACATGACAAGCTTATCATATCTATACTGTATATATGAGTGTACCAGTGTTATCCTGATTCAGACTGCACATGCCCAGGTCTTCTGTTGCATACTGGATCTGCAGATCTGGATCTATGTAATCTGTGTAAACTTATTACTATAACAAAAAGCATAGGCCCTTATCTACCGGCATATTACATAAATGCCGAACAGAGTCTACGTTATTTGGAGTTCAACCAGATTTATACATGTAACTACTATATACAATTCAACCAGGACGTGTTTGACCTTAATTACCTCTATGTTTTCTTTGGTTGGTAGACAAGTTTATGTTCATTCTTATTGTCTTTTTATCTTCACATATAATTTCTATTAATTAAAAGGATTTCAATTGGAATGTCTGAGAATTAAATTAAATCAACATTATTGCATGATAACCAAGAAATATATCAGTGTTCTCAAGCATCAAATACATTTCATATCCATTAATGGCCCCAAATAATGGTTAAAACCTAAAACAGAAAGCATACAATTTATTGCATAATCAATATGCATATCTATGTGGATTATTAACATTTAAAGAGACTGAAAAAGTCTTATGCATCCAATTTCAATCATATGAAATTTCTTTTAATTTTCAAAACAGATATCACGCATGTTTATTTCAAAGAATCTTAATGAAATTAATGAAACGTTAGAAGGCAATGTAACCTGACCATACTTATTCATTGAATATTTACATATTTTGTTTCCTATTATGTAAATAGTTCTTACATATTACAAGTTTCCATTTGTTATCATTACACCATGGACTGATGCACAATGTGAATTTTAGTATTTCCTGGAAATCCACATTTTCTTTTTTGACAAGAATATATTTTTAAACTGTGTACTTGTTAACTTAAGCATCATAAATATTCATTTAAAAATTTCCTGTTTTTCAACATTACCGTCATTAATATTCATTAGAATTTTTATTTTATTTAAATATTTTTAAATTCTAAATTATAACAATATATTGCTGTAGTTTGAAGAAAGTCTGGCTCCTTTCTGGAAATCTTCACTGGCAGATTCTTTGTAATTGTACTTTATACATATTTTTGTCACCCGTATTTTTAGAACAGAGCTTGTTTTATATACAGAAATATAACATTAAATGTCAATTTATAATGAAAAGGAATTCTGCTTTCTTGTTTATCAAATTAGCTGAACTCATCCCCAAGAGAAACTATGGACCAGTGGGTTGTTCCCCACAACTAATCACTGATACAGAATCTAACTGACAGTCTACTTCATTTTTATAACCTTGAAAGGGCTCTATACTCTGTGAAAAGACTATCATCATGGCGAAATATGCTGAACAGTTTAAAAGTTATGTTCCAGAAATGAAAATACCCATATTGTGGACGGAGCCAAGGATATAAACAGAAGGATAGAATAAAAGCTACATCTCCCATCCCCATCATATTACAAGAAGGATAAGAAAAATAGATTTGTTGACATGCCCACAATATCAACATTTTTACTATGAGACAGAATGATTTGTAACATTTTATATAGAGGAAAATGGTATTTATAAAGTGTAATGTGAAGTGATAGACTTCTCGAGTTCTGCTCCAAAATGAAAATGTGAATAATGAAAATGGATAAAGGCATTAAAAATATTCAAGCTGATGAACTAAGAATGTTGACGTCATTGGTACAAAATGTGGTTCAAATTTCACTTATTTATCATAAACAACTATGGAGTTTCCCCCAGCAAACAAAAATATGGATAATGGATGGATGGATGAACAATGTAACAAAAACATTAACAAAATACTGGTAGTTTTAGAAAAGAGAGTGCAAATGTTCATAGTAAAAACTATTGAGTTAATTTGTACCTTTCTCAAACATATGCCAAAATAGTTATCAACAAAAAGCAGCTTTAACTATTTGATGTAATTAATTTCGATTTGTTTATACAATACATTATCACTGCTTAAGTTAAAATATATATACCATGTAATATGCTGCCTCAGCTAAACAATGACCAATAACTCCTTGACCTTGACGTTTCAAACACAGTAGTACTAAGGATGTTTCAATTCTATTGTTACGATTCTAACTCCATGACCTTGACCTTTCAAACAATATTACTAAGGATGTTTTATTTATATTGTTACGAATCTATGCTAATTATGATTACATTTAAAGAAATAGAAGAACAAAAGTCTGGTGACTACATTTTCAACCCACAATCAAAGCAGTGCTCTGAAACATGTAACCTTGACCGAAAAATCAAATGGTTGAGCAAGCTTGCTGCATAATTCAATTATCTTAGCCTCATAATGATTTCATCCCTAACATGATGAAAACCCATCAAGGGAATTTGAAAATAAATTAAACCGAAACATTAATTGCAAATTTTCTCTGACTGCAACCTTGTCCACATGGTAAAATTGGCAAGTGAGTATGTCATCTAAAATCTTCATCATGTCCACATGATAAAATTGGCAAGTGAGTATGTCATATAAAATCTGCATCATGTCCACATGATAAAATTGGCAATTGAGTATGTCATATAAAATCTGCATCATGTCCACATGATAAAATTGGCAAGTGAGTATGTCACCTAAAATCTTCATCATGTCCACATGGTAAAATTGGCAAGTGAGTATGTCATATAAAATCTGCATCATGTCCACATGATAAAATTGGCAAGTGAGTATGTCATCTAAAATCTTCATCATGTCCACATGGTAAAATTGGCAAGTGAGTATGTCATCTGAAATCTTCATCATGTCCACATGATACAATTGGCAAGTGAGTATGCGATATAAAATCTTCATCATGTCCACATGATAAAATTGGCAAGTATGTCATCTAAAATCTTCATCTTGTCCACATGATAAAATTGGCAAGTGAGTATGTCATCTAAAATCTTCATCATGTTCACATGATAAATTGGCAAGTGAGTATGTCACCTAAAATCTTCATCATGTCCACATGGTAAAATTGGCAAGTGAGTATGTCATCTAAAATCTTCATCATGTTCACATGATAAAATTGGCAAGTGAGTATGTCATATAAAATCTGCATCATGTTCACATGGTAAATTTGGCAAGTGAGTATGTCATATAAAATCTTTTCTTCATGTTTCATGGCAAGTACAATGGGAATCTATCTAGGATTTTGTTTGCTTTTGTTTTTAGCGTTTAATGCTATTTTTCAGCACAATATAGGCTATACATGGCAGCCAAATTTGTTCATGGAGCAAGAACCCAGAAAATCCCAGAAAGAACCACCAACCCACGAGAAGCTACTGGCAAGCTTTCTCACATACCCACATTAGCCGAATCCGAGACTCGAACTCACGCAGGGGTGAGATGGCAGTGGTCCGCAACAGACAGCGCTTTAGACCACTCGGCCACTCGGGGCCCCCTATCTAGGATTCAGGATCTTTATTTAAAAATGAAAATAGTGTCAACAAACCTTAACAAGCTGTTAATAATGAGTTTAAATTGGCTGCTGTGTCTAGTTTTTCAAAATGTGGGTTTTAAAAAAAAATTACCATGTGACTTTTGAACTTTGAACATTTTATTGACATCCCAAAAGATGTTGTTTACAATGATGGATCACATAAAATGTCCATCTATAATTAAACAATTTCTTTCTTGATCTTTTTCAAAACAAGTAAATCTTGCCAAATACTGTACCCTTGACTTTGAATTTTTGACCCCCAAACACCTGGTAATATTTTATATCCTATAATAAGTTTCTTTGCAGTGTCAGATAACAATTCATCCATTTCAAATATAGAAAATCCAAAAGTAAGCAATATAAATAGAGAGCAAATACCTTATTAAAATACACGTCCCAACACTACCTCATTCTATTCCGATCCCATGAGGATGTAGCTGTTTAAATAGGGGACATAACTCTTTCAAACATAATTAACTGTCAACAGATTATGATGACCATAATGAGTATCCAGTTTCAGTGATCCATCAATGCTGCAAGACCAGTTGTGCTAATGAGTGCCAAATATAAATAATGGATGGAGAAAAAAGAGCTAATGGCTGGACAAAAGGATTACTATGAATCTCACTCTATACGAAAACTACATATCAACCATGTAAAAGTAAAATATTTGCATATGTAATCTTAACCTTTGAGTTCAATTTCCTTTCATTGCTAGAGAGTATTGTTCTCTACAATGCAGCTGCTCACAAATCTAATAATATAGCTGTTTAACAAAAATAATAACCTAACGTCGACACATGATGGACAGAGAGATGAAACAACACTTCAATGAACCATTCTTTGCAATATTTGTTGCAGTTAAGACATTTAAATTGACAGGGAATGCTTCTTCACTACAGGCTGCATAATACTTGAACAGAAAATTAATGAACGCTGTTAAACAAAAAAGAGACTAAAAGTTCATTAGTATTTTATTTACTCTAATCTCGTCACACAAAATGGAATGAAAATGATAAATCAAACACGCAAATAAGGAAATCACATAATCATAACATAAATTGTTATGCCCTTTGCAAAATTCATCACTATTTAACAAACTTTAATATGCTAAGTCTACACAATTATCATAATACATGTCAAACAATGTAACTAGGGAATATACTTGAACTAAGATACTAAAAATTCACATGTATTCATTTTTACAAAGCTGGTCTGGAAATTCTTAACAAACATTTTCTGTCCATTTTTAAAAACTCTTTTAGCATTTATGAGTAGTGAATACTGATTATTTTTGGATGCCTTAGATTGAAAAAAGAAGATAAATGTCGCTTTGTATCTTGAATTATATATAAATCCTGAATTATAAATGACAATAAAATATATATAGTTTCACATCACTTACATTTTATATCGTATATATGCTACAGCAATATATAACAAAAGATAACTAGAAAATAATTATCATGTCTTTCTATGTAATGCATCAAAACCTTATTGTTTTGTTCATATTTGACCATCTATTAGAAGTTGAACGTTTAATTCAAAAACATATTTATAGTCAAAAGTTATATCAAGAGCACAACAAAAATTAGATTTATCCGTTCATTATTGGCAAAAAATGAAAACTGGAGGAAAATGGAAATGGATAATAAATAGACGGATAAATAGTTATGTAGTTTTTGTGATAGAGAATGAAAAAATTATTGACAATCAGGATTTTCAATCAAAAGCTGTATAATATCAAAGGAGGTTTTCTTGTTGCACAATCTGTACAAGAATTCAGAGAATCAGCATAGTTTTCTTCATTACTCAATGTTACATCACATGGGATAGATTCCAGTCATAAATTCCTGTAAAGAAAATATAAAAATTAACATTCAGTTAGGTATTTTGCACTGAATTATATTGCTCTTTGTATTATAAAGTCTATATGAAAATAAAACAAGTTCCAGAGGTTACAAATCCTGAGAGATTGTTTGGATTTTGTTAAAGACATGAAATGACAAACATTGCTATGTTTCAGTAATGTCATGAAGTGTATTCAGTCAGTCATATCCTTATGTATATTTGTCAGTCACGTGTCATGGTGGATATTTCAGTTGGTCATGCCCTTATGTATATTTGTTACTCATGTGTCATGAAGTGTATTCGGTCAGTCATACCCTTATGCATATTTTTCAGTCATATGTCATGGTGTATATTTGTTAGTCACGTGTCATGGTGTATATTTGTCAGTCAATGGTTGTGGTGTATGTTTCAGTCAGTCAGGCCCTGATGTATGTTTGTTAGTCATGTATCATGTGTCATGATGTATATTCAGTCTTGTCCTGACACATATTTATCAGTCGTGTGTCACGATGTATATTTGTCAGTCATGCCCTGATTTATATGTCAGTCATGTGTCATGATGCATATTTCAGTTGGCCAAGTCCTGATGTACATTTAAGTCAGTCAAATTTCATGATGTATTTTTGAACTGAAGAAGAAAAAAAAAACATTCAAAGTAATATCCAGTCCATTCATTAATAAAAACAGCATATAACAATTTTCTATGTAAACTTATTACAAAAGATTTATACTGTATATGATAACAACTAATACTTTGCTACAATGTATGTGATAACTTTATGCACCTGTTTTAAACCACATTAAAATAATATGCCATGTATGTGATAACTTCATGCAACTAGGTGTTTAACCATATCAATATCATATGCCATGTATGGGATAACTTCGTGCACCTAGGTGTTAAACCACATCAATATAATATGCCATGTATGTGACAACTTCATAAATCTAGGTATAAAACCATATCAATATATTATAATGCATGGTATTAGCATCAGTCAATCAAGTAACTAACTAATCAATCAATCAAATAATCAAGGGTTAAGAAAATAAAATAAAGCTGCATTATATAAGTCAATTTACCTTCAGCTGTGTTTTAAATTCTTCATGACCCTCAATGAAATCGGTAAAGAAACCTTGGGGCAATGTGCTGGAATAAAATAAATGTACATAATTAACAAATGTATCAACTGTCTTCATTAGATAAAATGGAAGAAACAATAAATCTTTAAATGTATAACTAATCAAAATGTATGTTACCATGATTTTTAACATAGCTGATGAAGTAAATTAGTGGACTGAGTTTGAAAGCTCTCCAATAAATATTATTATTTATGAAGATAAATGTGAGCCACCACTTTGAATTACATAAATCTTGTTGAAAAACAGTACCAAGTTGTTACAGTAATTTTAATATATAGTATAATTTAATATTATACAATACGATATGATTTATATAATAGTAATACTTGTATACATTTAATTGTCCAATGATAAGACAGTGAAATCTAGCTGTTAATAATTATATGTTACAGTAAAAATAATACTATTACAATACTGTATGATTAATTACACTTATAATACTGAATACTTATATGTTACAGTAAAAATAATACTATACAATACTGTATGATTAATTACACTGATAATACTGAATAATTATATGTTACAGTAAAAATAATACTATACTACTGTTATGTGCTTAGGCTCAAATAAACAGTAACATAGAAAGAGTAAAAATAACAAGCTTGTAAAAACTTAATAAACAATTTATTAAGCACAAATATTTTCCAGAAAAGAATAATAAACTTACGGTTTTAAGAATCAATTCCCAAAATTAATAGAGATTAATTACACTAATTTCCCAATAACACATTCATGCTAGATTAAAAGCACACCAACAGTCTTGTTTTTTAAAGAATACAAGACATATTTTCTTGTCAAAAAGGGTTTTATTTTGCATTCAACTTTTAAAAGGACATTCAACTTTGTCAAAATATGTTTTGTCACTTTATTCAGCTCTATTTTTAATTGTAGTTTGAAAGAATACTAACACGTACAAAGTCTATTCCAGACAATTATCAGCAACTTCTCAAAATTGATCTATGCTAATGGGATGTAAAACATCTTCATTGATCAAAGTTTTGCATATTTTGTCAATTTTGTACATCAAAAAAATCCATGCAAATGCCAATTACCAACATAGTTTTTAATAAATTCATTTTAAAAAATCCATTTTCTGCCCCCCCCACACACACACACGCACATACATACACCTTTATCTCTGAAATGAATCGTTATGTGGTGCTTATTTATCTGTTGGAACTATCCCAGGACCTCATTTTCTCATTTTTAACTATCTTTGTTTTAAGCAATATAATTTATTTTAGTCTGTGATCTACACTTGAATTAATTAAATACACAATTCACAATTTGCAAACAGTGACAATAAATGTTAAACCAGTAAATTATGGGTTTGTGCTTTGAAGAATAAGAATTTATCTAATAAACTGACTTTTCTTTAACAAGGCACCTGTTAAAAACAGCATCATGTGATGTTCACATAGATAAAGCTTATCCACATGCATTATTTTGTTCTCCTGATTTTCTCATATGTAATCGTATCACAATAATGCTATTCCAAAGAAAGATATACTTTATGTTTACATTTATTCCATATTATTGAGCAGCTCTGCATGGTTTTCCTTCAAAAATGTCTAAATGTGTTTACTTTTTATCTGATGACCAGCAATGCAAGTTTATGTTCTCTTAAGATTTTACCTCACTGGCACTTTTCTATCAGTCTATGAGGAACAAAAATGACTTAAGGACATGTGCAAAAAATTGGGCAGAATTTTAAATCACTTATTGAAGAAATACATCACTATTAAGTAATATATAATAAAACACTCAACTTGCCATGCAAACTGGAAAAATGACTGATACAAATAAGGCAATATTTAAGATTAATCAAACCTTTTATTGATTACCTCTATAAACAGCACAAAAAACATTATGTTCGAATAGTAACATAAGGTTACTTAAATGTAATGGGAGGGATCGCTATCAAGTACATCAAAAGATAATGCATTTACACACATGGAAAGGAAGGCAAAGGCAATCCATGTGGGATGCAGCACCTGGCTATTGCTTTATGTTCAACAGTTTCCCATGTGAATCAAGCAAAAGTTGCATGATCATGACTGAGGTTGAGGCTGTGAAATCTCAAAACAAGGGGAATTAATTTATATGAGTTATTTCCCTTTGAAATAAGTGATGCTGAGACAGTAAAACATTTTCATGTTTCTAGTGGGTTAAATTCAAAGGTAGCTGAAAGTAATTTCCTAATGTTACTGTGATGGTAATTTGTTTGATGGAAAAATGATTAAATACAGTAATATATAACAGTACTTTGGTAATTTATCATATAGCCATCATCGCATAGACAAACATAAAATGCACAATAATTTAACTTAATTAAGCTATCAAGGCTTACCGCTGGCTCTGAAATATCTGAATCACAGGTCTGGCACACAGATTTAGCAAATCCATACATGTCCAGCTCACATCTGCAGATCTGGCATTCAGGTTTCTCTGCTTTATCACTGACTTTCTCTCCCAATAACTGCAGGAAGGTTCTCTGATGTCGTCGGTTTCCATCAATCAGATGGCTGGCATCAAATACGGCCCCTTCATAATCAATGGCTAGGTTTGCACACTGGTCATCAGGAATTTGGATGCCTTCCAGTAGGTCATCATCTTCACTTTTGGAGGATGGTCTTGCAGTGAATACATTGTTCTCATCCAAGCCTAGAGAAAACAATTGTAGACATATAAAAAGGTTGGTACAATATTGCATGAAATATATGGTCTATAGCGCTGACACAACTAAGTCTATGGCTTGTGAATACTATAGTGTGCTTTGGTTATCCTCCACCTCAAACATGAAACTTTAAACAGAAAACAACTGCAGTCAAGAGTACTTCCGTGAAATGTTGTTTTTTTATTATTTTTTTATGGTTTAACGCCATTTTTCAGCACAATATAGGCTATACATGGCGGCCAGTATTAATGGTGGAAGAAGAACCCAGAAAATCCCCGGAAAGAACCACCAAACCACATGAAGCTACTTGCAAACTTTCTCACATGTGGTCTCTCACTAGTGAACAGCCTGATGTTAATGACACCCCATGTAAGCAACAATGTAAATCCTTGTATATCTTGGGACATGCTTAAGGTAGATAGTAATATTATTCCATATTTCAGGTGAATACATTGATATTGCTGATGATGCCACTGCTGCAGAATTTAAATCAATACCATCTTCAATAATCATGAAAACCACACTCATCTACTCATCCTGACTGGGTAAACATTTTACTATGTACTCGTCCCTGGAGTGAGTTGATTCTGATTTACACCTTGATAATAAATCGGAGTGCATTTTCAACTATTAATCTTTATGTACTTACTTTTCTTCACACAAACAAATACTGTGAATTTACATAAAAAATGTGTATTTTAAGTGTCTAAGCCAATTCACACCCACCTTCACACAATGCTGTTGTAAGCTATACAAAAGGAGAAATATTGAGACAACAGCCAATTGGTTGGTTAAGAAATGTTATTTTGACCAATCAACAATCTTCCTTTTTATGGTGCCAGCGTGGGGCCCTCTAAAATGGAGGTTTGACCAAATTGGATTATTTAGCAGAAAACTTAGAGGAAACTGACTGTTGGATTTCTTCTATCAAATGCAAGTTAATAATATTTTTCTTATGAAAAGAAATAAGTTGTATAAATATCTGCAGGAATATTTAATTTGTCATGACAATAAAGCTGCACAGTCCTTAAAATATTGGTGATCTGTGGCAAATATAACAATGTTTGAAAAGATGAAAGTTATACAATTACCACATTATGTATCTTAACATTTGATGTATGTAAAATTGTGTAATAGCTCATTAAAAAAATGTTATGAAATAAAGATTAAAGGACATGTGCATTGTAAATGAAGAAACAACTAAGAAATTAAAAGCTATGTTTTCAACTGTCATTTCTTGAGGAATCAACCTTGTCTGTTGTGTTTATCTAAGGATCCATGGCTTATGGTATGTTTTGTTTTGTTTTTATGGTCTAACACCATTTTCAGCACAACATAGGCTATACATGGCGGCCAGTATTAATGGTGGAGGAAGAACCCGGAAAATCCCCAGAAAGAACCACTGACCCATAAGAAGCTTCTGGCAAGCTTTCTGACATACTACATTGGACGAATCCAAGAATCAAACCCATGCAGACAGAGGTGAGATGGCAGTGATCTATATCAGACAGTGCTTTAGACCACTCGGTCACTCGGAGCCCCACATCTTATTAATAAACCATTAATTTACCATTTACAATGCTTAGACCCATATTAGTATCAAGCTTGCATCAATTATCTGTGATACGTTTAGTAAAACAGTAAGCAGTCTAGTAAAGAACTGTACTGTGTTGAGTATAATGAGGATAGAAATAATTATCTCATTCATACCAGGGCCAAGTGCTTGTAATATTTTTTCCTGAACTTTTATTTCTTAATTTAGCATTTAAATGTGAGACAAAATGAAGTTTAAGTCTGAAATTCATCCATGTATGAAAAATACTTACCACTTAATATTTTGTAAAAATAAAATAAACACAAATTCTTAAATTTAAGATAATGATTTAGCAGTTGGACATGAAATTTACCATATAAATAAGATATATAGCATAACATTACCATAGATTTTGTCAGTTGGGTTTCTGTTGTTGAGAAGCTGGAAGGCACTCTGTCTTAAGACAAACATACTGATGTCTTGATCATCCAAAGCCTGTTGAACAGCATCATATAGTTCACTGTTGGACTCTGAACATGGGGCACAGGTCAGGAGAACTAAAGACTTGAAGACACCATTTCGGAAAGGCATTTCTGTTGCCATCTTGACAGCAACAACTGGATTCATCTGTCCCTGACTGGAATTCTCAAACCTCAGACTCTCCAAGCCCATGGCAAATTTACTGGCCACATTGAAAAGCTGTCCTTCCATTGTGTGATGGAAATAGTTACCAGCTGTAAACCTAATCAAACCATAGCGATTCTCAGAGAAACCTGCAAAATAATATATAATTCACATTTGATCAAAATAATACAGCAAGTAAAAAGGATCAAAATGTACTGTAACTGGAATTTAACTTCACAGGATATGCCAAATGTAAAAATTCAATTAAAATCAAGTTCTTGCCATTTATGCAAACACTGCATTACTGTTACCACCACTGGATAGATAACAAAATTCTCACTGTCTGCTAATGCAGGAAAACAAATGGAGGTAGATTGTTTTCATTTGAAAGAATAACTGAGAGCAGAAATATTTACCCAAATGTGATACAATGAAAAACATATGCCCAAATCTGATACTCTAATGAGAAATATACACCCTAATCTGATATTAAAAACATATGCTCAGATATATTACTATAAAGAGAAATTACTTACCTTTCTTGAGCAGTGCCTGATCCACCTCCCAGACCATGTTTCGGAGCTCAGCAGCAGCTCTTCTGTTGCAATCCCTGTCCTCCACAATGAACACAATGTCACTTGAGCTCTTGGTTTGGGGATAGTCTGGTTGGTTAGACATGTACATCCTTGTCTCTCCTTCCTGATAAACCTTCTTAAACTCATCGGAACAAGTCACTGGAAAAATGCAATGGCACATTAATTGAAACTGTATTCCCATTATTATTGCTAGATATTTAATACAGTTTTTAGTAGTTTACAAACAGTGTAAAAAAAAGATAAAGTTAAAATTTTAATTTTAATCCATTGATTGACACAAATGAATTTTATTATAAATAAGATGCAGTTGGACCACTAAAGTATATTGGACAAATATAAGTTTATCCGATACTTTAATTTGGTTGAACATGCAATGTGTACCCATCAATAATTTATATAATGCATTCATCTATGGATGCTATCTATTTACATGCTTCCTCAAAGCATAATTCATTAGAATTATGTGATCACTAGAATTCTTCATTCTCCTAAAACATATGCACACTATGCATATCCAAATATAATTCAATGGATTGAACTTAAGTTCTAGTACAATATGCATATCCAATCCTGCTTCAGAGGAATGAATTGAAACTCTAGTACATTTGTGCACACTTACTGATATATTTCAAAAATCTATCTTCAAAGTTGCAGGTTGGTGGACTAGAAATGTTGATTATATATATATATATATATATATATATATATATATATATATATATATATATATATATATACATATATATATATATATATATATATATATATATATATATATATATATATATATATAAAATAAACAGCACAAAACATCAAAGACCTTGAGCTTTCATTACAGATATGTGCCAGAAGATAAAGCTCAGACAAACAGTAATTAAGATTTTTTACCATTACACAACAAAACAGATCCTTACATCCATCAACTCAGGTTACTGCTGTGATCAACTTCCAGTTCCTAGCCAAGGAATGGAACTAATTTGATATGGTGTATGAAAGTCTCAGGCTGACGGCCAAATCCCCCAAAAGTAGACATGAATACATCTACATCAATTACATAAAGTATTCCAGTAGATCTGGGTCTATGTAGTTTACAGTTTAGATTACATTAAAGAAAGATAAATATGTTACATACCACACTGTGTTGGTAGGCGTAGAATGACACCCTTCTCTCTGCATGTTTGGATGTAGAGGGCTGCTATGTCACACCGGCTTTCAGAGTTGTACATACATCTCTTCATTGACTCCTCAGGGGCCACCTTAAATACAAAGATTAATCATAAAAATGAATCTAATTAATTCAGTTTCCACCAATCTAACAACTGTTTTGATATTAGTTATCAGTTGGTAAAACTTAGTATTTGAAAAAATGTTGTTTGTTTATCTAGTAGTGAGGATTAAAAAAACAATTTTTAATTAGAATATTTTTTTGTGAATCATAATTATTTAAAATTTCCTTGTACTATCATTAATACAGATTCAGATTTTTACATTGCAGAAAACGTGTCATTGATTTTTCCACCACCACAAGACAGTTGATGTGTGAATTTGATGCATTATATATGTCAAGTCAAACAAGGTCAAACATTTTCTTAATAATTTACCTGTAACTCATCCATGACTTTGCTAACAGAAAGCCTCAATGTAAACATGATTAAAACTTGCCTACTCTACAAGTTATTAGGATATATATTTGTATTTTTTTTTATTATTTTATGGTGTAACACCATTTTTCAGCACACAATAGGCTATACATGGCGGCCAGTATTATTGGTGGAAGAAGAATCTGGGAAAACCCCCAGAAAGAACAACCGACCCACGAGAAGCTACTGGCAAGCTTTCTCACATAACTACATTAACCGAATCTTAGACTCAAACCCACGCAGACAGAGGTGAGACAGCAGTGATCCGTAACGGAGAGCGCTTTAGACCGCTCGGCCACTCGGGGACCTGATATATATTTTTAAATAACCATAAGGTTGTCTATACTAAAAGTCATTACAATGTCTATTCTACAATATGTCATTATGATGTCTATTCTACAATAATCAATGGTCATATGTATTTAAAAAATACAGTAAAAAATATACTGATCATCCAATTAATTTGAGATCCTGTCTAAATGGCAAACTGAATTTACATCAAGATAAAAAATGTTAATGCAAGTCTTACACACCAACTGAGGACATAACTCTGTAAAGACAAAACAACACTATCTTAATCTCAAACACTTCAGAGGCCTTATAAATATGAACCTCAACTCAGCTGTAAATTGGACTGAAATCAAATATAAAACATGACTACAACAGTGCTTACAAATTACAAACATACCTACTATTAGCAATACAAGGCAATCATTTTGTAAAATACAGAATAACAATATGATAATGACTGGCCTCATACATTGTTAATATTAGGCTTTGGAGAAAACCCAGCTGAATTTAAACTAAAAATTTAACCTCAAAAATGCTTCCAAATTATCCAGTGGAAATAACCTAATTTGATCAAGGGCCATAACTCCATGAAAACCTGTGTAAATATTCTTAATATTCACTTCTTCAAAATCTTTGTTTATATAATGTTTTGGAGAAAATTTGATTATAGTTATTACAAGATGTAAATGCTAGAGTGTCCATAATTGTGTGTATAGACACTGCCTGGCTGAAGGACAGATGCTGAACTTCAACTGAATGCCATTAGACAAGATTAGAAACTTGTAGATGAAAGTGAAGACAAGATTTGGGATCTAACCTGATGAACATCAAATTGTTTGATAAATGTCAGTATAAACATTATGGTGTGCTAAGAAAGAAATACTTACTTAGATTTTGTTTTACAAATATTTACTATCATCCTTTATCAGTTTTCTTAATTTAATATCTGGGATAAATATGACCTGTAAAAGGAGATACACAGCTAAACTGAAAAACATCATGGAGATCGGCTAAGATTCACCAAATTAGTCACCGAATCAATTTATCACATAAAAAAATCAAAACATTTAAAATAGATAGTTAGATACTTCACTGCTTACCTGTCTGAAACAAGGCCTCAAGTAAGAGCTGGAAGAATCAAACATGGCAGAACATTCAGCCTGGTTTGGTGTGAATTCACGTGAGTCAGCAAAGTTTTGATTTGTTCTACATGTCCTGGCCACTTCCCATGATGCAACCATAGTTTCTATGTCACTGGCGACATCCCCTTTTACAGTCATCAAATCATCATACGGCTCATTGTTGTATGTTCCAAGCAGGCCTCGGACCTTGTTGAAGTACCAGCCACTAATTCCGATGAAATGGAAATTGTTGTCAATGTCAGAAATAATTTTCAAACCTTTGCCATTGTCAAGATGGATGCTGTTACCAATGCGCTTGATGACCAGTTTTTCATATCGATATGGAAGATCTGTTGGCTGTGCATCAATGGTTACCTATGGAGAAAACAAAACCTGTGAAAAAAATTTGTTTGTTTGTTTCGTTAGGATTAATAACGTCGCTTTAAAACATTTTCAGTCATATCACTATGATATCTGCAATGATGCAGTTTATAGTGATGTCTAGCACTGGGGCATCATGCCATAGACATGTAGCCTGATGCCCCACCCAGTCACATTATCCTGACACCAGGATGACTAGTCCTAACACTATCCTCTTAATGCTGAAAACCAAGCGAGGTAACTGTAAGTACAATTTTTGTATGTCTTTGGTATGACGCGGCCGGGGATCAAATCCAAAACCTCCGCTTCTGTGGCATGACGCTCCAACCACTAGGCCACAGGAGCAGTAATAAAAATAGTGAAATATGACACAGTTTAACATAAAAAAAACTTCTTTCCTCATTTCCTATCTGTGCTAAAAAAAAGAATCGGCATGTTTGATGGAGACTATCATAAGATTCACAGAATAGGTGTTCCAAAGAACATAGCATTTTGAATTAAAACAGCTCATTGACAGAATAAGTGTTCAACAGAACAGAGCATTTTGAATTAAAACAATTCATTGACAGGTGTCTGACACATAGACATAATTTGTAGTGTATGAACTACATTAGGGTACAAATGTTACGCATATGGCAGAAATGTCAAACCATCAACATGCCAATCAGAATCTTAGCATAAATGTTCCTGACTGTGTGCAGTCTTATAAATGGAACAAACTTTCTCAGTAACATTCAATCATGTGCCAATGCATTTGTCATATTAAGTATCAAGTCTGCCAATCCCTAAAGCATAAATAGCTGTAAATAATGATGAAAGAAAAAAAAATCTTCTGCATGAATATCTCTTCTTTATTGCTGCTATGATTATTTTATCTGGTTCACTCCAGAGTGCAGTCTGCTTTTAAGCCGAAACCATGAAGTGAGTGTAATATTCTATCATTCTGATATTATAGTTTGAAGAAAAAGGCTGTGGCATTTCCGCTAAGGTTTGATGCTGCAGTAATTTTCTTTATACCATTATACCTGTATCCTGATAAAAAAAAACTTCCATTAAGAATTGTGTCCCACAAAATGAGGAATCGGTGGAATCTGAAAATGAAATTCAGTAATATAATGAGTGGATGGCATCTCTGCATACAATAATGTTATAACACTGTTTCATTTGAATACAACAACTCAAGATGACAACACTTTTACATGGTCGTAACACTGCTGATGTCAGCACCAAAAGCTTCTGCCAGAAAAGGGATAACTGTGTCATGCCATTCACATCCAAGACAAACAATATGCTTGAAAAAAAAAACATATTCAAAATCCTATGAAGATTACCTCCCTTTTTGGAACAACAACACTGCTGCCACAACATTATAAATTTGGTGGCAAAGTGATACCTGGAGAAAAAAAAACATTCAAATTCCTCAGTAGATTACCTCCCTTTCTGTACTGTAAATTTGGTTTTAAACTGATACCCGGAGAAAACAACATACTTTGATGACTGCATCACACTCAATTTTTACTGCATTTACTGAATATTTTTCTACAATGGCTTTAGTGCATACTGTGATGATATGGCATTATAATCAGGAGGACAATGTCTGGAATTCTTCACCTGAAGACATAGATCATATGGCTGAAAATGTTACAGGTAGCAAACAACCACATAATATACTAATTACAATACTGTCTGGCATTTCTATACACCTAAGGTTTCTGTAACAGATATTGAAGCAAAATGCATTTACCAAATTCACAATCAATTAATAAAAATAAAATACTGCAATGCTTACTATTTTAAACAAGGCAATTGTCACAGGAATATTCTGTTCCAAATAATATTTGAATACCACCCCTGTGTTTTCGAGACCAGCTTTGAAAAGATGTAATGTTTATTAATCAAGCCATGGAAATGAAATAGATGACTTTGGACTGTTTCTGTCAGTGTTTCAGTTCAGTAATTAGGTAAGGTTTATAATTGGTTTTACAACATTCAACATAAAAGTGCCAGATGTTAAGCAAACTAAACTGATCCTGTAAAAATATTAGTAAAGTTCAACATTTTATAATTAAAAAAAGATATTATGTTGAAGAGAACCATCAATGAATAGGATGTAATGTGTTTATAAATTCGCATTTATGGGGGAAAAAAATTACATAAGAATTTAGAAACAGACTATATGCCGGGGAATTTCTTAAGAAATGTGTTTGGGTGGCAAGTTCATATTTTGGATAGCAGACAATTTTGTACATATGGGACAGCTTCTTGCAAAACTTTGGTAATTAATTTCATTGTTGCTCACAAGACAGTACCTGAGTTATTCATCGATGATGAAATGAATCATTCAAGTCCATCCTTGCATGAAATAAAGTCATATATCCAACTGAATCGCACTACGGGCAAGAGTAAAATGGCGCCACGCAAGCCATGTGGGTGAATCTATTTTTAGAAACAGGGATTTTCATAATATAACCATACACGTTTAAATGATGTTGAAAAGAAATTATTGATAATTATAAGTTATATTGATTACTATGTACTGGTACTTTACTTTTATTTTTTTTATTCGTTCTGATTTTTTTTGGGGGGGGCTATGTATTGTTATTATCATTACAAAAAAGTCATATAAGAAAACAGCCATGACCTGGCATATTTAATTATCCAACGTCGCATAGTGTAATATATTACGGACTATTATTTTTGTTAAATAGCTAAATATTTATTCACATAATGTTTATATCATATTTCTTAAGGATTTCAAATATTACTTCATTTATGTGGCAAATTAATTAAAATTATGGCCTGTCTAATGAACAAGCACTGACTAGATATCGCGATGTCTGCCATTATTATTTTTCTGCCTCTTGTCAGGTTCACTTGTGATTTTTATCTGATATTACAAAGAATATAACATGAATATGGCTGTGAAAATTTCCCGTTAAATATTTTACAAAATAATGTTACCAAATATGCTAATTAAGTACATATTAACATTTACATACTGATGTTTAAAGTTTCGAAGCACAGGTTGATGTGATTAAAACAAAGCAACTTGTGCATCGGTAGTAGTTTTTTTTAATCAAGAATTGATAACAAATAATAATTTACGGTAAGCTGGCATTTATAACATATAATAACTTGCGGTGGAAATGAATAGGTTATTTTGAGGCTATTAGAGCAATGGGAGAATATAATTTTGTGAAGATGACGTTGCTTTTCAGTTTACGTGTTTTTTTATGGGGAGCAAGGGTATGACGTCGTGAACGTCATTTGGGAGGCACAGGTATTATGGTTTGATTTTCATATGGGGAGTAAAGGGTTAAACTGCAATATAAAGGTACACATTTCCATCTCTTATATAATGTATTTATCATACAATCCTAAAAGATACATAGTAAATAGGATTTTCTGGGTTACAAGTTCAATAAGGTCATGGAGTGAATCTTTATGTAAACATTTAGATATCACATTTTCATATGCAACTAAGATAGAAATGTGGGATATTTTTGTAAACTTCATGAATATCACTTTCTTAACAAAATGATGATTCAAATTGGATATTTGACCAAAAACAACACATTATCCAATGTTTACTGGAATGGCGTATCATTGCACCAAAATTACCCAATGTGCAGACATTGCTGACATTGTGGTACATAACAATGAGCCACATCTGAACCACCTTGTATAGTCTGGTTCTTAATCCTTCATTTTCTTTACTGGATTTCAGTTTGTGATTAGGTAAAATACAGCAAACTCTGTCTTGAGAGACCACTGCCATGACATACCACCTATTTTGTGATACCAGAATCTCCATGCACATTTATTGATTATATTGTGTTATAACACATTATGAGACCACCTGTCTTGAGAGACCATTATTGTTTGGCAGAAGTGGTGGTCTTTCAATACAGGTTCTACTGTAATTAGTATCCAGTCAATGTGCACATGTACTAATGCAGAGAGAAAAGTAACTATGTTATCAATGTTCAAAGCAGATTTTTGGCAGCAATATATTCCAAAAGAGTTTTATCTGTGAGGATCGTGGTGTTCTGTATCCTGATTTTTTTCTGTAACTGCACGCAACTACTCAATCAACAAACCATCAGGACAGCTCATTTTTAAAAGAAACCCAGGTATTTAGATGTGGCTTCTTGGACCAGAAACAAACATTAATTCATGTTATAGTGGGTAACTTTCTTGATTCATGTCCAATAGGATTCAGGTCTGAATCCTACTTTCAAATCAACCTCACATGCCTAACATGGTCTGACCTTGCACAAGGAACTTCTCTTTTACTGGCATGGCGCTCAATATCCTTCTTGTGTGGCTGTGCAGTAAAACACAAAAACAAAATTCAAAAGCAAGACGTCCAACCTGTACACAGTTTGTGAAATGTGTTACTCTGTTTTAAAATTGTAAGTAGGTATTTTTCTGATTCTGCAGATTCATGTACCCACCTGGTATGTGGGATAGATCTCAACCGTCTTTCCATTTGTCATCACAACCAGAGAGGTTCGCTCCAAGCTGCGTGGTAGACCATCAAATTTCTGGATGATGGTAAAGTTCTTGTCAACTCGATCTTGGGCCAAAATGTAGTTACATCTTCCAGCAAAGTCATAGTGTCGACCATCGAATGTTCGGAAGTGGTGCCTTCCAGACACTGTGGCATAGGCTAAGAATATGCAAACAAAAGCTATTAAGCTTTTCATCAACAATTCAACCTACCAATCTCTTTTCCAACCTGAATATCTTAAATTTGGAGTTTAAAATTTAAATTAAAATTTATCAAAGAACAAGAAAATAATACTGAAGGAACAGAAAAGTCTACAAGACAGAGGTAAAAACAGTTTGCACATAACAGCTGCAAACTTTAAAATGAATATACTTTTCAAAAGCTTATATTGTGTTTCAATAAAAGTTCAAAGATAATGAAATGCTATGAAAATGCTGGTTTGATTGATAAATATGCAGACTGCAAAATAATGAAGGGTCTTGTCTCTCTAATCAAACTTAAACTGCTCCACTCAATAAAGTTGTAAAACACTTGTATTACTAGATAAGACACATAAATGATTTATTACAAATATGTTACTAACATTTGCTAAAAATTAAATTAAATAAATAAAAGATACTGTTTAATCTTCTTAAAACTACAAATATTTCATTGTGTGGTAGAAGGCTATAGTTTAAAAGTGGTAAAGCCATATATAAAACTACATACTATAGTATTTGTATCACAACATTAAATATATACAACATAAATGCATATAAAACTACATTATTATTTGTATCACGACATGAAATATATGCAATATAAACACATGAAACAGAATATTTCTTATTATTAGATAACAATCTTGCTGCTGATACAAAGCTCAGACAACTAAACTCACCCATTAATCCTTATCCACACCCATTTGTAAATTCACCTTAATTTAAACCTTATTCACAAGCTTAGTAAAGAAAAAACAATGATTTAAAAAAATGGTGAGTTTGAGAATATCTAATTATTTTTTAATAAATTTGATTATTTAAAATACTTTTTATAAACTATTTTGCTGTATAAAATATGTGTGATAGATAGCACTCCACAGTTTTACAGTGTTGGCAATGTAGTACAAGGGACATAACTTCGGAAAAAGCAAATGGTAGCAAATAAATACATCTTTGTCAAAAGTAATTTCTCTACCTGAAAGTAAATACAGATTATATGTACAACTCTAGGTAATAAATGCTAGTTATTTATGTAGCTAGTAAAACTTCTGTGGGAACATACCTTCAAGCACTGTATGGCAAGATTAGAAATACTGCATTTCACTCGTATTAATAATAAAATTTGACAACTGAATGATTTCCGATTAGCAAATTAAGACTGCATGTAGACGTTGTAATAATGGACTCACCATCAAATGGAGGTATCCAATCCAGAGGGTTACCAGAGACGGGCATAAAGTAATACACTGGATCCCAGACTGAGATGTCCATTCTCGGGAAGTACTTCTCTTTAAGTTGTTTCAGTTTGGCCAGCAATTTTTCCACATACTTATCTATGTTGAAAGTCAAAATCCTCTGCAGGTTCTCTACTTGGACAGGTAAGTACAGTTCAAATTCTACTGCTCCTTTTTCCAGATTAAAGACAATAACTCTGGACTTGTGAAGTTCCAAAATGCCAACAGGAAGATGTTCAATTTCAGCCTGAATCAGGCTGTATACTTCCTCATAGATCATGTCAGAAAACTGTTTAATGTTCTTCTCCAAGTCCCAATCCTTATATATGGAAATTACCTAAACAATAATAATAACAATAACAATAGGATATAGAAGAAGAAGAACAACAACAACATTAATCATCAGCATGATCATCATAATAGTATGAAAAACAAAGTGTGCTGCAAACTTACATTGTCCCTTATTACTGTCTATTAAGTCAAGAATTTCTCCTTCGAATATGTTCCCCAATTACATTACATTAGGAATATTAACCTGCTATTTTGCAAATGCAGCAAAGAAGGCTAATATAATGTGATTGTGCATGTAATCTTAGTGAACATAATTTACTTGAAAATTTGTTTTCCTCTATAATTGATATTATGTAGAAAGGGTCCATTACATCTATTTTAGAGTCTTTTTTCCACGCAAATATATAAAAACACAAGAGTTATGAGCACTCTGTTATGTTATGTATTGAAGGTTGTATTCCCATTATGTTTTTTAAAACTTAGCACCATTGTTCTCAAATGAAGCTTACCTTTTGTACAATTTCATCAATATTGTTCTGAAGTTGACGGAATGTCTTTTCTCCTAGCACACCTTTGAAAAAGTCTTGAACAATGCCATTAGTCTTAACTCGCAGAATGTTAATGGCCTCCTCGAAGGTGGCCTTGTTCATGGTCTCAATGACTGTCTCTCTTAGGTCAGCGGCCAGTTCAGAGAAGTCCAGATTAAGAAGAGTGGTCAATTCAGGGTACTGGGCAACTGCATCATTCCAGGCTGACTTAAGCGTCTCAACATATGGTGTTAAAGCAAGATCATCAAGGAATTCTGAAAAAATAATTTACACCAATTAGCCTCTCTCGTTTCAGTTACTGGACATAAAAGTCACAAGGAACCATATACTTTTAGAAGCTTTTTTATTGCCTACCATGGATTATAACATGAAAAAAAATTCATTATTCTTCTCCTACAAGCAGTTTTGTTAATACCTGTCTCATTGTAAGGCAAAACCTTTTAAGTTTCCTCCAATTGCTGTAAATGTTACCTAAAACAATATAAATAAAAATAAAGCTATGTCAAGCAACTGATGAAGAGAAGACACACTCTAAATAGTTTAAGATGAAATGTGTGAGGCCTTATCAACAATATGAAAAATAATTACCGTTTTCCAAAACACAGACATATTTAACCTTTTCTATATGAATATACTTACATTTTATCTTATAAATATCATATAACATTTACTGTCTACACATTGTTCATTTTAACTACAATGTTGACTCCTTCTATATAGAGGCTCCAAGTGGCTGAGTGGTCTAAAGAGATCACCATTACAGATCACTAGCATCTCAGCTCTATCTGAGTGTGTTCAAGTCTTGGGCTTTGCCAATGTGGGTATGTCAGAAAGATTGCCAGTAGATTCTTATGGGTCAGTGATTCTTTCTGGGGTTTTCCCGGGTTCAAACTCCACCATTTATACTGGCCACCAGGTATAGCTGATATAGTGCTGAACAATGACATTAAATCCTACAACAACAACCTTCTGTGAAAATAAATATTGAGATTGGGGGCTTTCCTGTATACCATGACTTCATAAACTCTAGAAGTCAAATGGTTACATGAACAAATTGCTATTAATAAGGAATATTACAGGTTTATCTATACTCATGGCAATCAGAAAGTGTTTGATTTTCTGCACTCACTTGTATTGCTGGGAAGATTTATTATATTTAAGGGGGATTTATTAAATTAAAACAACAAATCCATTATATTTAAGAGTGATTTTTTAAATTTAAGATGGATTGCTTATATTCAAGGGGGAATTCATTAAATTTAAGAGAGCATTATTATGTTTAAGTAGGATTACTGCTTTTTAAAGGGGTGGGTCATTAAATTTAGTGGATATTTAGACAATTTCATGTTGTGGAGAAATGAATATTGACTAAATTCAAATATTTGGGTAACAATAGGTTGCAACTCCATTTAATGCAACCTTTCCTCTGATAGATGTTTGTAATGTTACAAAAAATACTTCCATTTGGTTACAAACTAGACATTTTTGTTTTACTGGTAAGAAACGCCTTCAAGCTTGGGATGAACATCAAATAACTGCACAACAGTGGTCATGAGATGAGTAACCCCACCTCTCAAAGTTAGAAAGGATGGACATGAATTGAATCCCCCCCTATAGTCAGCTAGTCAGCAAGAAAGGTCATGAGTCCCCCCTCACAGTTAGAAAGGATGGACATAAATTGAATTCCCCCCCTCATAGTCAGCAAGAATGGTCATGAGTCCCCCCCCCTCACAGATAGAAAGGATGGACATAAATCCCTCCCCTCACTGTTAGAAAGGATGGACATGAATTTAATTACACTAATTTATGTAACTAATAACACCTGATTAGTAATATCCATTAATATTTCCCTGATATATATACAATTTTCAGTTGTATCTACATTCAATGTATGCATTTATTGCATCTATTTGTATTACCTGTAACAGACTCCTTGACTTTTTGTACCATAACTTCTTTCAGATTGTCTAGATGTCCAGAGTACTTAGATATGTTGTCCAGCATCACCTCTCTAACCCTGTCCAGCTCCTGACGAGCTGTAAGTAAAACCGCCTGCAACACAGAAGATAAAAATTGAAGACCAAACCAATGGAGATCAGAAAAACTGAGTTCAAGTTTAAGAAAAAGTAACCACTATGACCCAATATGAAATAACCATTTAAATGTAATGCTGTCTCTGACTGGTGAAACAAACTCTCAAGCTCAAACTTGAGCTTAAGTCCTGAGTTTATGAAACAATTTTCTTACTCAAACTGAGACTAAACTCATAATTGCTTTGTCTGATTGGACAGTAATTTTATGTCAGCCAATATATTCTTAGTCACAGCATCTGAAAGATTTATGAATCAGAACCCAGACTCATTCAAGCAATTTCTCAACTTAACAATTCAAACTCAAACTGTTATTGGTCTTACCTTTTTTAAATTGTTACAAAAAAACTATATAATTAACATAAACGTTTATCTAATAATATATTTCAAATTGAAATTTCAATTACTTAACTGACTGTAATTTACGAAAATTTAAATTAGAGCATAGTTACATGAACAATGGGCCTGTACCTAAACTTATAAAATTGTAAAATGGCTCAAAAGGAGAACTTAATTTTAAACACCAAGGTCAAATATTTTAGGGATAAGAACAACTTTTACATTATATAATTATAACTAAGCCTCGATACTCCTTTCCTCAGCAAAAGAATCAATTCTGAACAGATCAGAATATTTATCATGTCAAATTTTAAAACAAGTAAGAATCATCAAAACAATTCTTAAAATTCTTATCACTGATACCTCGACTGCCACTGTTGATAATAATAAAGGTTACTTTACACCTATCAAATGTAGATAATGTATATTTGGAAAGCTTCATTTCAGAACAACTAAGACTGCTTATGATTAAATATAAAGTGAAAGTCTGACGTATAGACTTCATAAATTATATGAATTCAAAGTCAACTGCTAAGGTCAGATGACAAGCACATTTTTTAAATAATTCTTTAACATGTGCACTTATGCCAAACAGACTGATTTTATAGTTTAACAAATGTACCAATGAAATAGTGCCAAGTAGGCTGATATCACCTCAACACAACGCCAAACAGACTGATATCACCTACAACAGTGCTAAACAGATTAACATCACCTACAACAGTGCTAAACAGACTAACATCACCTACAACAGTGCTAAACAGACAAATATCACCTACAACAGTGCTAAACAGACTGATATTACCTACAACAGTGCCAAACAGACTGATATCACTGACAAAACAGCACCAAACAGACTGATATCACCTACAAAACAGTGCCAAACAGACTGATATCACTGACAAAATAGCACCAAACAGACTGATATAACTGACAAAACAGCACCAAACAGACTGATATCACCTACAAAACAGTGCCAAACAGACTGGTATCACCTACAACAGTGCCAAACAAACAAATATCACCTACAACAAAATGCCAAACAGACTGATTTGACAGATTAAAAACCATAACAGTAATAACAATATAGCTTTATTCTAGCATTGTATTGATCCATTTAACCTCATAACCTCAACTTTGGAACACATATTTCATTTCTTAGGATATGAAGAAGTTACATCTAACAGATATTTTAAACTAAAAATTAAAATTTTATAGACAAAAACAAACTCTGTGACATTAAAATAAAAAGATGTTATCCTTTTAATTCCCCCATTTCATTGCATTTCCTAATTTATTTGTACAAATCTTGTTAAGAATACTTTTAATCAACATTATGGCTTTATTTCCGTGTATATTTATTTTTCTAATTTAAAATAATTTCCATATTATGTTTAATTGTGCCAGAAAAAGTATTCTTAATGACATGATGACAAGAATAACAAAAAAAACACAGTGATGCTTTTGTCTCACATATGATTCACAGGCATGACAAACTCTAGAAGAAAATAAAACTTGACTAAATTGACATTGTAAAGAATATTTTTCAGTTACATTAGAGCTGTAGTGAAAAAATGTTTAGCCATACAAAATTATCAAGTGGGACATTTTTTAAAAACTGAGAAACTCCATAAGAAAATAACGAAAAGATCAAGACAGGTAGATACTGAAGTTTAACTGATGGAAAATGAGTTGCTAATAATTTTGTGTTCAGCTGACAAATCCCCAAACTCCATCTACTACCAGCTGTTAATTAAGTTTTATTCAGAATTTTGATTTGCAGCTAGCCAATCTTCTAACACCAACACGATCCAATTTGTAATTTTTGTGCCAAGCTTGTCATAAAACATTTAAAAATTTAATGCTTAATAATTGTTATTTATTCTAATTTCACAAAAGTTTACCAAACAACAATACACATTTAAGAGTTAATAAAAATTTTAAAAGAAAATCATTGCTATAACGGAAAATTCTATCTAATTTCTGGACATTGTGAAATATGTCACAACCTGGAAAACAATTTATTCTATACTAATATTGTTCTCTGAAAATCATCCATTTTAGTTTGGGTTTTCTTTGAAAATAAGTATGTCACAATCTTTACAAAAATAATAAAAATGATAAAAGAATGGTACCTGAACACTGGCAATCATTTTGTTTACCATCTCATCGTATCGCTCTCTGATAGGATAGTCTTTGATTTTGTTGGTCCATTCCTCAACCTGCTGAGCTAATTTCGTGTAACTTGACTTTACCCTCATCATGGCCTGGTTGTACTGGGCCCTAAAAATAGCAAAACTTATTGTTATAAACCAATGGTATCAAGTATTCTGCTGTCCAATGTATTTATATTTTGTGATTGTTGAAAGGTCATTTTAACTGATGTAAGTGGCCATGTTAAATTCAGAACACAAACAATGCAAAGGCCCAGTAATGCCCATTGAAATTAGACACAAAGACACAATGGTCCCTTTTAAGAGTGCTCTTAAAACTCACCTTTTTCGACTGCTGGAAAAAACTTAGAGACCTAATAATGTTTTCGTATCTTATATGTTTTCAGCATGTTTTTTATGGTTTCCAATTTCATGGTTTTTGTTATATGTTTTTCTGTAGAATAGTCATATCATTATAGATGTTATAAAGCGCTTAGAGCTTCTAAAGATTAGGCACTATACAAAGTCCTCATTATTATTATTATTACTATTATTATTATTATTATTATTATTATTTTGGGGGCTTATTTTCTACCACAAGATAGTGAGAAACGATCACTTCTAGTCTTAAATAGTTGAGTAGCGTTATTAGTAACATGGTTATAGTTGTCTGCTATACAACTGGTGTTAGTATGTCTGACATTTGTTCAGCAAAAGAGGAAAAATTGCTGTTTAATCAACTGTCTGTTGGTTTTGATGGCACTTATAGCACACTCCTGGCTACACAATTGGCAATTATAACACACTACTGGCTACACAATTGGCAATTATAACACACTACTGGCTACACAATTGGCAATTATAACACACTACTGGCTACACTATTGGCAATTATAACACTCTACTGGCTACACAATTGGCAATTATAACACACTACTGGCTACACAATTGGCAATTATAACACACTACTGGCTACACAATTGGCAATTATAACACACTACTAGCTACACAATTTGGCAATTAGACTTATTCAGTCAGACCTTACATTAGTCATCAACTAGATAATGAATTTGGAATCACAAAAGTGCTAATTAAGTTGGCCAGTGTAATAAATTCATTCCATGCTAAATGAACCAACAAACCAAGTATAAAAAGTGCCTATCAGAGAGGCACACATTAAAAAATGTGTAACAAAACTTTTGTCACCAAAAAATGAAACAAAGGAATATTAACTTAATGCAATCAATGTATTTTCCATACTGATATTTTATACAATGTATATTTTAGCTTTATATGAAATATACATCACAAGGCCAGGGTCTGCATGTTGAGTTCACAATGAAAGCACTGACTACCTTGTGTATACTTCATGATAAGACTGAGAGCATTTCACAGAAGAATATTTTTTGCTTCATAATGACTTATCCCAACTATTAACAAAATCCATCCAGAGTTTACAAGATAAAGTAAATCTAAAACTTTAACCAGAATCACCTCAAAACATGATGATTAAAATATTACCAAAGCTGTCAGAAATAGAACTGCTATTTTTTTTTTGCTTTTTCACTTATTTAAATCAAATAAAAATCCCTGACAAATACCAAAAGTAAATGAGTTCTGGCACAATAATTGTTTGTTTTCACAATTGGCCATCATCCACTTACAGCTAATCAGGAGAAGACAAAAGAATAAGCCTTATAAATATTGTGAGAATTGGATTTTAAAAAAAACATGAAACTATCAAATTTTATAAAAGTTGTATGCCATATTTATCTAAAGATAAGCACCTGTTCCATGATAAGCCTACCTCTAACTGTCACAAAATTCTGGCAAAGATTTACAAAGGACGTCTTCATCTAATAAAAAACCCGCAACTTACTTCATGACAAATTTATTACACTGACCCAGTTGTTCTTTTTATTGGAGAAAAATGGTATTACATGTCAATTGTTCATAAGCTGAGTTGATACAACATTGATCAATTGTTTCATTATTTTCTTAAATTTAGATTTGTAACATTTAAATTTATCTGATGGAAATTAATAACAAATTTCTCACAACTATTATGAAATCATCCTTCATCAGGTATGGGAACCAAGACAGGTCAGATATAATCACTGACCTTAAATGAGTTATACTTAATATTTTTAGGGATCAAACCTGGGTCCAAAATGAGATGCAGGAAAAGTGCATAACCACTGCACTATCCAGGAAAATATACTGTAGTGTCCTTTAAATCGAAAATATACTTTCTACACCATTATTACTTATCCTGATTTAGTGGATTAATATAATCCTACATAATCATTGTAAGACAAGACTGATACCTATTCTAATCGATGGGCAGCAGTTTCTTACCAATCAATAATGCATAACAAATATTTTTTCTCACATTATAAAAGACATGGGTCAAAATATCAATGTCATATTTTGTATACTAATTACTGTTCAAACATCATAAAACTCTTGGAAGTTTGTTCATGGGCAAAAACAACTCTTTGAAAGTTTGTTCATGGGCAGAAACAATGTCAAGGTTGGGTTTAAAGTGAAGAATTCAGAGAAAATGTTTTGTAAGTAGATGTCAGTTCTAACATAATTGGCTCAAATAGTCAAATTGATAGCCTTGCACTGCAATGCAGTGTATAATGGACCAGACAATTGCCATCCACTGCATTGTACAATGGACCAGACAACTGCCATCCACTGCAATGTATAATGGACAAGACAATTGCCATCCACTGCATTGTACAATGAACAAGTCTGGCAAAGTGAAACAAGTCTGTAAATTGGCATAAATAATAGATCTCTGAAATAAAAAACATATACTTTTGTGCTGATCTTGCTATTAGTAAAAAATAATTTTATAAAAGTAGCAATGAGAAAATCACAGTGAAAAGAATTATATATTGATGGTACCCAGGAAGTGTTTATCAGTTTGATAGATACTGTGAATCAGGTAATGTAAAATATGGGACAACAGCATCATCATGCAAGAATGAGAAATTCTCTACTGCACTATACAAAGTCCTCATTATTATTTGTATTAATATTATTCAGAATGAGAAATTATCTACTGTGTTCAACTGAGGACAACATAATGTAAGAATGAGAAATTCTCCACTGTGTTCTGCTGACAAAAAAGTGGGAAATTATCCACCCTGTTTTACATAGGACATTATCATATATATATTCTCTTATAAGCAAGAGTCCAGCAGCAAAATGCACAGACAGACCCAGATCTGCCATCAAATATGAAGGAATATATGGACCTGTGCAGTTTATTAGGAGTAATCAATAGAACAAAGAATACAAACCCTGATCTGCAGGTACATTTACTACCATAGATCAGGATCTTTGCTGTTGTCAGTTGGATTAGAGGACATTTATAGTATACACAATTGGGACATTGAAAAACAACTGACCTCTCTAAGACCACCAATAAATGTTCTATTCGATCTCATTTCATACTCACAAAATATCTGTAACAGCTTTCTCACTGATCTCTCCCAAATCCTTCAAGTATAGTGTATTATCCTGGTATAATTTTCTCATCTCTTGCCGCATGTTACCCAGCTGTTGACGGAATTTTTGAAGTTCAGTTCGAAGCTCGCGTACCAATGAAGATAACTCCTCATCAAGACTCTGGCTAATTTTGTTGTATTTGGCTGTCACCTCCTAACCCAACTCAGACGTAGAGTCCAGGAAGACTTCATTGAAGTTGTTGCCAGAATACTGGAACGCATTTGAGCCTGCAACCTGTGGAAAGATGATATCAAATTACTTCAAATGAACATATATTTAAAAGAATGGAAGTTTCACAAATTAAGAAAGACAATGCCAATGAAAACTTCCTTTAAGTTCAACAACATATTTTTAACAATCACACTGCACTTAACTTTAATTAGCAATCCAAAACAATAACTCACACAAAGCGAATACATATTCTCATATAAATAAACATATTGCTCTGATTACCTCTGTTGCTGTTAAACAAGCTTTCAATACATTTGGTACAACATTATTAACCAATGTCCTACCATCAAATCCTGTAAAACTTCTGGCCCCCAATTAAGCTTGGCGTGGAGAATTCTGTTCAAACGTAGATCTGCAGAGATTTCTCCTTCAGTGGTCTCCTGGCCATCCTGTATGGTTACTATCTTAGATTCAAAGGCAGTGTCACTGGAAAGTGTGGCCGTTATGTGAACAGCTTTGCCTATAACAGACAGACAGGAAATGGAATTATTACAAATTATATGGTGGTTCTTAAATATGTTAAAACAAAAATGTTAGTGGGACAGTAATAGTTGTCAAATCAGTGTCGAAGTGTTTATCTGACAAGAATAAAGTCAGATGTCCAAAGAGTGTCAAAGTTTTAGTTTGACAAGAATAAATTTAATGGTCAAAGCCAATATGGAAGATGAAACTTAAGCAGAAACAGTAAATAATGTTAACTCTAAACCAAATGACTAGATAGGAGTTTAATTAAAAGCACAAAAGCATGGCCAAAAGAACTCAGTGATATAAATGCTGGATAATTCATACAAGGACGCAAGCTGGGTCTTATGTATCACATCGTGGGGAAGGAGGTTTAGATCAAGAGAAAATCACTCACATAGGTGTGCAAATAGTTTCAATCTTTGAGCTAAGCAATTTGAACTGGCAGGACTCGATTTGAAGGTAATAGTAGTTCTCCTAATGTATTAGGATTTGGCAATTTATTTAAACTTTGACTAAACTTGATTGTCCCATTACTTTATTTGCCCTACACACTTGAAATAAATTTAAATCACACTGTAAATAATACAACAATATATATATATATATATATATATATATATATATATATATATATATATATATATATATATATATTCAATTTTTAACTACTGGCATATTTAGATACAGTACCATTCTTTGGTTTGGAGAAAATTTCCAGACTTCTTCCATTGATGTCAAGTGTACCTCTGCCATTCCAGACAATGTTGACATTCCTTGTTGCTTTCACCATCAGACTGTATGGGGATACATTAGACAGTTGTCCATAAATTCAACAAGGAAAGAATTTCAGTACTATATGTATTCAATAGTTTCACTTTATTTTATTAGTAACCAAACTAGACAATAAAGATATTATATACTAAACCTGTATTCATACATGAACATTTGGTTTTGCATAGTTTTTAAAATGGCTGTGATCTTGTGTATAACTTGCATTTATTTCAAAATTGTGAATCACTGCATGTCTTTAAAATTGCATTATCACTGTCATTAATATAATTACCCATCCACAAATATAGGTAAATAAGTTTTGTAATACTTCAAGTTATATATACTCTGGAATATTTATCTTCTCATAACAAATTCTGCATTTATTTTGTGCAACATAATTTTTCAAAATTAGGTCTATAAAAACTGGACAAATGTTTGGGATTTTGTCATGCCAGCCATCCACCAAAATCTTAACCACATGTGCTGCCTGAGCACTAGTTTCTTGTAGATCATTGGTATATAATTTATGTACTTAGTAATTAATTATGTCAGAATAATGACCATACATATGTGCAAACATAAACCTGAGTACTGGGGAATCCACAACTTCAAATAATTCGTCTATCCAGCCATGACAAATGTTGGCATATATCTGTACAAACCTACTTTGTAAATCCTACCAAGAAATGGAAATGAACTGAAGTCTATTTTGTATTGCCTTGAGTGATTCTGGTCATTGTTGTGGCCAACACAGACTTGGATAGATGTCCACTAAAAAGAATACTAGGCAGATGTATTTTCTCTTGAAACAAATACATACTACATACCCAGGAGATGCACAGAAGTCAAGGTTGGTGGACAAAGACCAAGTAATTCTGGGAAACCTGTGATACCATGCTCAAGATGCAAACATGAATACACATATAATCTTGCCCATCAAAAGTGTTACTTCATAGTGCAATGCATTATTAAATGATGCTCAAACATTCAGATGAGTACTAGATATATGATACTCAACATATAATGAGTACTAGATAAATGATGCTCAAACATTCAGATGAGTACTAGATAAATGATACTCAAACATTCAGATGAGTACTAGATAAATGATACTCAAACAGTCAGATGAGTACTAGATAAATGATACTCAAACGTTCAGATGAGTACTAGATAAATGATACTCAACCATTCAATGAGTACTAGATAAAATGATATTCAAACATTCAAGAGTACTACATAAATAATACTCAACCATTCAAATTAGTACTACATAAATGACACTCAAACAATCAGATGAGTACTAGATAACAATACTCAACCATTCAGAGGAATACTACATAAATGACACTCAACCATTCAAGTGAATACACTGACTTTCTAAACTTCTCTAACTTTGAGATTTGCAAATTAGTTTACCTGAAGTTGAAGGTCTCTCTTCAGCCTGTTGTACTCGCAGTTGAGAGCTAAATTCTTCTCTTCTTTACGATCCATAAGATATTTCACTTGTACATTGCCTGTACATCTTCCAGATGAAATACCAAAAGCTGAAGTGAGCTTAATGTTGGTGTTTGTTTGTGGATGAGACATTACAAAGTTCAATGTGTAGTTGCTGGTACCATCTGATGAAGTATCATCAAGCCTGTAAAAAAACCTCCGGGTCTTCTCTGGGTCAGTGGAATAGCTTAGTTCTGTCAGGCCATCAAAGACAGCTTGTCCATTACTCACGGCTAGCTCTGATTTCACAGAGATTTTCTTTAAAACAAAAAACAGCATAAATCTTTAAATATGATTTGTTTTTTTTACACAATAACTAGGGTTTACAATAGTGTATTTCTAATTGCAAGACCCTAACTAAAGCTGAGACAACAGGATTTCGTACATTAGGATATGACTGCAAAACATAAAATGTAAATTTGGTTTACACAGAAAATGTCACATTCTTAATCTATGGTATAATCTACTTCAAAATTTAGCGATGTGTTATTGGATTATGTCAAGCTATCTTAAAATATAACTATTCTTATTATTTTCTTGTTTCTTTTATCATTCATATGTGTGTATGATTTGGATTTTTAATATAGCTTTAACGATTTTTCATTCATACCACTATGATGTCTGCAGTGTGACAGTTTATAATGATGTCTAGCACTGGAGCATAATGCTGCAGACGTGTATCATCATGTCCCACCCAGTCATTATCCTGACACGAGTCTGACCAGTCCTAAGACTAACCCCTTTATGCTGAATGCCTAGCAAGGCAGCTGCTAGTGAAATCTTTATAAATCTTTGGTATGACTCAGCCAGGGTTCAAACTCATGACCTCCTGCATCCAAGGTAGATGCTCCAACCACTAAGCCACTAGAGAGGTCGTCTTTCATGCCTGGCATATCTCTTCAGCAACTTTTGCATCCATTTCAATGAACTTGCATTATTTTTTCAACTGTATTTCTTATTTTGGCCATGTGTGTGTTCATGTTTTCATGAGTGTGTGTCTGTGTGTGTGCGCTAAATTTACCTTGGAAATGGATGGTAATGCAAGGTCAATCTTGACCATCTTCCTCTTATTCTCTGGAACAAGTGTGACTTTGACTCCAACTTGTTTGTCAGCATCCCTGTCAGCATCCCATTTAAGAGTGGCATCCACAATCTTCTCTGACAACTTTTCAGTAAAGGTTCCAGCCATGTCAATGGTGCGGGTTGGGACACTCAATCGCAGGCCAACAACCTTAAGCTTTGTGCCTCGCCCACTTCCATCTATGATACTGAGGTCATAGGAGACCATCTGATTCTGATTTGCATCCCATGACAGGCTACCTGTGCTGATCAAACCTGTTCTATTATTTTGGAAATTGGTCTTTAAAATGATAGTTCTGTCTGGGTGAATGGCCTTTAGATGGAAGTTTTTCTCAGATGCTGAGACATCTCCTTTGTCAGCCAGTCCAAAAGACAGTCCAAAATTGCTCTTGTCATCATCTTTATTCCAATTCAAGTTCAGGTCAGCCTCTGCACTCTGTCCTTGGTTTTTTCCACTGAAACTAAACTCCATCGACCGAGGCTGACGGAAAGTAACAAGTCCTGTGTACTTGTCCATTGCAGTCATCTCTGTCTCCATATCAAGATACACTTTCCCGTTGTGCTGAGCCATAACTGTTTGCCAGATTCGTTCTGAATTTATCAAATGGTTACTAGTCACCTGGATCTTCATACTGCGCAGGACTTCAAATGGAGTTGCAATATTCAGGCTTGATTTGATGCCTGTTCTTGTGGTATCACTGGACAGATCAAACATACCATCAGCTGTTAATTTCTTGTTTCTAGCCCAGCTAACTTCCAAGTAGGGCATGTAGCTTGAACCTATCTTTCTGCTCTGTATTACAGTTTGTATATTTTCAAATTTGTTGAAGCCACTTGTGAACTTAAAGGAACCTTCCATATCATAGTGTGAATTGTATTTGAACCCTGTCTGTAGTCTGACTGGTGACATCTGCAGCATGGTAAAAGTGACAACCTGCTCCGAGTCCTTCAGATTACCACGATGTGTGATCACAACTTCAAAGTTAGCAGCTCTATAATCAAATGGTGATGTCAACCTCAAGTTTGCACCCATTTTGTTTGCCACTAATGTATATGTGATAGATTTTCCTTCTGAATACTGGATGGCAAGATTTTCCTTGATGGCTTCCCCTTCTGTGTACATATGGTACAGGGTGAAAGACACTGGGTCAATCCAGGGTGAGGTCAATGAAGAGGTAAAGTCAAATTTACCATCCAGATTCAGGCTAAATTGTGCCTTATTGTAACCAATATTTGCGAATGGCATCTCAATAACTGCACTAGATTCCAGTTCCACCAATCGCTGTTCTTGCAGCTTACACCGTAGCATATACTCTAAATTAATTTTGTGCTCATTGTATTCTGTATTGAGCTTTGATGCCAAAAAGCTGTCTGATTGCTCATACTCAAACAATCCTGCAACCTTTGTTGTCTCTCCTCTGTAAGTTGTGATTTGGCGTACATCTACTAACAGCTTGGTATTCATGTAACTGACTTTAGTTGTCTTTTCGTATTTATAGGCTTTACCCAAAGTTGCTATTACTTTTTGAGTAAATTCAGGCCAAGTACCAGTCTGTGTATAATCAAAGACGAAGTCATCATTGAAATAGGGGATGCTCAGAACTGCCCCAGTTGTGATCGAATCAGGCATGAACTGGTGATTCAATGTGCCTCGTATTTTCATGGCTGGAGCATATGTAACCTCACCTTCAGCTTGGAAACTAGACAGCACTCCTGTCATGCTAGCTGAAGCCCTCATATCTTCAAATCCTTCAAATGGAGTTGTCATCGACAACAACACAGAAGTTGCAGCCGCTGAGCGTCGAAGATCCACATGAGACTCAATCCTATTGTCACCGTACACAACCTCTCCACTGCTGTGCATATTAGGGAATTCCCCTGAGTGTCTAAATTTGGCCTCTGCCTTACGGATGTTAGAAAATGGCATTTTGATGGAGATATGGCCTGATGTTGCATCTTTTGCTTGACTAAAGGTAAAATCGGAGTTGAATTGATACTGATTATAGACTACCTCTCCATGACTGCGAATGTTGGGGAATTTGCCTTGGTTACCCATTATCAGTCTGAAGTTGTTTAGCACCTGGTATGGTGTGATTAGTGAAAAACTGCCCAGTGATTTTTTTTGGGAATGCTCAACATTAAGACTTGAGTTGAATTTGTCATCATTATAAGAGATCTCACCACTGGTCTGAATATTAGGGAAGGTGCCAATACGACTGAGTGTAACTCCCATATGGTTCAGTTCTGGGAAAGGAGTTGCCAATGTAAAGGAACCCGATGTGGACTGCTCGGAATGTGTCATAGCCAGGTCTCCATAGGAACGGTCATCATTATAAATGAGTTCTGCATGAGACTGCATGTTAGGGAACTGTCCTGCATGATTGAAGACAAGACCCACTTGACTTACAACAGGGAAAGGAGTGAGCATTAACAGTTTTCCTTCATACTTGTCACTGATTTTAAACATGCTCTCAACATTTATCGTCTTGTTATTTGTTTCATACTTTACTTCGGTTCTAAAATCGGACCAAGTTTTTCCATTATGAATGAGTTTGAAGTTTGTTTTTTCATATCCACGGAAAGGACTAGACATATTAAAGGAAGCTGATACTAAGTCAGTGCTGTCAAAATCTGCATCAACATACACAGGTCTAACAATGCAGTCACAGGTTATCTTTGCATTGGTATGGAACTTAGCAAAACTGCCAACATGGCTAAAGGTGGAGGTGACAGGCTTGTTTTCAGTAAATGGACTTTTGATGATGATGGTGCCTTGGAGATTATCAATGGATGTAAACCTGTAGTTGCTGTCTACATCGATTACCTGGGTGGGAAGGTATTCTAACTTAAAAGAAGACACCCTGGACAAACCTAGCATGTTGCTCTTGGCACTTGCCTGCATATAAGGGTAGCTAGGGAAGGGAGTAGTAAGTTTGAAACTTCCATCCAAGTTGCCATACATCTTCATCCAATTTGCAGAGGCTGTAATCTTCTGAACATATGGGATCAGATAAAATGATGTGTCTCCCTTAAAATTTTCTGGAGTTCCCTCAAGCCTGAATTCATATTGCAAGTTTTGGAACTGTGGGAAAGGTGTCTGTAGAGACAAAATCATAAGTTTCACATAGTCAAACCGATATGTGGTTTCAAATGTAACTTTTTGTCCTGGGCCATAGGCAACCTCATGTTGTACCACCCAATTTGAGTCAACTCTTTTGCGGTTTGACTTGGCAGAAACATCAGCCAGCATCTGGAATGGGGTCGTCATCTGTAGAGATACATCAAAAGTTCCAAATTCGTTGTAAAATATATTGGTGTTGACTGCTATGACATGATAGGGAGCCCATGTTACTTTCAATTCTCCAATGTAAGGCATAGCTGCATAACTGGACATAAACTTGATGATGAAATCTTCTGTATACATACTAGATATCTTAAAGTTGAAGGCGAAGGATTCGGATGTCTGCTGATAATCCTGGTCATAGAGGACTATATTTGATTTATCTTTAATTACAGATAGCATGACTCTGCTATAATCGCTTCTAAATTCATGTAAAAAGTCCACTTTAAGCTCTTTAAGCTGTTCAGTTGGAATTAATAACTCAAATCCAGATGTTATCTTATTGTTCATGGCTTCCATCTCCATGCTGGAATCCAACTTTAGTTTGAATCTGTTGTTTCGTGAAGGCACAATGTCAACCAAGGTGTTGATGGTGCTAGGTGTTGTTCTGATTTCCCAGACAGTTTTGATATCATCATTTGGAATCACGATACGCATCTTACCAGAGTGACTCAAGTGTTTAATATCACTAGAAGCCTCTTTTACCTCCAATGACACCTTGTAAGAGACAGATTCTTTGTTGAATATCAAATTGGTAGTGAAGGTTTCCATGTTATCATTGTGATCAAAGTTCAAGAGAAGTGTCCTAGCGCCTGTGAAAGGTGTCCGTACATCCAATTTCCCAGTTATTATTCTACCAGTTTGAGAAGCTGTGTATAGACCGGTTGCCTGTGCTGAAAGTCTGTTCCTCCCCCACTGAACTACAAGATTTGAGTCCAAGTCATCCAGGAACCTGTGCTGCAACCTCAAAGTCATACTCTTATAGTCATCGAAAAGTGTCTCAATGCTGCCTGTGACATCCAATGAAGTTAAACTTACTGGCCTTTTGGCTCCAGCAGATACTAAAATCTTCTTCATCTCTGCCCATGTAACACTAGCCTTAGACTTGTATTGTGTGGAGTCCCTTACATAGGAAATGTCACATCCAATGTTCTCAAAGTTTTCAAAAGGACTTTTAATCATAAATTCATATTCCACCCTATGGTAGTCTCCAGACTTTCTTTCATTCCTGAAGATCATGTTAGCATCAATGACTTTGTCTGGACTCCATGATAGGTCAGCATGAGTGATGAACCTGTCACCCGATGAGTGTTTCAAATTCATACCTACAGTCTGTGATGGATAGTGAAAGTTTGTTGAAATCTCAAAGTTGCTGAAGCTTTTCAAGTTGGTTGAGACATTAAACAGAACTCTCTGGTCTAGATCCTTATCAGCATCCCATTTGACATCAAACATTACTCTCCTCAGTGAAGACTCAATTCCTCCCTCTAGCATTGTAATAACATGACGTCATGGTGTATTAACACTCAATTGATACTTAGCTGATCTGTCTGTTGGCCATGAACCAGAGGTATCTATGCTGTAAACTTTGGATCCTCTCTGAACTTTTCCATTAGCACTGAAAGTCCTGTTCTCCCATGACACCATGCCACCTGCATGAACTTTGGGTTCGTTAGGCGCCTCGTAATCTAGTGCTAACTCGTAGGTCTGGCCACGGATCATCTTGACCATAGTCTGAATTCGCTGTCTTTGTCCCCGTTGATATTCAAATTCAATGTTACTAGAATATTTGTCTAAAGACTCTTGTTCGATATTTCCTGACAAGTCCACATCCAGGTCCGGTGTTTTAAGGAGAAATTTAGTTGCATAAGCAGTCAGTGATTTGGTTTTGTTGTGAAGAGTAAAACTTCCCTCTACTGTCTTTCCAGGTTTATACACAAGGTTCATCCCAGATGCCAAACTTGATGGAGTCTTGTCAACTGCTCCACTAAATTTCAAATCAATATCCTGAAAAGAAATTTAAAATCAAATGAGATTAAATAACAGTATATTTGTTTGTCAACAAAGTGATTTTTACCCATTTCTTTGAAGGCATTCAAATTTTTAACAAAGACTGCCATTTTAAATACCTTGTAATTAGGCCCCACTATTCACTGTAGAAAAAAAAGTCCTAAAAGTACACTCATTCTGCAATCAAAAATTGATCTCCCAAGGTAAGTGGTTTCCCATACGAAACTATAAAATCATAATGTATCTCATTTCTATTCATTTTACATAAGTTTATGAAGTTAACTTGTCATTTTATGCACAGAAACAGACATGTCTGAGTAAGAGTAACATGATGTGTGAATGTAAGATACATTTAAATTTGTTGAAAACAAAATGTTACCAATTATATATAGTGAGCACTAAATATCAGAAGATTTCAGTATCTGACATTCCACAGAATTAAAAACATTTTCTGCAATTAGTGTTTTCATTTTCACTTCAAAGCTTTGAAAATATGTTGACAAAATACTGATGCTTAATAAAGTAATTATTATATCAGAATTCTTTACTACTATTTTGACATGGATATGATATGAGAGGGATAATGCCTGAGTCAGATAAAACTAAAATGCATGCCCTTCAAAACATTTATTCATTTTGTCTTTTGGTTTCCTTGTTTCAAAAATAGAAGCATCAGTTTTTGCACTGCTAATATTTACATTGCAACAATGACAAAGAGAAAATGTATATATATATATATATATATATATATATATATATGTATTAGTATTTTAAGATGTTTCAATTTTGGAAAATGTAAATAAATCAAAATACTAAGTACAAAATATCAGATCCTTAAATTATTGAATGAAACTCCTCAACATAAATTGCATTTCCCCACAAAGTCCAATATTTTCTCTGTTGGAATTTCATCAAAAATCTATTTAATTTAGTTTTTTGACAAGGTTAAAGTCAATATACCCTACAAGAATGTGCTTCATTGGCAATGGACACTGGCACAGTACACTTTTTCATGAGGTTTTAGTCAACACACTTTACAAGAATGTGTTCCAATATCAATGGACACTGTCAGGGAACATTGTTTCACAATACTGAAGTCAACACACCCTCTAAGAATGTGCTCCACTGTCCATGTACACTTGCACAGTACAGTGTTTCACAAGGCTGAAATCAATACACTCTACAAAAACATATTCGCTGTCAATGGACACTCGCACACATTCTGATATTTGCCCTTCAAAAATTATATATATATGATATGATATGTGTCTTCAACTCTTGTATGCGATCAGCACAATACCATCTCATCCCTGCTCATGTTTTAAATACAGTCAAACTATGGAATATTTCATTTCTAAACAGTTCACTGCAAGATAGATTTGATTGTTCTATCTTTAATATCATTATCCTTAATATTTTATGTGTTTAGGCAGCCAGCAGAGCAAAATGCATTTTCCAGTTTTTCTCAGTAAATCATGTTTCTGCAAGATCTGAGATATTAGCAGGTTATTTGAGTGGAATGTTAGGGAATCCAAAAGATGATGATAATTGGCTTTTGAGAGGTTTCAATGTAGTTTCAACATTTTACTAAGATAAATGTCTGATCAAACTATACAGTAGTCCCCTTCTTGAACGGTACCCCTGACCAGCGGCCACCCACTTCTTACTGCCAGAATCCCTTGGCACCGATGAGTTTGTGTTTAACATGCAGTACCCATCAAGAACAGACAACCCTCTAACACAAGCAGTGGTCAGCATAGTACAAAAATGTAAAATGTTCCCCTAATGAACAGTAATCTTTTTCCACATCTAGCCAGAACCAATAATTAATTCATACTGTGACATGAGGTAAGCATTCAGATTATCTATATCATCGATACAAGTATCTCAATGTCATGTTTCCACTACTGAAAGAAGTGTTGATTAAAGTATGTGAAACACTAAGATTAATCTCATATCATTGTCTATAAAAGCCAACATTTACAGGACATGGGCTTAACAATGTTATGAAAGAGTTTTGACTTCACACATCTGTCAAGTTCTTCTATTTGATGATTACAGCCAGATGTAACTGTCAAGATCATAACAGGGTCACCATAGATTAAAAAAGATTTTGTGCATTATTACACACACACACAAAAATTGAACAAAACAGGTTACCAGATAAAGACCAAAAAATCATGCGACACAATATTTATAGCTTGCCAAAGGCATTTCGTCACCCTACAAAAGTTTTCTCTGCATAATTAATTCCCATACAGTTAGCAACATCTGAATAAATCATTACCAAACATTAACAAGTGATCATGTAAACAGAGATGTCTTATTTTAGAAGAAAATTGGTTATTCTACTTTATGACATCAGGCGAGTAAAGGAGGGGGGACTTGCTAAACAAATTTATGTAGAAAAGACTCGAATAAAACAATTTTATGTTGAAAGGACTAAAATAAACAACATCATAATCGATAAGGAGGTTATTCAGCAGCAGTGAGAAAATGGAGCAAATGGAAAGAGACTTTTATTTGTACCCAGATTTAAATGATGTTTATGAATGATTTTGCAATGTGCATGACAACAATACCCACTCGAATATCATGCTTACGCCAATAATAAGAATGATTAATGTATATTCAGTTGAAATAAGTCTATTATTATAGAAGGAAGAACCTTTTAAAAAAACATTTTACTTTTAAATGAAGATATTAAATAAAAATATTAAATGCTTTGAGGTATTTTGCTTTCTTACTATGTACATTACATATACTTTTCACAAACATTATAGTCCCTCTCTGGAAAGGCCACCCATCTTATAAGGCCACTTTCTCTGTGCAGAAGGGGTGGACATATAAGAGGGGGAGCACTGTAGTATGCATTTTAATCTAATTCTGTTTTTTTTTCAAAAATAAATTCTCTTTTATCATTGATACAAAACTAAGAACATGTTGCACTGGCAGTTGCATAACTTGCTAATGACAGTCCAGGCCTCAAAATGCTTGCCCAATTTATTATCTTAAATTAAATGAAGTGCTGTTTGAAACTTTTGTATGCCTTTGGCGATTTTGCTAATTACTTGTGATAATGTAAGCCACACAAATATATACCCATAATTAAATGTACCTTTCACCCCTCCCACCACAATGCTATTGTGGAATAGCAGTTATCTTACAGTGCTGGGAGAGGGAAGGTCATGAAGCTTTTCATTAAATGAAATAAGAGTAATGGTGAACAGTAATCAAGACTGTTTTGAGTGTTTCATGTTTCCTTGTCAAATAAAATATTATAGATGGTGGAATTTTTAAAAAGTATCTTCTGATATTCTGACATCCTCCTTCCCATTTACTTTCCTAATGGCCTATGTAATTTGCTAAGAAACTGCAAAAATCTTGAATCTAACTACCTGTGCTGGGAGTGTAAGTGTCATGGTGTCTAAAATCTACCTACCTGTGCTGGGAATGTAAGTGTCATGGTGTCTGAAATCAACCTACCTAAGCTGGGAATGTAAGTGTCATGGTGTCTGGAATCGAACTACCTGTGCTGGGAATGTAAGTGTCATGGTGTCTGAAATCGACCTACCTGAGCTGGGAATGTAAGTGTCATGGTGTCTGGAATCAAACTACCTGAGCTGGGAATGTAAGTATCATGTGTCTGGAATCTACCTACCTGAGCTGGGAATGTAAGGGTCATGGTGTCTGGAATCTACCTACATGAGTTGGGAATGTAAGTGTCATGGTGTATGGAATCTACCTACCTGAGCTGGGAATGTAAGGGTCATGGTGGTGTTGACATCAACATCTTCATTGGTGATTTTATGTTTGGTGATGGAGTTGAATTCAATTTTATTTTTGTTGTACTTTTCTTTCAGATTCTTCCCATAGTCAATCAGAAGTTCTGTCACTGTAGACTTTTGGTTGTGACTGTAACTTGCCGTGATGTCTGTATTGTACTCTGCATAGCGAATTGATCTAAATGAACTAAAAATAAAAAACAACCCTCATAGAAAATTGATCTAAATAACTAAACATAAAAAACAACCCTCATAGAAAATTGATCTAAATAACTAAAAATAAAAAACAACCCTCATAGAAAATTGATCTAAATGAACTAAAAATAAAAAACAACCCTCATAGAAAATTGATCTAAATGAACTAAAAATAAAAAACAACCCTCATAGAAAATTGATCTATATAACTAAAGTTTCTTTTACAAACTCACAGGAAAAAATTATCTAAACTGAATTAAAAAAAGAAACACATAGGAAAATATCCAAATGAACTAAACATTAAAAAATAAACAACCTGCATAGAAAATTGATTTAAATAAACTCAAAATATTATTTGAAAAAGATGAATAGGAAATTGATCTAAATGAACTATAAAAAAAAATAGAAAACTGATCTGAATAAAATAAAAGTAAAAAAACAAAACAACCCACAAAGCAAATCGATCTAAATGAACTGGAAATATGAAGATAACAACCTGCACTGCAAATTGACCAAAATAAGCTAAAAAAAACAATTTTTTTTAAAAACATGTGTAGCGAATTGATCTAAACGAACTGAAAAAAATAAAACAACCATACAGATCAAATTTATCTAAATGAACTGAAAATAAAAAAACAAGTGGACCTGAGAAAGATATGCATCATTAGTAATTTGCTGAGAAAGCAAGAAAACAAGGAAAAAAAATATACTAATTCAGAAAAGTGATTCATGTAATCTTATGAAATATTTAACCATTATGATCAATTTTCTTGGGAAAGAAAGCCTGAAGATAAATGCAGTAAAATTCAAACATTACCTAAGATGCAAATATGTCAATGTTAAAAGAATGGTCCTATCAGAGTTAATGAATGGAAGCTGATTTGTGAATACAATATCTAAATTTGGTCGTACAGCAGTGTTAATGAATGGAAGCTGATTTGTGAATACAATATCTAAATTTGGTTGTACAGCAGTGTTAATGAATGGAAGCTGATTTGTGAATACAATATCTAAATTTGGTCGTACAGCAGTGTTAATGAATGGAAGCTGATTTGTGAATACAATATCTAAATTTGGTCGTACAGCAGTGTTAATGAATGGAAGCTGATTTGTGAAGACAAAATGTCTAAGCTTGGTACCACATTAGAGGTAATGCATGGAAGTTGATTTGTGAATACAAAATATCTAAACTTGGCCCTACATCAGAGTTAATGCATGGACATTAATTTGTAAAAGCAATGTCTAAACTTGGTCCTACATCAGAGTTAATGCATGGAAACTAATTTGTGAGTACCATGACTAAACTTGGTCCTACATCAGAGTTAATGCATGGACACCTATATGGTGAGTACAATGTCTAAACTTGGTCCTACATCAGAGTTAATGTAATGCATGGACACCTATATGGTGAGTACACTGTCTAAACATGGTCCTACATCAGCGTTAATGCATGGACACCTATATGGTGAGTACACTGTCTAAACTTGGTCCAACATGGACACATATATGATGATTATAATGTCTAAACTTAGTCCTAGATCAGAGTTCATGTGTGGAAGTTGATATTGTGAGTACCAGATCTAAACTTTACAGCAAAGAAAGAAAAGATGGTTAACATTTAAGCAAAATTAGTACTTACGTTATTTTCTTGAAATTGTCCATGTTCTTTGTACTTCGATTAGTAATCTTACAATTGGCCGTGATCGTGTCTTTTGCTGCCTTTCCAAAATTATAGTCAGTGCGTAACTTAGTGAAGATGACCTTATCACCTGTCTTGTCTACCATGTAGTTTGCCTTGATCATGAAATTGTTGCCTTGGATGTTTGCTTTGCCATCATACTTTGTACGATCTTTCTTGGAATAATATACTTTGGTCAGGTCAGCTGGAGGATAAAAATTTATAGAAATCATAAGTATAAACATATTGTCATCCTAATACAGAGAACAAGCATCTGATTGGCTAGATTCAGATCAAACTTTCATCCAATCAGATTACTAGGTGACTGCAATGATTCCTTCAGATTTGGGTGGGTGGGGAAGTGTCACCTGATACTTGATGCACCCTCCTGTGTATCATAGAGGTAACTAATGGAGGCACAAAGAAAAAAGAAAATAGTGAACAATATAAAATGCACAAAAAATGAACAATATAAAAACAGGCAGCTAAGCTTTAATTTGCTACTTACCATTAATAGTGACTGGTCGCTTCACAATCTCCTCAATTCTTCCACTCAGATGGATTAGTTTGTCATCGATGTACTCTAAACTTCCTGTAATATTAACAAGGGCACTTCTTGGAGTGCTGAGGAAAAGTGTTGGTTCAAAGGCCTCCCTGTTTCTCTTCTTCCGCTGTTGAGCATCTTTCTTCACTAAAGCCTCCAGCTTGTACACCTGGTCACCTTCATGGGTAAACTCCCCCTTTGCACCCACCCAGGTGTCTGTGTTCAACACAGATGCTGAAATCATTAAAAAAAATGCAGCTGTCTTTTTTGAAAGGAAATGCTTCATAAAGAAACCAGCATGTAACTTTTCCTGGGCAAATAAAAATTTCCTCATCACATTTTCAGAAGGCTGTTTTGCATATAATAATATGGTCAAATAAACAAATTCATTTATTCCTGACAATTTTTGAGTAAACAAACTTTGGCATGTAAATAAATATATACCAAGTCCAAAAGCAGATCAACATCAGTCACAGTGACCTAGTAGTTTGGGTACTTTCAATGATGAGGACCATGTATAGAGATTTGATGAAGCCTGGAATGCTTGGACGATCCAAGTTCAAGTTTCCCAAACTAAGGAATCAATTTATTTTCATTGGGATTTCCACATAACTTTACCAAAAGTGGCTAAAACCATCAAAATGTGTCTGTGTGTGTGTGGTAAGGGCTGATCACCAATTCAAGTACATACATAAAAATCCATATAAACTAGACACAATTTTTTATATTGCCAGTTGGAAAAGGAATATTTCCATCATTTCTATCAGCAGCCATATTGCAAGGTTTATTAAGATCATTAAATATGCCTAAATGGTCTTAATACCAGGAAGCATTCTGTGAAACCATGTCAGGACTGACCTTGTGGTTGTTGAAAATTAAATCAAAAACAGGCAAACACTAAGAACTTGGGTCCCATATTTAGGTAAAAGTAGTTTCTAGAGCTATGTGGCAATAGTGATAGAGTAAAAATGAGTTAAGGTAAACTTATAAATGACATAAAACACTGACAACTGCATGCAAGTGACGTCTAATCAATAGTTAGTCCATAACAAATGTGGATCAACATTTCTGCATCAACAATACTAAATGACACAGGAAGCTGATAATTAAATTATATTTATATTACCATATATTCATTAACTAATTCAGGCAGATCTTCATCAATAACAAACTCTCTATTAAATTATAAGAAATCCAATCGTAGTTAAAGTATATAGGGATTTAGGTACAGAAATGGGTGAATCTGACAGTCAGGAACCATAACTCTTTTAACAACAATGCAACAGGCTGATAATCAAACTGTCCTGAGATTACATCAATTTCAATCAAACTAAATTTAGTTTATAATGCAAAATTAAGAAAAGGATTTACTGTGGAGAAAAGAAAGTGGCTGGGTCTGACAATAAAGGGCTATAACTCCACTAAACAATGAAGTAAGATGCTGACAATCAAACTCGGTAAACGTGTCATTAAAATCAAGGGAGAAGTTGAATTTGTTTCAAATTCAAAGAAAACTGACAGGTCTGACAAGTAGCGGCTATAACTTATAAACAATAAAATAGAATGCTAACAATTGATCTCAAAGTCTCAACATCAAACTGCATACTAAATTTGTTTGAAATTCAGCATTATGGCTATTATTGCGCATAAACAGTTGGGAAGAATAATGACAGCCAGAAGGAAGGACGGACATACCCAGAAAAATATACAAGTTTTCTACAAAAAGCAAACAGCACTTAGCAATGCTGAGAAAATCATATAATATCTTGACTGGAGAGAGGCAGGAATGCTATAATTATTGATGTTCCTTTCTCTCTCTTTTTCACTTTTTCTGATAAAGCATTTATTTTTACACTCACTTGTCAACAGGACAGGATCTTTGAAAGCTCCTTGCAGAGAAAGATCAGCTGTAAAATTCTTCATTTTTAGGTAATCAATGCTTCCTGTCAAACTGAGGTCTTTCCAGTCTGGAATCTTAATTATAACTGTTGGAGAAAATGTGAGACGGTCATTTTTACGGCTAATCTTCAGCTGGTGATCTATTACGTACTCTTTTATTCGATCCAACGTCAGTTTTCCTGTTAATGCCTTCAAATCCTGGGTATTTTGGAAGCTTCCTAATTATGAAAAAAATGTAGTTTATAAGATAATACAAATGTGTGTTTACTTAATTAACCAAAACTAAATCAGGAACAGTAATACGCATGTAGACTGTATGGAAACAATTATGACTGACAATAATAGACTATATGAAAACAATTATGACTGATAATAATAGACTATATGAAAACAATTGTGACTGATAATAATAGACTATATGGAAACAGTTATGACTGACAATAATAGACTATATGAAAACAATTATGACTGATAATAATAGACTATATGAAAACAATTATGAATGATAATAATAGACTATATGAAAACAATTATGACTGATAATAATAGACTATATGAAAACAATTGTGACTGATAATAATAGACTATATGGAAACAGTTATGACTGACAATAATAGACTATATGAAAACAATTATGACTGATAATAATAGACTATATGAAAACAATTATGAATGATAATAATAGACTATATGAAAACAATTATGACTGATAATAATAGACTATATGAAAACAATTATGACTGATATAGTCCTACTGAATTATCTATACCTGAAATTGGTGCTAAAGGTAGATTAGGCAGCAGCATCCAATTTGAATATACTGTCCTGTATATATAAATGAATGTTGAATTTTGTCATAATGCCTTGAAAATGTCTAAAATGAATTAAAAACACTTTTAACATTTCAAAGTTTTTACATAGTTTCATGACCACATAATAAACAATATATCATTGTGAATGATGCAAATGTAAATTCTCACCAACACTGCCAAATACAAACATTGCCAAATACAAACATTGCCAATACAAGCATTGCCAAATACAAGCATTTTTAACCCTTTTCCCTATAAGTTATCATTCATATCACTGGCCACTTTCAATAAATTATCATATTTGTTATCATTTCATAATGACAACATATCAATTTACCTTTGGAAACCTAACACATCAATATATAAATAACAAAATGTGTTTTAAGAATAGAACTCGTGAAAGATTGTTAAATGTTGGAGGTTTCATCTTTATCCACAAATTTATATTTTTCTTGTCTGAAATCAACAGTCACATAACAATGTACAAACTGGTGTGTACTGCAATAATCTTAGCAGAATACCATTACATAAAAAGTATGGAGAAAGTAACATTACTATTCATTGATAAAACAAATAGCCACAAGAATATTTGAAAGATTAATCAAATTTAGACTTCTCTTGTCTAGTATATAATGTAAATTACATCATTGGGAATGAAACTATCAGTAGAACACAATTAATTAGACCACATGGGTATCTGCAACAGATTGTTAGTTTTTCTAGATTGCAGCAGGTCATAAATAACAATTTCCAAAGATTTTGTATTCTTTTTGTTAACCCTGTAAATTTCTTTCACAGTACAATCAATGTGATTATTAGGTTTGTATAAGACCTTTTCATTTACCCTGTAAATTTATTCACAGTACTCTCAATGCGATTATTACATTTGTATAAGCTCTTTTCATTTACCCTGTAAATTTATTTCACAGTTGTTGTTTTTGCTGTTTTAGGGATTAACGCGCCATTTTTCAGCACACGATAAGCTATACATGGTGGCCAGTATTATTGGAAGAGAAAGAACCCAGGAAAACCCCCAGAAAGAACCACCAACCCACAAGAAGCTACTGGCAAGCTTTCTCACATAACTACATTAGCCGATTCTTAGACTTGAACCCACACAGACAGAGGTAAGACGGCAGTGATCCATAATGGAAAGTGCTTTAGACCACTCAGCCACTCTGGGCCCCTATGTCTTTTCATTTACCCTGTAATTTTCCCTCACAGGACGGTCAATACAATTATTAAGATTATATAAAAATTGTTCTTCCTCATTACTAAGCAAGCCACAGGTTACAACCAAGTCATTTTACACCTATTCTTATTCCAGAATTTATACCTCTACAATATACTTGGGTAACAAGTGGTGTTAGGACCATTGGTGGCTGAGTGTTCCAATGAACTTTCCTTACCAATCACTACAATCTCACCCCCGTCCTGGCCTCTAATAGTAGGCACGGCCAATGTCGGTATGGTCAAAAAGCATGCCAATAGTTTTCCATGGATTGGTGGTTCTTCCCGGGGCTTTTCCCAGGATTTTCCACCACCAGTTATACTGGCCACCAGGTATAGCTTATCATGTGCTGAAAAATGAAGTTAAGCCTGCAGCAAGAAGTTGATGACATCATAAAGTAATGACCATTTAAGCTGCATGAAAAATATATTTATTTTTTTATCCATATGGAAAACATCATGCAAAATCTAGATAGTCTCTTTCAAACCCTCAAACAGGCAAATTCAGGATACTTTCAATATCCACAATTCATATGAAATGATACTGTGGGTTAATTAATTATATTATTATAAATTCTGTAAAATTAAATCTTTCATATTTCAAAATTAAACAGGAAATAGAGTGATTTGAAGACAGTAAAGATTTAAGCTTTTCACCTGAAAAGTCAGCTCTCTTCCATGGCGCTGCAAGACTAGCATCCAGGGTTTTCTGAGCATGGTCGAGCACGATGTCCAGCCCGAGAGCTCGGTCCGCAACAGAGTTTGGAGTATTGGCCATGAATCTGATGATTGTCTGACTTGGCGTCTGAAAATAAATAAATTCATGTAGATGAACATGTAGAAGACAAGAATATAATTACCTAGCTACATTAGTTCTATCTGATTGTACCATTATACAATATTACTAAATGGTATCATCTCAAAATCAATGAATGTTTCTCAGTCACATTCACAGCCTACATGCATAGACCACATGATATAACTGACAATTTCTAAGAAAAACATCCAGGTTTTAAAGATTTCAACATTTGTTTTGGAGAAATTCCAATCTTTTTAGCTTCCAAATATATATCATCACAAGAGTCTCAAGAAACCAAACTGAGCATGCAAAGAGGTCACAGTAATCTATTACTAAACAAGTCTTAAATCTAAAAGTAATATCAACAGATATTAGTTACCTTTTAGAATTGAAAGCAAACATTACTCAAACTGTTTTGTTTCAACATGTGGAGGTACATTTATCAATAGATAATCCACTCCTGTACAATGTCGTGAAGTCATCCATTCCCCAAAGTCATACAATCCCCTGTATGTTATAAAAGTCATCCACAACCCCAGTATAATGTTGTAAAGTCATCTAATCCCATGTATGTTATAAAAGTCATCCACAACCCCTGTAAAATGCCGTAAAGTTATCCTATCCTCTGTATTTTATAAATGTCATCCACAACCCCTGTATAATGTTGTAAAGTAATCCAATCCACTGTATTTTATAAATGTCATCCACAACCCCTGTATAATGTTGTAAAGTCATCCTATCCTCTGTATTTTATAAATGTCATCCACAACCCCTGTATAATGTTGTAAAGTCATCCAATCCACTGTATGTTATAAAAGTCATCCACAACCCCTGTATAATGTTGTAAAGTCATTCAATCCCCTGTATGTTATAAATGTCATCCACAACCCCTGTATATGTTGTAAAGTCATCCAATCCATTGTATGTTATAAACATCATCCACAACCTGTGTATATTGTCGTGAAGTCATATAATCTCCTGTATGTTATAAAAGTCATCCACAATCCCTGTATATGTGTTAAAGTCATCAAATCGCCTGTATGTTATAAACGTTATCCACAACCCCTTATAATGTTGTAAAGTCATCTAATCCACTGTATGCTATAAAAGTCATCTACAACCCTGTATAATGTCGTAAAGTCATACAATCCCCTGTATGTTATAAAAGTCATCCACATCCCCTGTATAATGTTTTAAAGTCCATCATGTTGTAAAATCATACAATCCAGTGTATGTTATAAAAGTCATCCACAACCCCTGTATAATGTCATAAAGTCATACAATCCCCTGTATGATATAAAAGTCATCCACAACCCCTGTATAACGTTGTAAAGTCATACAATCCCCTGTATGATATAAAAGTCATCCACAACCCCTGTATAATGTCATAAAGTCATCCAATCCCCTGTTATAAAAGTCATCCACAACCCCTGTATAATGTTGTAAAGTCATACAATCCCCTGTTATAAAAGTCATCCACAACCCCTGTATAATGTTGTAAAGTCATACAATCCCCTGTATGTTATAAAAGTAATCCACAATGCTTGTATACGTTATATAGTCATCCAATACCCTGTATGTTATAAAAGTTATCCACAACCCCTTATAATGTTGTAAAGTTGGAAATCTTTACAGAGTCAAGACCAGGCCTATAAATTATAAAACTTTTGAGCCTGAGATTTTGTTTCATCCAATTACAAATGGTGTTACTTTTGAAAGCTTTGTTTCTGATTGGATGATGGTGGACCTGATCTTTTTGAATCTGACCTCCAATTAGTGAATATTAATAGCAGGAAAAAATAATAAATGATACAGCATTAGTAATAAATTATATCCTAAATGATTGTTAGTTCAAGCTTCTTCAAATGTTAGTATGTTTAGCCGGTCTGAAACACTGGGAAACAAATGGTTTATGTATCAGTAAATAGACTTTTGAGATAATTCCTGATTGCTGTTGATATTAAAACTAATATTAAATTATATAATGGGTGCATTTTGCAGAAAGATCAAAAAGCACTGACGATTTGCAAAGGGTCTTATTGTAAATAAACTCTTTCCTTACATCAACTGATTTGGCCTCCAAGACAAAACCGGCAGGCAAATCCTTTTTGCTGACAATTATACTATAACCAGCCGGTCCTGAGAGCGGAAAATAAGGAGAAGTAGCTGTCTTCTCCTTGGGAACAAAGGATGCTGTACAGATCTCAAGGCCAATAACTTGAGCTGATCTTTCACTGGTGCACTGCTTGTAACTGTAATCAGTTGTATGCATCTTCTGTTCCTTGTGAATGTTATCAAAAAAGATGAAGAACTTGGATCTGAAAAAATGGGATAATACACTATCAGTAAATAATCTTCATAAGCATTATAAAATGTACTAACTGAAGAAAATTAGTGATTCTGTTGATGTGGACTGAATTTAAACATCATTCTGTGTATGTAAAAAAAAAACATGCTTACAATTGAGAGAGCCTTTAGCTTTAAAAACTAATCTGACACATACATGCATTCATGTAATACATATATTCATATACATGTATTGTTATAAATGTATTCATATGCATGTATTATGCTTCGTTTACATGTATTATTACATGTATTATTATACATTTATTCATATGCATGTATTAATATACATGTCTTTATATACATGTACATGTATTATTATACATGTCTTAATATATATGTATTCTAGTATGTGAATGGGATATGCATTTGATTACTTTGACCTAAATATCATAATTTTACCAAATCTACAAATTATACTTCAAAATGTATTAATTATACACATTTATGGATTTACATTAAAGATAATGCTGGTGTTGCATGACAATAAGATTATGGTATACCTCAAACAATAACTAGAAAAAAATGCAAACAATTTTGGATTGAACAGTCATTTTCATGTGCTATCCAGATAACATTTAACTTTACATCTAACTTTACCATCAGTCAGCACCATATAGCCTGTATGGTGCTGATATGTAATAAAACAAACATAAATACGCCATCTGAAATATCCTGAATAACTATTTCTTTTCCACAAGAGTTAGAGACTATCATTAGCATTTATGTTATCAATACCAAACAATCCTTAAGCTTCATTTAAAATTTCCACTGTATATGCATTTTTCAAATGTTCCAATACTATCATGTACTTCAACATTTCTGAATTAAAAAAAAGTCAATTCAAGTACTACAATAACTTAGCTTGACTTTATAATATCCTGATCTGCTAATAAAGAAAATCAGAAGTTATAGATATAAAAAAATTATTTATCTCCTTTGATTATTAATATAATGATTGGAACTTCAAGAATATTATAATGTTATTCTTCATGAGCATGACTTAAAGAGATATGTGACCTAAACTGCTGTTATGGGACTTAAACTGATATATGACTTAAATTTATGATATATGACTTAAACTGATGATATGTGACTTAAACTGATATATGACTTTAACTGATATATGATTTAAACTGTTCTCGTGTGACTTAAAGTGATGATATGTGACTTAAACTTTTGTTATGGGACTTAAACTGATATATGACTTAAACTGCTGTTATGGGACTTAAACTGATATGTGACTTAAACTTTTGTTATGGGACTTAAACTGATGATATGTGACTTAAACTGTTGTTATGGGACTTAAACTGATATATGACTTAAACTGCTGTTATGTGACTTAAACTGATATATGACTTAAACTTATGATATATGACTTAAACTCATGTGACTTAAACTGATATATGACTTTAACTGATATATGACTTTAACTAATATATGACTTTAACTGATATATGACTTAAACTGATATATGACTTAAACTGATATATGACTTTAACTGATATATGACTTTAACTGATATATGACTTAAACTGATATATGACTTAAACTGATGACATGTGACTTAAACTCATGTGACTTAAACTGATATATGACTTTAACTGATATATGACTTAAACTGATATATGACTTTAACTGATATATGACTTAACTGATATATGACTTAAACTGATATATGACTTAAACTGATGACATGTGACTTAAACTCATGTGACTTAAACTGATATATGCCTTTAACTGATATATGACTTTAACTGATATATGACTTAAACTGTTGTCATGTGACTTAAACTGATTTGTGACTTAAACTGATATATGACTTTAACTGATATATGACTTTAACTGATATATGACTTTAACTGATATATGACTTAAACTGTTGTCATGTGACTTAAATTGATTTGTGACTTAAACTTATGATATGCGACTTTAACCCATCCTAAACTACTTGCACCTATCTAACAAAAGTATTGATGAAAGTTCACAAAATTAAAGTATCAGACTCACTTGACGTCCAAAATCTCCATCTTGTCTTGAGCCAGGTCTAGCTGAAGATTAAATAACTGCTTTTTCTTCAGTTCCACCTTGACCTTTCCTCCTGTGCTAGAGTGGAGAGTTGACACCATCTTCAATCCTCCACGCACAACTGTTGCATCAATGCTCATAATTGAAGAGACAGCAATCGCACCACTGAGTGAAGAAGAAAACATTTTGACAAAATGAATTATGTGTACTGCTAAAAATAAATGTTTTTGGGAGCCTCTATTAAGAAAAATGTTTCTTATATGTTTTTGTACATGTAGTGTCATTTACAAAAGTGAAGATACCTAGTAGATATGTGAGTGGTCTCAAATCAACCCTTCCTTAGGGATGTATGATGATATTTTTGATGACCCAAGGGCCACACCAACTTTGTTTTCTCTCATGACACTTTGTGATGCCTATCATTTTGCAGGCAACATGTTAGAGACCCTTGATCTAAGTATATGTAATAGAAAGGATGGCAACAGTGTGGAATCTATACATAATGTATGTAATAGAAAGGATGGCTACAGTGTGGAATATATATATATATATATATATATATATATATATATATATATATATATGTAATAGAAAGGATGGCTAAAGTGTGGAATCTATATGTACTGTATGTAATAGAAAGGATGGCAATAGTGTGGAATCTATACATAATGTATGTAATAGAAAGGATGGCTACAGTGTGGAATATATATATATATATATATATATATATATATATATATATATATATATATATATATATATATATATATATATATTGTATGTAATAGAAAGGATGGCTAAAGTGTGGAATCTAGATGCACTGTATGTAATAGAAAGGATGGCTACAATGTGGAATCTATACACACTGTATGTAATAGAAAAGACAACTACACTGTGGAATCTATACACACTTTATGTAATAGAAAGGATGGCTACAGTGTGGAATTATACATACTGTATGTAATAGAAAAGACAACTACACTGTGGAATCTATACACACTTTATGTAATAGAAAGGATGGCTAAAGTGTGGAATCTATACATACTGTATGCAATATTATAATAATTAAATTCCAAATGTCAGGTTTACATTAACATGGACCATATCAACAGATATCAGAAATACACTTTTAGCTTTGTGTGGGGAACAGGATCAGATTTAGCATCAGGTGACCTGAATCTAAATAAGAAATTTATCAACTTTAGCTTCACACATTCCACTGGAAAATTCCATGGTGTAGCCGAGTTCTGGTAAACAAAATATTCTAATAAATGGATGTCATTGGTTAATTAAGTACATAATAAAAGGTTTGTAACAATCATTTAAGTTTCTAAGGAAAATATTAAAGGGTAAAAGTATTTGTTGCTAAACTGTCAATGCCTGAAAAAAAATCTATAAAAAAATTAATCATATTTAAAAATTTAACCTGAAATATAAAGCGGAACAACAAATGTATGCAAATATCATTACAAGAGCATACCTTGGTGCCAGACTGCCATCCAGCACAACACTGGTAGAGGGCTTGACAAGGTTCATCTGACCTGACACCTTAAGTGCCATGCTGGCAGTGGCATTCAGCGTCAAATTCAGTGGTAGACCTACACCAGTTGGAATGACCAGAGTGGTATCAATAAGCATGATGCTCTTTGTCAGGGACATTTCCTGGGGTACATTCTGTCTCAGTTTGCTGATGAATTCAGGCAGATTGAAGGAACCAAATTCATCATCCTGTGATGCCTTGGATCCCAGCATCACATAATTCAACTCATTTTCAAACACTCTAGTATACAGTGCAGCTCTCAAGTCATCCATGCTGGAATCAAGCTGAAGAAAACAAGAGAAGGTGGTAAATTTAGAAAACTATTCATTAACAGAAGTTAAAATTACAGGAAATAAATGTTCAAACATTTCCAAGGATCAAGACTACACCAACAGTTCTAACAAACTTGGATATTCAAAACTATCCTTGTTCAAGGCATTGAGATATTAATTACTACATAAATCTGGATAATTTTGATATTGTTGTATTATTTTTGTTCATCTTTTAATTTTCCTGATAATAATAATAATAATAATAATAATACTAATAATACTAATAATGAGGACTTTGTATAGCACCTAATCTTTAAAAGCTCTAAGCACTTTACAACAATGATGTTGTAACTGATGCTAGTTTTTAATAATTTAATATTTCAATTAATAATAATAATAATAATAATAATAATAATAATAATAATAATAATAATAATAATAAATATTTTTATGTTATCATTTTAGTTGTTATGGTTACTGCTCCTAATATAGTTAATGCTTTTTTTCCCCTTATTCCATATCAACTTCATATTCATACATGTACCTTCCCATTAATATCATTGATTTTCTCTGGCTGGATGTCTTTGGATTTAATCCCTTGGCTCTGGGGCACTAGAGTCTTGGTAGGATTCTTAAAGTAACCAGCAGGGCCAAAATAGGATTCCAGAAGGTACTCCAAACCTTGAACTCTACCCCCAACTTCAAACAGGTTTATGGAGCTTCCAAACAGGTCAAAGGTCAAATTCATTGATGCTGATCGGGGAATGAATGATTTTGCTGACCATACCACATTGCTGTCAATCTGTGAAGAGAAGGATACAGTACATTGCGAAAGATATTGTTAACATAAAATATGTCAGAGAATGCAACAAGATTATATATCCACCTCTTATGTATATTTTCATCTTTTATATTATTTCTTTTTTTTTGCTCTAAAAAATGGACATTGCAGAAAATATAAAACATAAAACTGCACTGAAATAAATTTGAACTATACAGTAATAAAGCACTTTGAAATGAAAGCAACTTATTAAGTATATGGAAGGTCTTTTTCTCTGCTATCATTGAAAGAATAAATGAAACTAAGATTTTATTTACTCAAGGAAGAGCCAAGTAAAGTGAATAATTGCCACTGAAACGTAATGTGTAATCAAATTCTCAAAAGTGACACCTATGACAGAAAAAATCCATACTGAGCACCTACATGTCCAATATGACTTATAGTTCAAACTATATCACTGTGTAATTCATACTCACAGTAAAAATTATTGCAATGCTGCTAACTGCAGCACAATTTATTTTGAACGAAAATATAACTGAAAATCACAATTATAGCAAAATTTGAATTTTTTAGTTTCTCTAAACATTGGATGAGAAAATCAAAATGTAAAATGTTTCCTCTGTAATCTTTTTTTCTTCCAATCCATTCAGATAGTGCAGTTTCATAGTAAAAACATTTTAACAAATCATAATTCCAACTGACAGGTATTCTACAAATACATAGTACAGTTTCATAGCAAAAATATATTTCTAAAAATCAGAATTCCAATTGTTGGGTGTTTTACAAATACAACGATATATCTTGCTTGATAATAAATAAGTATACTAATATTGTTTGGCTTTTTATGGCACATCAACACGAGCAAGGCAATTGGACTAAAAAGTGCCTTGCCCAGGGACACCCACACTAGCTGACCTAGGTTTATCTGACCATTGGATTTGAACTGTACCCTTTGGATCTGGATCACAAGTCCAACATGCAAACCAATGAGCCAAATTGACTCCTCTGAGCTAAAAAGATATTAACCACATCTAAACAAAATGATACACCAACCACATTACTCCGAATTACATAGCAACCAAAGTCCACTTGTCATTGCCAAGATACAAGTCACATAAAATGGTCTGTTTTTGGATTGAGAAATTGGCACTAAATCCTGCAAATTGCCAATTACTACTGGAGCAGACATTACACTTTCTCAGGGAAGTAACTATGTGAAAGGCTTGAAAGAATGTGCACATACTATGACTAGATAATATTAACAAACAAATATATTTTATTTGTAAAACTGGTTTCTTCTTTAAATTCCTTACATAATCATAAGTGAGTTATTAAACATTACAAGAACTAGTGCTGCATTCCAAAATGTTTTTAAAAAAAGAAATTCAGGGTGGAGACTCACCTTTGCACCAGTTCCAAGCTTCTCTAAAAAGAATGACGCTTCATAGTTGCGTGAGAATTTCCTTTTGTCCATATCAAATTCCTTCTCAAAGATGATATCATCCAGCATCGCCTTTACCTCCTGTTTGGTGGAGTCAGAACTTTCCCGAAGGTTGGTCAGATGTGTCCAATCAAATGAGGTCACCTGATTCACCTCCTCTGTGGCTAATGTGCTATGGATCTGACTGATAATGTATTTGGTGGGGCATTTCATTGTGGCCAGGTAAGCTGCAATACGCAGCTCTGAATCTTCACCGCCATTTCTGAACAAGGCCATCAAATTGTTTCTCTGTAATATTAAAATATATCTTTTCATGCCAAGAAACATTCATCAAACCAGTGAAAAGTCTATACGATGATTTCTCCTCAAAAACTCCCAAACCATAACCTTTCCCTGATAACAGAAAGTTTGGAAATTCATATTTTAACTTGCCAACTTTAGACATGTACTCGAAATTTTGATCAACTCTAAGCTAAGACCCATTCTTGTTCTATTAAAATGGACTAGGTATCACAACTAATTTAGTATCACACATTAATAAACTTAGTATAACACATTAATAAACTTAGTATAACACATTAATAAACTTAGTTTAACACATTAATAAACTTAGTTTAACACATTAATAAACTTAGTATAACACATTAATAAACTTAGTATAACATATTAATAAACTTAGTATGTATAACATTAATGCTTACATCTGCTCCACATGACATTCTGCGGAAAGCCTCTACTGCTGCCACCCTGATATCCATGGGGTTCTGGCTGTTACTGATGCAGTTGTACAGGGTGGGTATTGACGTTTGTGCATGACCTATGTTTCCAATAGCACGTAAGGCCAGCATTACCTGTGTGTTTTAGATAAGAATATGTAGATATGTGAATAGTACAAACACCATCATTTTACCTAAACTCAAAAGTCAGACTTTAAAATGATGACTTTAAAGTAATGACTTTTAAATGATGATGACTTCAAAGTAAAAATGCCTTTAAAATATAATGACTTTAAATTGATGCTGACTTTAAAGTGATAAAGAGTTTATAGTAATGCTGACTTTAAAGTAATAATGAATTTATAAAAATGCTGACTTGAAAGTAATGACTTTCAAGTTATGACTTTTAAATGATGATGACTTTAAAGTAATAATGCCTTAAAAATAATGACATTAAAGTGATAATACCTTAACAAATGAAGACTTTAATGACTTTTAAATGATGATGACTTTAAAGTAATAATGCCTTAAAAATAATGACTTTAAAGTGATAATACCTTAACAAATGAAGACTTTAATGACTTTTAAATGATGATGACTTTAAAGTAATAATGCCTTAAAAAATAATGACTTTAAAGTGATAATACCTTAACAAATGAAGACTTTAATGACTTTAAATTGATGCTGACTTTAAAGTGATAAGAGTTCATAATAATGCTGACTTTAAAGTGATGATGACTTTAAAATGATAATGACTTTAAAATGATAATGACTTTAAAATGATGATCACTTTAAAGCAATAAAGAGTTCATAATAATGTTGACTTTAAAGTGATAATGACTTTAAAATGATGATGACTTTAAAGTAATGATGACTTTAAGTGATTACAACTTTATAGTGATAATGACTTTAAAGTGATGATGTCTTAAAGTGATTACGACTTTAAAGTGATAAAGACTTTAAAATAATGATGACTTTAAAATCATGAAGACTTTAAGAGATTACAACTTTAAAGTGATAAAGACTTTAAAATAATGAAAACTTTAAAATGATGAAGACTTTAAGTGATTATGACTTTAAAGTGGTGATGACTTTAAATTGATAATGACTTTAAAATTATAATGACTTTAAAATGATAATGTCTTTAAAATGATGATGACTTTAAAATGATGATGACTTTAAAATAATGAAGACCTTAAGATAACAATGACCATGAAGAATATAATTAAATAAGTACTAAAGGTAAGAAATATAGATAATAAAAAATTATAAGGTATCAAAACAAAGAGATTAAATTCAAAGACTGTTTTGAAAGATTACATATTGAAAATTTTAAATCACGAGTTTGAATAAATTGAGTCCAATACATTTTAAAAAATTAGTACCTAGCCAACTAAAGTATCCATTTTGTACTGGCCAGTGAAGACAAAAATCTAAACATAGCCAACTAATGTATCCATTTGATACTGGCCAGTGAAGACAAAAATCTAGTACCTAGCCAACTAATGTATCTGTTTTGTTCTGGACAGTGAAGACAAAAACATAAAGACTTAAGACAAAGTTTCCATAATTGAGTGAAGACAAAAAACAAAAAGTCTAATTGCAAGGTTTCTATAATAGAATGATAGCAAATTACAGTTTGAAGATTGTTGTTGACTTGACATCTGGTGCAAATCTTCTCAGTAATAAGGGATACAACGGACTGGACGGCAGTTTCTTGCTCACAATTGGGGTTGGCCTGGCAGAAGGTGTGGACAAGAGTGGACAATGGCAGGAAAGCCTTACTACTTAGAGATGGAAGGCCTAGAAGATTCTGAAACAAAAAAATTACATAAATGCTAATCAAATGTAAAATGGGCTATTCAAAGACATACTGTACTTTTGTTCTTCAGAAATATATTTTAAGGTATTATCTGTTACAATTAGTTAGTTTCAATAAAATGTATTATAGGATTAAATGATCATGGTTGGGTATTTATTGATGTGTAAATTTAAAGTTAAAATGTATGTTAACTTTGTGAGTGATTAGGTAAAATTTACACATCAATAAATACCCAACCATGATCATTTAATCCTTATAATTTCAATTTCATCATTTCTATCGTCAAATTAACTTATTTCATCAATAATGCATTCGAATTTACGTAGCGCGTAGCTACCTTTCATTCGGCGTTTCACACCGCCCCATATTACATAACCAGTACAGAATCACACAAAGAAAGTAATCCCAGAATTTATCGAAGTGTAAACAATTACTGATCAACATCACGTGACCGTTTACATCCAATCATATTACAGGAAATTTGTTTAATTCATAAAAATTGGAATTATTGAACAATACCAAACATAAATTGAAAATCAAAATCTTGAAAAGATTACTATATTTTGTCTGAGACCATAAACATATTAATAGGGGTGTCTGGATTGCTTGAGGGATGGTATTAATAGGGGTGTCATGATTGCATGAGGGATGGTGAATGTGCAGATAAACTGACTACTTGATTGGCAGATTTGAAACCTTAATAAGTTTTACATGTACATGTACTTTACTTATTGTTAAGAGCTGGCCCATATAAAACGTCATGAACCTTGCAAAATGAATAGGAATACAATCAATGACTGAATAATAAGGAATACTGAACTGATAACAGAAGTTGAATTCTTTGTAAAACTTCTATTTCAATTATATAACTGCAATACAAGTCTTAAGGTAATTCTTAAAAATATACTTTTAAGTTAAAAGATAAGAAATTTACTTACACACAGCTAACATTTTCTGTAAAATCATGACTGAATGATAAATATCAATTTTTCTGCTACGTTTAAATCAACCAATACAGTGAAAACCAATTTTGTTTTCTCTATACATATTGTGCATGTTCTTAAAAAATATGTGAATGAAACTCAAGCTATAGTTCAAAGGTCCAAGCTTGTAAACTTTTGCAATTCATTTTATTAGAAGGTTAGATCATTGCAACTTTGAGGTTCTTCGAGTCTGTGTTAACTTTCCTTTCTTGCTAGTATTCAAAGGCATGAACACAAATGGGGTTGTTTTTTTTTTTTTTTTTGGGGGGGTAGAGATCAAGCTTAAGTTTTGTACCACAACTGTTTTGACATTTTGGGGGGTTTGGTCTATACCTGCACTTCAATGAGGATTTCCCGCGTTGGATGGTGAATAAAGGCCAGAGACATGAGCCACATTTCAGCTTCAACACCACTAACTTCATTTGATCTGATCATCTCCTGCATCAAACCAATGGCTCCCTCTGTTCCCAGCATTGGAAGAGCATCACGGAAGAATTTTCTGAAATGTGTAAGGCATCATGGGAGATACAGATCAACAGTGGAAGCTTGTTGGACATTCAGGTCTAATATCTGTCACCTGCCACTATATATCATCTACAAATTTATGCCCGCATAACTTTCAAAGTTTATTTTTCTTTACACTTTTAGCATGCATCACAAAGTGAACACCAAGCCAGATGAGGTCAAGAACTGTTTTTTTTTATATGATGCACCATAAGCATGGGAGTAAGTCACCTATTCATTGTCAACATTTTCTTTACCACTATCCTAATCAGTAAGCATGGGAGTAAGTCACCTATTCATTGTCAACATTTTCTTTACCACTATCCTAATGAGTAAGCATGGGAGTAAGTCACCTATTCATTGTCAACATTTTCTTTACCACTATCCTAATGAGTAAGCATGGAAGTAAGTCACCTATTCATTGTCAACATTTTCTTTACCACTATCCTAATGAGTAAGCATGGGAGTAAGTCACCTATTCATTGTCAACATATTCTTTACCACTATCCTAATGAGTAAGCATGGGAGTAAGTCACCTATTCTTGTCAACATTTTCTTTACCACTATCCTAATGAGTAAGCATGGGAGTAAGTCACCTATTTCATTGTCAACATTTTCTTTACCACTATCCTAATGAGTAAGCATGGGAGTAAGTCACCTATTCATTGTCAACATTTTCTTTACCACATACTTCTAGTATTCATTAAGGCATTGCATAGTCATAGTAAGTTATATTTTGGTTGATGAAACAAATCTGTACCAAAAGTTTGGATCATATATAAGGCTGTCATTCAAATTAAAGACCAGTATAAATGTATCAGAACCAATCAGGGGTTATTAAATTTCCTGAAACTATCGAATTAAATGGAAACTTACTGAGTTCTCTCTGCATTATTTGGACAGAAAAATGGCTCTTTTATGTCAGTGAACAAACTGCGCAGAGAAGACTTGTCCATTTTTTCATGATGTAGACCAGTTCTGCAAAGTCTTGTGGAGTCTCAGATCGAATGTCATGCTCAGTGCTTTTACACATTTCTTCCAGTTTGTTCTTGGCATCTAGGACTCCTGCGGTAGCTGGAATCTCGCCATGAGTGTGCTCAAAAAGGAGATTACTTCGTCGGCTGATTATATCTGTTAAAATCAAAATGTTTTCATAGATGAAACACTACCTGAATAACCAAAGTTTCATAAGGTAAAAATCTTACCAATCTTTGATCTTGTAGACCATGAAATTTTACTTGAAAAACTAAAGATTTATCAATGTAGTGAAAACTATCTAAACTGGTTTACTTCTTACTTAACCGACAGAGTGCAAAAAGTATCTTTAAATGGTCAACTTTCTCAAAGTAAAAGTATTAATTGTGGAGTACCACAAGGCTCTATCCTTGGACCTCTGTTATTCATTCTATTTATCAACGATTTACCTCTTAAGATTGGAACTTCAATTTCTTCCACTGACCTCTATGCAGATGATACTACACTGTCTGAGATTGGTAAAACCAAAATGGTACTTGAAAATAACTTACAAGATGCTCTCAACAGACTTCAAGTATGGTGCAAGGAAAACAGTATGATCATAAATACAGAAAAAACGAAAGCCCTACTAGTTACAACACAACAAAAACGAGCAAGACTAGATAGCGACAAACTTAATGTTTTTTTTTGATAATGTGAGCCTTAATATGACCTCTCAAGATAGAATTCTTGGTGTATTCGTAGATAACAATCTTACTTGGTCTATTCACATTAAACACATTTCAAAAAAGGTTAATTCTTATCTTTGGCTACTGAGGAAAATCAAAACATACATTCCTCTTCAGTATAGGGTCATCTTTTATAAAAGTTATATTCAGCCATATCTGGACTACTGTAACGTAATTTGGGGTAATACCTCTAATTCAAACATAACAACACTTATAAGGCTCCAAAGAGGGCTTGCCATTTAATTCTAGATCAATGTATAGACAATTTTCAGGATGCAATGAATAATATAAAGATTTTAACAATACATGAAAGAATATTTCTTAGAAAAGCCAAATTGATGTATAAAGTATCCAGAAAATCCATTCCTGTCTATCTAAGCAATATCTTTCACCAAAGAAATGCTGATGGTACTCCAAATTTAAGGTCCATAAGAAGAAAAAATTACATTATACCAAGGCCAAAGAAGGAATTGTTTAAAAAAAGTTTTCAATATACTGGTCCAGTAGTATGGAACAACATTCCCAGCAACATAAGGCAGGCTCCTAGCATTTCTTCATTTCATAATCAATGTCTTAAATGGATGAAATCTTTAAAAAATTGAACAACGCTAGTACCAAAAAAAAAAAATACTGCCTGCTTGTCTGGTTTTTTTGTTGTTTTTTTTTTTTTTTTTTTTTTGCATCATTTTCAAGGCTAAATGTTTCAACACAGAATGATATTTTATGTTTCTTATATGTTTGTGTTTTTACAGATGCCTGTGCATGTGTTCCAGGCTTGATACTTTGAAATTTAAAATTCCTTAATTATTTAGCATTGAGCCAGACTCTTCACATCATGTTGTATGTATTGTATATATTGTACATAACAGATAGAAGGCCTCAAGGTAGATTAGTTCTGTAACTAATTGAGTTACCTTCTCTAAATAAAATCTTTATTATTATTATTACTATTATTATTATTACTTAAAAAGAAACATCGTTTTATAAAGTCAGTTATAGTTTTATTTTAGCATAACATTAAATAAAGTGAACGTGACTTTTATAAAAGTTTTTATCCTATACAAATTGAAGAAAAGAATCTCACTTTTGCAAGCAAGGGACACTCTTAAAGGACAGTCTCAGAACAGCAATCAGAAAAGTTTAAATATATTTAATTTCCTAATAAAACCTTTTTTTTCCCATTCATGAAAGTCAAAACAACTAAAACATTATAAAAACCTGTAACTTAGATGTTACACATTTATGTGGCCTATGAGATGAAGGAAACAGGAGACCTAGAAGGAAACCTATTCTGCCTTGATAATAACAGCAATCACTTTTGTTGGCAGTTTACTTCATATCCTCTCTACCTGATAGGTGCCTTATTAAAATGACTGATGCACATTATAAGTAAAACTACTTACAAGATGTTGAGCTTATTAGAAGTAAACAGGTTTGTAGGCTGACACATGGATTAAGCTTATTATGTATACCATTTGTTATTGCATGCCTTTGACACCAATTTAATATAATTTACTATGTGAAATCTTGCCAAATACTGAATTTCAAGGATTTTGGAGCTGTTAAAAACTTTCTGATTTTCAGTTCTTCAATGTTAATTCCACATGAATATTCATGTATATTAACTTACCAAAGAGTTTTGAAGGTAATCACATGGTTTCTTTTTTTTCCAACATTGAAAATGGAAAGCAATTTATATTACATGCCCCAATTAGATTGGGCATGGACTAACTTGATCAACATTTGGGCATGGACTAACTCTATCAACATTTGGACATGGACTAACTCTGTTAACATTTGGGCATGGACTAACTCTAACAACATTAGGGCATGGACTAACTCTAACAACATTAGGGCATGGACTAACTCTATCAACATTAAGGCATGGACTAACTCTAACAACAATCATTCCTAGAGATGGATGAGATGGATATAAATAAAAGTGTGATCTTGTCTTAGATTTGTTTATTTTACAATCTTAAGTACAAGTCAACTTATTATAAAGATATATTTATAAATGAGAATTACTTATTTGGCATTCACACACACACACACACACACACACACACACACACACACAAACAGAGTCAAAGGTTGATGATCTCTGTTGAGTGATTGCTCAGTTATGAGCAAGAGACCACATTGCCACACCTTAGAGGTGAGTAAAATTCTAAAACCGCTGCGCACACATAATGACCACTTTGAATGATAACCCATAGGTTCCAAAGTGGTAAAGAAGAAATTACACAACAAATAAGCATTCCCACCCACCTCCATCACTCCTACCTAAGAGATGGACATAATTCGGAAAATGCAGTCCACATCTGTGGACCACTTTTAGCCATATCCCAAGGCTTAAAGTTTCATTGTACAACAGTGTCCAATCGTGTCCCATAGTGCTGTTCCAATTATCGAGTATAATCAATCACCAGTTGGATGAACAAACCAATAAGATAACTGATTGCAAAACTCCTCAGTAACAATTGTGTGGAATGGGATATTTTTACTAGTTATATGCATATAAAATATAAAGTTTAATAAACTCCTGGGTAAAAGGTAAGCTGTACAGGACTTTATATTCAATATAATCAATCCGATATATTGATTCCCTTCACAATTTACAAATATAAAACAATATTATACTCCATAGTTGCAAATTATAATTAAGAAACTATAATTGAGATTACATAATTTTCCTGTCAAATTGTTCAGTTACCCAAAAAAATAATATTGGATAATTTTTGTTCAAAAGTGAAAGCTTTTATAGTATTTGTAAATATAGAAAACCTTGTCCTTCTAGACACATTACATATAAATGACAGGGACGGGGGGTGCAACATTTTTTCAGGTATATGAAACTGATTAGCCATAAAGGTTGTTTTTTTTTATAAAGCTGAACAGCAAATACAAAATAATAGTAAAAACATATAATATTTTGATCATATCACAGTATACGTCATTAAAAGAGATTACTCCTGTACATTTATGAACATTTTGAACTCTTGCATACAGATATAACTGTATAACAAGCAAAACCTAAAATATGCTCTTAGTAACCGATTATAACTGATAATCAGTTGGTTAAGTTGAACCGATTATTGATTATGAAATTCCGACTTACTCCCATTGCAAGTGTTCGATGAAGTATACAACATTACCAATGCATGAAGGCATAGCACATAATGCACTGAGATAATGATTTAAACCAAACATATAGATCACCCATGAAATAGTTTCAATAAAATTTTTAATCAAATCCTGTTTATCAAGTCCTTTACATTACAAATTCAGAACCCACCCTTCTCCGTTGATGATACTGTTGACGTCTCCCTGATCAAGGTCAGTTTCTGAGTAATCTCAGTAGCAGCACCACTGTTCTCTTTCGAGAAAGGTCGGAACATGTGCGCCTCATGGCACTGTGCCTCCTTCAGCTGGCCAGAAGAGACAGTTGTCTGCTCACAAAGGATTGTGCTCTTCAGGAGGGGAAGTGACTTCAAGTTCTGAAACAAAAGTAGACATTTCAGTGCAGAAAAGGTCACTTGTCCCTGCATTCACAAAATCGTCATTTTTGTATTTACACTCACACACTTTGTTTAATGATTGGACAATGTATGTATACAGATTTAAAAACTGAAATTAAAACATGAAGTAAGATCACATTCAGAGAACATGGAGAGTTTATTGCATGATATTCTGACAAATATGCTGCTTCTGAAGGACCAACATCTACATTTTTGTGTTCACTTAAGGCACGGCTTAGATAATGTCAGTTTGGGAACCATCATGTTCAAATGTTATGCTGGTGGCCTTAACATCAAGAGCCAATATGTACAAGAAATTTATTTGGTCTTGTGTTAGCTCTTTATTCATTATGCAAATAAGGAATATCCCATTGTATACAGGACAATATAGCCTGAACTAAGATACATATTATCCATTCCTTTCAAAAATAGAAATAAATGAGATCACCCTCCTCAGTTTGCTTCAGATGTATCTTTAAAACCCACCTGAGGTCCTGAAAATGCACTTGAGGTAACGGGTCTAACAAGTAAATTTGCTTCACACCAAAGGCTAATTCCCCATGAGCAGGGGCATGTTATTAGCAATCAATGTAAAGCCATCTTAAGTTAAGCTGAACCACTACAAAAACAACAAATCGCAATGACCGTGCGTGCTGTAGCAAAAATGGCTAAAATGTAAGTTTTGTGTGAGAAGTTTGACAAGTAGGTTTTAGACAGGTTCAAAAGATGATTTATTTAGCCACATCAGTACTTAGGTTAGATTAAATATTGGCCAAAAAACATTTTGTCAAGACAACTCAAAGTTTGCTATCCTCCCAACGCTGATGATGAAACATGTCTTCTTTCAACATCTCTGCTGATTGGAATCAGTCAACTGAAGTAGTGTTTAAATGGAGTCCACATCTTTGTTGGTATGTGTCCTCACTCTCTTGTTTACCAGATTCATTTGTCTGGCCCAAACAGTTGCAATATAATTTCTATTGTATGCATACAATACAAGTATAAATTAAACATGCTGAACTTAACCACACACACACACACATGCACAGACATGCACACACACACATATTACATTTGCTCAAACAAATAAGGGTAACTTAAAGTTTTTTGGGATATACTAATCTAAAACAAAATAAAAATATAACTTTACCTTGCAGGCTTGCTTTACACCTTGGTGGTCCTGTGATCAGCAACTAATATGAACACACATACATGTGCATGTGGTCAACATCTAATGCTCAGTGATTTTCTCTGGTTTCATTCAATTACCTCCAAGGCAAGGATATAATTATGCCATCTCTGCTGATTCATACATGCATTTGAAACTACATGAACTTATGTGATCAATTTAAAATGAATAGAGCTTAAAACTATCTATAAACATGATTCAACTGGCTACTTACTGATGCCAGTTTCAGTGGAACAGACCAAATTGATGATTCATAGCTTTGGCGATCCATGCAGGCAAGAAATTCCTTGGTCTTTCTGATGTTCTTAGCTTTCCACCCCTTCTGAGTCAGAACATATTCTGTTGGACAGTTTCCCATCACATCATTCTGATAAAAATAAGATAATACATTAATGTAATGTGTAGAGATATTACCAAAAGAGAGCTACAGCTATTCTCTATCAATGTTTGGATGATGTGTTTACAAACACACATTGCTTGAATAAATGTATACAATAAACCATCAATTATAGTTAGATTTAATCTTAATAAAGGGAGCCTCCACATGGCTGAGTGGTTTAAATTAATCACCATTCCAGATCACTGCCATCTCACCTGTCTGTGTGGGTTCAAGTCTCAGGCTCAGCTAATGTGGATGCATTAGAAAACTTACCAATAAGCCTCCAGAGTGTTGGTGATTCTTACCAGGATTTTCCCAGGTTCTTCCTTTACCAGTGATACTGGCCACCAGGTACAGCAGGTATCCTGTGCTGTTAAATGGCAATAAACCCAAGGATACATGACATTTGGTTGTTATAGGTTAAAAACTTTATTTGTCTCCATAAATGTCACAAAATGCAATACTTGTTATTTGATCAGCAACATAAGTTTAAGATGGAACATTCTGAAATGCTGGCTGTAGTCTTCCTGAACAAAAACTTGTTCTTGTGTATAACACCATTTTTCATTTTTTTTAGACAGTGACTTTGATATTTTGACTATCTGACCCCAAATCAACAGGCTTCCTTAATCCAAGTACAAGTCATCTACAGGTCCATATATTTGATGTAGAAATTAAGTTATTGTACAGAAACAACTTTTTCAGTAAAAAGCCTTGACCTTTAATTCTTAAGCCCCAAAACTGACAGTTTTCTTCCTACCATGTATGAAATATCAAAATGTTTGGTATGTGATGTAGAATTATTGCTATTGTGTAAATTCTTTCTGTAAGAATGAACTTGATCTTTAAACTTTTCTTCCTCATCAAATGTGCAAGCCGTCCACAAAGTTTGATAAAGATGCTTAGATGGTAGATGGTGTTAATATATGTTACTTTGGGAATACGGAAAAGGCAAGTAGTGGATGGTTGGATGGATCTACATAATAACATTTTATGTTCTGCTTTGGAGCAAACATAGAAAATCAATGACATTTATATTGTTGATTGAAACTGGCATGCTGGCCATTGTCCTAACAGAGTGTTTTGAAATATTACCTCTCTTGCTTTGTATCGATCCATGTCAAGGTCATACATTGTGTTCTGGAAGGCAGAAAGCAGTCCTCGTTTGATATTAAGAACCCAGGAACCTTCGCCATCCTCGGGGCAAATTTCGTTAACCTCCCCAAACCAAAATTGCAAGCTTATTTTTGCAAGCTTGCGCAAGCTTATTTTTGCATGCTTGCGCAAGCTAGTATTTGGAACCTTGCGGCAAGCTTGCGCAAGCTTGTATTTGGAATTGCCGCAAGCTTACAGCAAGCTTGCGCAAGCTTGTATTTGGAATTGCCGCAAGCTTGCGCAAGCTTGTATTTGGAATTGCCGCAAGCTTACGGCAACCTTGTATTTGGAATTGCCGCAAGCTTACGGCAAGCTTGCGCAAGCTTGTTTTTGGAATTGCCGCAAGCTTGTATTTGGAATTGCCGCAAGCTTACGGCAACCTTGTATTAGCTTGTATTTGGAATTGCCGCAAGCTTGTATTTGGAATTGCCGCAAGCTTACGGCAACCTTGTATTTGGAATTGCCGCAAGCTTACGGCAAGCTTGCGCAAGCTTGTATTTGGAATTGCCGCAAGCTTGTATTTGGAATTGCCGCAAGCTTACGGCAACCTTGTATTTGGAATTGCCGCAAGCTTACGGCAACCTTGTATTTGGAATTGCCGTGCAAGCTTGTATTTGGAATTGCCGCAAGCTTGCGCAAGCTTGTATTTGGAATTGCCGCAAGCTTACGGCAACCTTGTATTTGGAATTGCCGCAAGCTTACGGCAACCTTGTATTTGGAATTGCCGCAAGCTTACGGCAAGCTTGCGCAAGCTTGTATTTGGAATTGCCGCAAGCTTGTATTTGGAATTGCCGCAAGCTTTCGGCAACCTTGTATTTGGAATTGCCGCAAGCTTACGGCAACCTTGTATTTGGAATTGCCGCAAGCTTACGGCAAGCTTGTATTTGGAATTTCCGCAAGCTTACGGCAACCTTGTATTTGGAATTGCCGCAAGCTTACGGCAAGCTTGTATTTGGAATTGCCGCAAGCTTATTTTTGCAAGCTTGCGCAACCCAAACCAAAATTGCAAGCTTATTTCATGAACTCAAGCCATTCCTATTTCCACACATTTTTGAAACCTTTTTAAAGTTCATTCAAACTTTTTGTGTCCTGGTCTGTCAGTAACCCTAGAGTATAGATGCCATGTTTTGCAAATATAAAGCTAATGAACTTCAACTTTGTAAAAAAATCACAATTAAAATAACATTGAACATTGAAAAGGTAACAACAATTTAAAACAAGTGCAGTACATGATATAAATTGTTGATGCCCTGTGATCTGTAGCACATTTATGATAACTTCGTTGAAGCTAGCTTCAGTAAGACAGTTACTAGGGCTCTCCTCCTAATTCTTTTTTAAAATGTTTCAAAACAAAAGCATATGAGTTATCCTTTGTGATTTTAATGTTTGGAAAACGTGTGCAAAATAACTCACCAGCAACACTAGTAACTGAAAGATAAAGGTTTATTTCGAAAAGAAATTTAATAAATATAATTTCGATAGAATTTTATTAAGGTTCTCTCTGGTATTTATATATGTCACAAGTTCAGGCTGAGTTGTGTGTGATGAAGCAGGAACCTGATTCTGGTACAAGTTTGATTTTCTTACATGGCTTTTTTGTGGAATTACAAAAGTTAAATTATGACTTACTAAATGCTGAGAAGGTTAAAATTTCCTTGACCTACCTGCATATTTAATGATTAAATAATGTAATCTTATAGTTGAAAAGTAGTGGAAAACAAATATGTTCAGCAAAAACATTATGATAAATTTCATTGTTCCAGTTTATTCATTCACTGCAAGCATGTGCATGAGAGTTTGATACATGCATGGTCTCAATCTTTTACAAGAATGGTAATATATGAAGAAACTTATTGCAAGCTATTTTAAATTTATTTTCTGACACATAGAAGAAAACTTGAGCAAGTTAGTTTTACTTTCTAAAGAAAAGAAATAAGCTTGCGCAAGCTAGTTTTACTTTCTGGAGCAAATATATAAGAAACCTTGTACAAGCTTGCGCAAGCTTGTACAAGCTTGCGCAAGCTTGCACAAGCTTGCGGTAAGCTAGTTTTACTTTCTGAAGCAAATAAGAAACCTTGTACAAGCTTGAGCAAGCTTGTACAAGCTTGAGGTTATATCCAGCTTGTTTGCCTTAAGCTTGCACAAGCTTGCGCAAGCATCCATGTTAGCTTATAAACATAAACTTAGCTTATCGCAAGCTTGCCGCAAGCTTGCCACAAGCTTGCGGCAAGGATGCATTTTGGTTTGGGTCGCCATCTTGGAATGAAAATCGGAAAGGATACTGCTGTAACACGGTCGCGAAATCGCTTGATGTTTTTCCTGCCTTTAACCTCAGAGGTAAACATAGATCTGAGGATTGAATTGATACATTCCGAAGCTGAAAAATAATTTCTTATGACAACAACTGATCCAGAATGGCAAAGCCAAAACAATCTTTGTATAAGTAAATAATAAAAATTGACCAATTTTTTAAAATGCAATCGTTTTACAACAGTATTGCATTTTTAATTGGCACCAGCCTTGGGTTTATACCCAAAAATTGTTCTCCACCTTATTTTACTTTGACTCCGCTGCCAGTCAAAATAAAATAAAAAGGTGGAGAACAAGTTGTTGGTCTACCTCAGGTTGAGGTAAATATATATATATATATATATATATGTGTGTGTGTGTGTGTGTGTGTGTGTGTGTGTGTTTGTGTGTGTGTGTGTGTGTGTGTGTGTGCATTTATGTTGTTTAATTTTGAATTTAAATCATTATCGTGGAAAGTAGTATTGACTTAAATTGGAGCATCTCAAAGAAACTAAAAAAATGTTGACCATAAAAGTGTTAGCTTTTGGAGGATTGCAAAAAATAATGTATAAAGTGTCTCATCTCACGCTGCCGTATACCAACCAGTCAAAGCATTAGGAACAAATCCAAAATATTCCAAATATCATGTAACTCTGCTTAAGATTTAGACCAATGTTATCCAACCTGTGGCACGCGGGTTGATTTTACATGGTCCGCCAGAGCTCGAGCATATATTGTCCATGACCTACTTTCATAGTATGTCTTCTAAACCAGTTAAACTATTGTGAATAATTTTATAGTCGTTAGGCTTAAGTTTTCTGATGCCTTCGGTTTTAAGAAAAACAAATTCAGTGGCCCATTGTATCAAAAAGGTTGGACAGCACTGACCTAGGCCCTAATAGTTCCTACGATATCGCATCTTCACTAGCCATAGGTCTGATATGTTAACCCTATCGATATCTTCACATATCGAGCTGATATTTTAGTGCTTTGTCCTAGCGACATATATTGGATTTCATTAGTTGCCTCCCTTAGTATGTAATGCCAACTAACCCACAGCGTGTATTTACGTGAAAGGTATTTGTACGAACACTGATCGGCAGTGGAAAATTACCCATGTCTCGGCCATATAGAAACGGTGTTCATATTTTAACAACTTAATTTTGATTAAACAACTAAAATCACAGACCCGAAGCTCAAATATATCTGCTAGACCTGCCAAGGTTTAGAGAGGGTTAGCATACCTAAACCTTGGTTAGCGACAGTAACGTCATTTGCATGTGCTGTAAAATTGATGTAGCCTATATAAGAAAACTAACAAGCCCGTCATGTTTTGTCCCACAGACACACACATAACACTTTATTACAAGTAACGAAAGTAGTTCTTAATAGCGACGCATTACATCCGAGGTTTATTTATACCTATCTGTCCTCACCCATGTGTATATACCAACAAGATACTTACGCTCCTCTCCTGACAATTGTATACTCATGATTTGTCATATGGCGGCGTTACCGAGTTTATTAATCGCAGCGTTACCTTTCCAGTATCCGGTTGGAGAATAATAAATCGAGTCCATGTATTTAAATACCATTTCACAGTACTAATTTAGTTTTCATAGCAGTTTTAATTAACCATGAAGCTAATTTTTCTTTGAAGGATTTCTCAGGGATAGAATTCAACGCGTGGATTAATTTTATATCTGCGATGAGTCGCTGTTAAACGTCTTTGCTTCGGTATGCGACATCATGAGCATGACAAGCTTTATCAATAGCGTTTATCGGATATTCGCCAGGACGGGGTTGATCTTGATCATCGAGTCAGATGTCGAGTCGAGTTCCCAGCCCACAGTAACTATATCCTGGAAGATGTTTTTCACCTTGATATTTTGCCCACGGAGCTCCTGGGAGTTTTGTTAACTTGGAGGCGATATCACCTCCGTTTTTTATACTGATAAATCGGATTTTTTTTATACCACATAGTGCACACTTATCAGTGATTGCGTCTCTGCTACTTTTGGTTATAAAAAGAATTGGGTCAATTGTCGACGTACGCGACCTACATTTCACACAATATAAATCCATAATATTATTTATGTTATATCTAATGGAAATTACTGACTTTTCCGCGTTAAAAGAACAATCACCCGCTAAACATCATAAAATGTTGCCACGTATAATGCGAATGATTATCATTGGACCGTTTGCAAGTGGCAAAACACTGTTGTTACTTAATTTAATTATGAAATTTATGAAATGATTTAAACTATATTTGATTGTTCCAACAGCAAAGTACCAACGTTGCTACAATGTGTTAAAAATTATAACGAACAATCAAAACAAACAGCCGTCAAAAATATTATTGAATTTATCGATGATGTCGTAGAGGTCCCTTGTGTCGAGGATATCGACGAGAGCATTAACAATGTTATTGTGTACGACAATATGGTCATGGACAAACAAACAAACCCCGCTAGGATATTTCACATAATTTATATTTACCAACGATACACTAACATACCTAGTATGGTCAGCAGAGGCGTAGCGATATATTTTGTGACCGATTTATTACCCTTGTTTACTTATTATAATGTAACGTTGCAAGCCTCATTTTGGCGCCCCTGTACCTTGGCGCCCGGGGACATATGTACCCCCTGCCCCCCCCCCCTCTAGCTACGCCTCTGATGGTCAGGGACAATTGTAATATTCTGTCGGCGTGTAAGGGAGTTAATATACATACAATACAAAACTACCACCGGTCTTGGTGTAGCAGAGATATGGATTATAACGAATTTAAAAACTTTCTTAATTCCGCTTGGAATATTCCACATGACGATAAATTTAGAAGAATCTCAAATGCTATATCGAATCGGATTAGATAAAAAATATGTAGTTAAAAATCCAGCAACCATCCAAAGATTTTTCACGCGTATATGAAACTAAAATAGCAGACCAAAATATATACAAAACTCTGTTAAAAAAAATAACGCCTTGGGATAAATGATGGGTTTCACATTACTTACAAAAAAACAAAGTCGGCAAAAACATATATACAAGGCTCTATTTAATGAAATAAGGCCTTGGGATAATTTGTGGGTTAACCTTCCCTACTACTTATGCACATTTCATTGTTTCAGACTTCTATTGTTTATCTATAACTATCTAAGTATCTATTTTTATTTAAAACCGCTCCGGTAGCCTAATGATATGCGGCGTGCAACTCGGATCCTGGAGGTCACGTGTTCGAAGCCCTGCTGAATCATAACAAAGACTTAATAAATTGGTACAGACAGCTGCCTCTCTTGACGCTCAGCATTAAAAGATTAGAGTTAGGCTGGCCTGGTGTTAGGATGTGACAAAGATGACAATGATGCTACATGCCTGCGACATCATGGCCCAGTGCTTGACATCAATATAAACTGTCCCACTGCAGACATCATAGTACAATGACTGAAATATGATAAAGCTACGTACAAAATCTAAATCTCAAAATCAACACTTTTATTAACATGCCTAGGAAAGAGAGAGAGAGAGAGAGAGAGAGAGAGAGAGAGAGAGAGAGAGAGAGAGAGAGAGAGAGACTTCTGTGAATTTTATTTCTGTAAAATCTCTATAGATGTAATTTCTACACTTTGCTTCATTCTTCTCTTGAAACAGTACATTTTCTCGTATCCAACCTGACCGTAACGCATGCTTTCTCTACAAATGTATCTCATATACTATGTTAATAGTATTTCAAACTATTTACTTACAACTTCGTGGCGTACGAATTCACTGGTGAATAAAATCTAAAATATTTCTTAGATTTAATACGCGGCGTTGACATGATGTTGTGTCTTAGTATCCACCTTTAAATAGAAATTCAATTGCAGTTCCTCAACAAAATGTTTTTATATTCCAACAGCATTCTAGTTTTTTACCAGGAAAAAGTAAATTAAGATTTATTAAAGCGACGAGACGTATATGTTTTTTTCTTAAACACTGTCCTAACACATTCTGAGTCGAGCGTATGCCAAACAAATATCCACTGGCGGAGGCACTAGTAATAGAGTTGGAAGAAATAGAGCTCACCTACCGAATTATCAAATAAAAATAAAATGTTGAGCTTGTATCTTCGATCCTCACACTATCCGTATTCGCCTGAGTCGTTCAGCAAAAGTGGTCCACTACTGGGTGTTACTAAACGTTCAGAACGATCATCCCAAATAAATAAATTAACTGAAACCTACCACAGATAAAACGATAAATCATCTGCAGCCAGAGGAAAAAAGTGAAGTTTAATAAAATCAAAAACACAGTTGCACATGAGAACTTTTAAAAGACAGATTTGTCCAACTTGATGTTAAATCACGACACATGGCACATTTTAAATTCTAGTGTTTTATCTTCAGTACGTGTTGTGCCTTTGACAAAGGAATATGATATCAATAAATTACTCAAGTAAAATTGCACTAGTTTTTTGCTATGTGTGTACTGATATCTTGTTTCCGCTCATTATGTCATGTGTGTGTTTGGTATAATTCTGCAGATAATTTGTTTCCAAAGACAACAAAGTAAAAATGAAAATCTCATTACAGTACTGACAATTAAATCCAAGACCTAAAAGTGATATCACAAGTCCAAAAGTGTAGTGTTCCGAATGATCTTTAGTGGTGCCCATAGTGATCTCAAAGTTTGAATACATCCCCGGTTTAAAAGTGACCACTTGTCCCAGCCCATACAACAGAAAAAGAAAGATTATATCTGCAAACGCTTTCCCAGATCAAAGATCTTTCCCAGAATATATGTCATGCAGTGGAATCTTTTCCTAGTAGAGTTTGGATTGTTTGATTGTTTTTTACGGTTAAACGCCATTTTTAAGCACAATATAGGCTATACATGGCGGCCAGTATTAATGGTGGAGGAAGAACTCGGAAAACCCCAGGAAAGAACCACCGACCCACGAGAAGCTACTGGCAAGCTTTCTCACGTAACTACATTAGCGAATGTTAGACTCGAACCCACACGGTTTTTATTTAATTATGTAATCAAACTGGCTTGGACATAACGAGTCAGGTGCAAGTTTTCGATTGGACTCGTGGTAAAACATACTGAAAGAAGGAATCTATGCTCTAATGTAAATTGATGAATATCTAGGAACATTGCGCAATCGTGACCCGTAACGGACAGCGCTTTAGACCACTCGGCCACTCGGGGCCCCAGTAGAGTTTGGAGACAATCCTTCCAAGTACTTCACTTATATGCAAAAAAGTATCTACGGAGTTATATTAATGTCTCGTTTGTTGTTGTTAACAACTTATATACTGTTTATCTAACGTTTTCTACATCAATAGAAGTAATATTTTCTTCTATAAATATCGTCCGTGTATTTAGTAAATGTCTTATATGCTTCAGAATTTATCGAAAAGGAGATATTACCTTCGTAGAAACAATTTAAATTAAGTCGAAGTATAACACTCAAACTGTGTTTTATATATCCTATAAATCGTTTATGTCAACGGAACTTTGATAATTTTATTCGTCTAATCTTCCTTGTTCGCTAGTGACTCACTGAGGGCTGCCACTGAGTATCCCTATTGATTCGTGTTTTGTTTATTTCTGTATTCAATCGTGAACTGTACGGCTTTTGTCATTTGCAGTCTAATTTGATAACAGAATATGTGATGAGATTTTGATTATCACTTGATATCTTTTTGTATTCTACGCTCAGATATCACCGATTCTCAGTCTTTTCAATCATAAACATGTTTGTTATTATAGTTTAAATCACTATTTAAACAATTGTATTTCTAAATTTAATCAAGGGGTATTTTGTCCCTAAAGTCTAACACCGTTTGACATAGATTATAACAGACACAGATTTGGTGGTACTGAATATTATGAATAAGGCACTGCAGTCAGGGTCCGACTATTCAATTTATTTTTTTCTAGATAAGGTTTGGGGTTCTGTGATTCTCATTCGAACTACAATGCATTTTATTACTTTACTCAAGACAATTAAATCTGTTTGACTTAAAAATAAAAGTTATATTTTATTTCAGAGCATTGATATTTATTTCAAGATAAATTGTGACCGGAATTGTTTTTTCTAGGACAGCTAGAAGATAAAATGGTAGTGTTATGAAATGTTCTTTTCTTGTTATGAAATGTTTCTGTTATGTAGTATGTTGTGTTTAGCTTTTCATAACCTTCTTCTCATTTCTCGCTATGAGAAGGAATTACTCGTATGTTAAGGAGCGTCAATATTCATGGTGGTAGAGAGAGAGAGAGAGAAGAAAGAATTCAGGCTCTCTTAAAAGCGTGCTGCCACGATGGTAAGACAGCTACACTGAAATGATATTCGCCAGCTACCAGCTATATCTGAAATGATAGCCGCCGCCGCGATGATAAACCAGCAATACATATTATATTTTCCCTTTTTCAAGCTTTCCAACTTCATTTATTCGTATAACTTCTGCATTTTAGAATATTATACAAATAGTTAATTCTCAATAATTTTCAAGATAGCTTAAAGTATAAAATGTAACAATCATAATTAATGTAACAATTAATTTAGAGAAATGCATTTTACTTATTTTACAATAGAATATAGATTTAAAATATATTGCTAGATAATATTCTTTCTTACTTAAAGAATACTTTATTTCAACATTAAATCTAAACATGAAGTTGGTAGCGAATTCAACCTTTACAGTAACAAAATACATAAATATAATTAAATATAAATTATTTAGAACATTTAAACATTCCGTTACAATATATTATAAATAAAAGTATTAAGTGAACAATGTTGCTAACATAACAATGTTGCTTTTAAAATCTCAACATTAAAAGTACTTATTTCTAAAGAAGTTACGACATATACAATTATTTTACCTGCAATGAGAAGACAAACATCTATTTTCTTTGTCGGTACGGAACTGACCTGGCCCTTAAATGCGTGGTCTATTTATATGCATCCTGTGTCAGGTTAACGTACCGTTGGAAAAAGATGTTCATTCTCATCAGGTAAAAATCAGTTTCTCCTGGTCAAAACCGGCTTAATTTGACGTCATCTGACATAAGGTACAACTCAGATTTGTATTTTATCTATATCCGTTTGGCATTAGTTAGGTCCAAACATGATAATTCCTTAAATTTTCTAAACCAGGAACATGTTTAATATGTTAAGCCAGCTGTAATGTCTGTCCAACTTTAGATAAGAACAATTTAGTAGCGAAGACTGTCCATCATTAGATAAGAACCATTCTGTATTTACGTCAGCACGGAAGCTTGTTCTATGTTTTACTGATAAGACTTAGGGCTGACTGATTTTTGCTGTATAACCTATTTCCACACAATAATGTACATTCGTATAGCTAATGATGTACGTTGCCAACGTTTTGCTATAAATGAATAAAACATTACTTTAATAATACAATTTAAAGAAAATTGCAATCTTATTAATTTTACTAAAAAATCAATTCCTAATAATACCCTCTGATTTATTTGAGCCGAGTCCTCGAGGCTCGAAAAGAAAAATCAATTTCATTCATCAAAACAAGGTAAAAGGTGAAAGATCAAAAATACAATGATAAAACATTGCGAGACATTGTCGCAAAGTTTAAAGATACAATGTAAACACTGAAAAATATATTGCAAAATACCAGGTAAAGTACAAAAAATACAATGAGAAAGTACATTGCAAAATACTCAGTCAAATTCAAAAAGTACAGTACAATGCAAAATATTTGATAAAATTCCCAAAAAAACACAATGGGAAGTGTACTGCACAATACTCAGTCAAATACAATAAAAAGTACAATGCAAAATTCGTGATAAAATTTACCCAAAAACAATGGAAGAAAACTTAGCAACATTGGATACCTTCATAAAATACAGTAACGTAACGTGGTACGATATTAAATAAAAATTAAAAGTTTACGTAACTTAAATAGCTTTACAATATAAAATTCTACAAAACCTACATATAAACTAGTCTTGTCAGACGATTGTAACACAAAATAGTAACATGCAGTTCTTGGTATCTTTATTTTTCTTTTTCTAATTTAGTTTACAATTTTTATTTTTATTTTTTTCTTTCTTTTTATGTCTTCTTTTGTCTCTTCTTCTCTTTTAAATTTATTTGCATGACATGAGCAGAAAATATGTATGGGTGACGACGGTATTAGATTGGTTCAGCCAAGTGTAATGAAAGAATTCTTGTTCTTATGAATATAGCTAGTAAGCCGATATTGAGATGATCTTCCTAGTTCAACAAAGAATTACCAGTAGCTTTGAAGTAAGAATGGTTGCAAAGAAAATGGCGTAAATATTTAGTATTAATCAAGAGTTAGGAAACTGACAATATAATGTTGTTCTAGCCTTAATAACCATAACGTATGTTCACTTACAATCAAACTTTGACCTGTGCATGTATGAAATACGTATCGCCTTTGAATTAACCTAAGAACAATGAACATATCATTTAAGCGTTTGGTAAGATATGGTCTAGTACATCTTTGAAATGTACGTGTGTTATCTGTGACGTGTGAAAGAGAATGTATTGCCTTTATCGTTTTGAACAAATTTGACTCAGAAGCTGGGCGTATATAGACCAATTGCTGCTCATGTCGTGAGAGCTATGCATTGCGTGATCTCTGTGTCGATTAATTGCGCGGACATTTTGACTATTTTATCATTTATGGCGAATGCGCCAAGACACAGTACCATAAGGTACATACTTTCATACAATGGTATGAAATCGTGAGAGATAAACCTCTAAACATTGTCAAACCCATGCATTAATGAGATTGCTGTATTATACCGCGTATTCGTTTTAAGACGTATTATAACTGTGAAATAATATCATTATGTAGCTACATTTGACATCCCTGTAACAATATTCGATACGTTCAATTAAATAAGTCCGTGTAAGCCTGATTTAAACTGTGAATCCACTTATAAGCTGAACTATACAAAAGTGGGGGATGCTGGAGATAACCCATGTTTCAAATTGTTTTGTTTTTATGTTGTTGTTTGTTCTGATACTATGTACTCTAAATTCAGAGTTGAAAAGAAACATATACCTACGAACCAATCCAAATTTTATCCATACCTTAAGAGAAAGAAAGAGAACTGAGAGATTTGGCGCCAGAAAGAAGAAAAGAGAAATAGAAGGTATGAGAAGAAAGAATGAAATGGACGATAGGACTATAATTTTCTCTTCCAAATACGAAGGAATTTGTTCTTTTTTGTTTTCAGAATTTCGTATTGAATTTAATTACGAAATATTCGACTTCGTCGTTTGCGACGTGTGTTTGATTGTGTGTGTTTGCTGTGAAATGCGTGCTTTAATTCATGAGAAACATTCTCAGTTGGTTGCCATGATGGCGTGGATCCATCTGACCACTTAACCAAATAATGCTTTTTCCCAGAAATCCATTTGGATTTCAATAGTTTATCAACTAAGTACCATTCGGTACCGTTGTTGGTTGGTGTGTGAGCATTGCTTGCTCGATCATGTGATGTTTGAGTCGACTGTGGTAGTGTACTGGCTGTGTCCGGTGTCGGAGGTCTATAATCCCTAGGATCTTTAAAATGCTTAAGCCTGTTTGCGTGTACAAGTGATTTCATTTCTTTATTGTCTGAACAACGACGTAATCTGTAGGTGCTATTCGGACCTACTTGGGTGATGTAATATGGACCTTCCCATCGGGGGTAAAGCTTTTTTGATAACCCTACAGGTATATGTGAGATTTGTAAATGTACATAATCTCCAACGCGAAAGGATGGTTCTTTTGTTTTCTGGTCAAACCTCTGTTTGCTTGTGCTTTGTGCTTCACGTGTATTTGCTGTAGCTATTTCTTGAACTATTTTCAATCTTTGAATCAATTGATCTATGTACTGTTGTGTTTGTGTTTGTACAGTTTCTTTAGGCGTAAGAGACACATCTAAGGGTAAAGTGATTTCTTTTCCAAAGACTATGTAATAAGGTGAGTATCCAGTAGAATTAACTGCTGGGCTCATTCGGAATGCCATCATTACGCTGGGTAATATGGACGGCCAATCATCTTGGTGTTTACTACAGTAAGCCCTTAATGACTGACTGATGGTACTATTAGTCCTTTCACCTGCAGAGTTAGTTTGAGGGTGGTATGAACTGGTATGATGACGTGTTACTTGAAATAATTCACAACGTGCGAGTACAATTTGAGACATAAAGTTTCGTCCACGATCACTGACAAGTGTTCGCGGTGCACCATGACGTGTAAATATCTCATTGTACAAAACACTGGCGATTTCTGTTGCTGTTTGAGAACGTAAAGGAAAGGCTTCACACCAATGTGACAAACTATCTGTCACCAATAAGATGTATTGATAACCTTCCTTACTTTTTGGCATGCACAAAATGTCCATATGCCACCTAGAGAATACGTCTTCTGGGGGCAATGGGTGCAGTGGGGCTTTTCGTGCGTTTGTGTCCCGTTTAATGAGCTGACATTTAGAGCATGATTTAATGTAGTCATACACATTTTGATACATTTTAGGCCAATAGTATTTCTGTTTGATAGCTTGATATGTTCTTTGAACACCAAAATGACAACCTCCTGCTTTTGAATCGTGATAAGATAGAAGGACATCGAGTCTCAAATTTGTGGGTAAAGCAACTTGTTTTATGAGTTGATCTGAAGAAGTTTTATGTTTTGTACGAGGTTGGAAAAAATGATGTAAGACACCATTGATTAGTTCATATTGACTTGCTTCATATGGAATAGCTGTTGCGCGACGAGTGTTTTCTGGTAATATTCCTTGTTCTAAGTAAACATACATGTCTTTAAAATCAGGGCACTCGCGCTGATATTGGGCGAGATCCGGTAATTCTGTAGAAATACTACTAGGCATGTTATCATTAGTGTGTACTGAAAATAGGTTAGGAGTTTCTTCCTCATCGTAAAAGAATGTAGTTTCTGTCATTTCTTCTTGAATGGAGTGTACTGGTGGTTCTAACTGAGTAGCCTGAGTGTCAGTGTGCGCTAGAGATTCCTCTATTTTGCTGTCAGTGTTATCTGTTTGGTCATAGTTTCGACGTGAGAGTGCATCAGCATTTGTGTTTTTATGGCCTGGAGTGTATACGATATCAAAATCGTATTCTTGTAAGCGAAGTGACCAACGAATTAGTCTGTGTGAAGTGTGTTTGACTGTCCTTAGCCATACTAGTGCCTTGTGATCTGTAATGACAGTCAATTTCTGATGTGATAGGTAAACATGATATGTTCGGATACCTTCTAATACCGCTAGACACTCCTGTTCAGTTACTGTCCATTGTTTTTCAGCGTTTGTTAATGCTCGTCCGCCATAATCAATAACATGTTCTTTTTCGTCTGTCCCTATCTGAGACAAGATATACCCTAGAGCTGTACCACTGGCATCACATGCGAGTCTAAATGGTTTATTAAAATCTGGATAAGTCAAGATAGGAGCTGTGGTCAAGGCTGTCTTAAGAGTTTCAAATGCTTTTTGACACTTGTCTGTCCAAAGAAATGAACTGTCTTTTGTCAATAATTTATTTAAAGGTGCTGCTAATGTAGAATATCCTTGGACAAATTTTCTGTAATAATTGCACAATCCTAGAAAACTCCTAACATCTTTCTGTGTTTTTTGGAACAGGAAATTGTGTAACTGTGTCTATTTTGGATTCATCTACTTTGATTCCTTTTGTTGAGAATTTATGACCAAGATAAATAACTTCAGATGCTGCGAATACACATTTTGATGGTTTGAGTGTCAAGTTTGCTTGACGTAATCGATCAAAAATAAGTTCAAGATGTGCTAAGTGTTCTTCAAATGAATTTGAAAAAATAATAATGTCGTCTATGTATGCAAGACATGTTGACCATGGTATACCTCAAAGGACATGACCTAAAAGAATACAATATGTGGCGGGCGCGTTTCTGAGTCCATACGGCATTACATTCCATTGATAAAGACCACGTGATGTTATGAAAGAGCTCTTATGTTTTGTCGCTGGATCCATTTTAATTTGCCAAAATGCTGAGTTTAAATCTAATGTACTGAAAAGACATGGTTGAGTTTGTCCAACTGCATCAATGACATCTTCTAACCTTGGAAGAGGGAATGTCATAGGTTGTGTCACCTGATTAAGTTTCCTATAGTCAATAGCAAAACGATATTCCCCATTTTCTTTTTGACTAAAACAACTGGAGATGCATAACTCGAAGAACTGGGTTCGATTAGTTGGTGTTCTAATAATTCATCTACCTGTCTATCAATTTCTTTATTGATGTGCGGAGACGCACGATAAGGTTGACAACGAATTGGCATGGAATAACCTGTCTCTATTCGATGAGTAAATACCGTAGTACTTCCTAATTCTTCTAAGTTCAAGGCAAACACATCCCTATGTTTATTCAGAAATACTTGAAGTTCTTTTTTTTGATTTTCTGACAAATCTGAAGAGTGTAAATCAAAATTAATTGGTTCTTGTGATTTACTAGTTTGTCGGTCCACGATGTCAGGTGTATCAGTTGTGATATTCTTGTCATAAGTGTCCTCACTAACAGTAAATATGGTTTGTGGGTGTAGTACGTCTACATAAGCTAGTACGGTATTTGCATGTATGTGTATAGGTTTCGGAGTAGGATTCAAGATCTGAACAAGGTTATTTTTCGAAACCGTTACAAGTGTTCTAGCTGTCAAAAATGTGGAGTTTGACATATTATGAGATGGTTCTAATAAAACAGGTGTGCCTTTCCTTATTTTACTGATACTAACAGAAATCGTTGTACTTTGCTGGGCGCGTGCCAATCCAGGCTGATGGCGCAGCAGATTAATGACTAACGTATCGTCTAGCAGAGAGAGCTTTTGTGTATCTAGATTCACTACTGCTTTGTATTTAGTGAGAAAATCGATACCTAAAATAACTGAATGGTGCAAAGCAGGGATAATATAGAATGAGTGAGAGAAGCGTATTCCTCCTATTTTCTAATTAAGTTTAATAATGCCTGAAACAAAATGTGTCTCACCTCCGGCAGCTATAATATTAGAAATATCTGACGGTTGAATTTGACGTGAATTGAATCCTGCGCGAGAAAGAAAGGTTAGTTTGATGGCCGAAATGGACGCGCCTGTGTCAGCTAATGCATTCGTGATTTTGTTTTTAACAAAAAGAGGAACAAGATTTTTGTGAATAGGTGTGACTAATGTGATTTGTGGTTCTCGAGTTTGTTTGTGGCAAGGTTGTGACCTTTGATTTGGCGCGAATTTATATTGTTGTTGTGGGGAAAAGCATACTCGTGCAAAATGACCTGTTTTGTGACACAAGTAACACTTTTTATCGAGTGCAGGATATAATCTTCCGTGTGATTGAAAAAAAAATCCACATCTGAGACAGAATGGCTTATGACTATGTAGTTGTGGCTTGTAGCGCGCATCACGAGGAGGTAACTAATATGTATTGTTATCGCGAGATTTATGTACTGAACTAAGGGAATAGTTTGGAAATTTGGCTGTCTGATAAGACGATGTATAATGATGGGAATTAGAGCCATGCAGCCAAAATGGTTTGTTTTTGGCACGTACGAAGGGTTGAGATAATACATGTACATTGTTTTCTGTGTTCTGTTCTGAGCTGACTGCTTTAATTTCATCTTTAAGTTGTTTAAGTTCCTCTAAAATTGTGTTAAGTGTTGACCAATCATCATTCTCAGTTGTGACAAGAGATTTCTCTGCTAAATTTGCGGCTTGACGTAAATCATCCATATTTGTTGAATTTTTATTCATTACGATTTGTTTAATAGCTGGTTTTAAACCTTGTAATGCAACTGCTAACAATATTTGATCTGATATAGTGTGGTTATTTGCAATTTGTAAGAGACGATTTAAATAGTCCAAAACTGTTTCAGACGATTCTTGTCGAGTTTGTAAAATTGATAAATCTAAAATGATATCGTCAGTGTGAAACCTAGATGTGAAGGCAGTTACTAGACTTGACCAGTTATTCCTAACGTTATCAGGTAGAGATTCATACCATACTTTAGCATGTTGTTGGAGGTGAAAAGGAAAAGCATTCAAAGTTTTAGCTTCTGATAAATCATAAAAATTTGCCCATTGTAAAAAATGATTTAGCCATTTAAAAGGATTTTGTGATTGATCACCTTTAAAAATATCTAATGTGATAAGAGACATACCTGTACTTGAGAATCTGGTGTTTCCAGAGAAACATTGCACTCCTATGAATAATGTCAATAGTAATGAGTCACATTAACTGAATTAAACGGCTGAACTCAGAATGTTCTGTGCGCTGATAGTAAATGTATACACAGTTAATTTGCCGTGTAAAAGTACTTTTTGTTGTGGAATCTATGAGCTGTCGAAGGTCACTGAAGTGCTGCTGCTAACGTGGTTTTGTGGGCTGAGTTGGGAGTCGTCTGCGTAAGAATTGGATTAGGTTTTCAATCGTTGTCTACGTAGGGTCAAGGAACCATAGTCGAAAGGAGTGTGAGTCACTGGAACTGGATAGGGCGTAGGTAGTGGCGCATACATTACTGTGAATTTGTGAAGACATTCCAGCATGAGCGATGTAGTATGTAGGTAGAATCACGGATCAGTCACGTGAATAGCTGTGTGTCTGTTACAGGCAAGAAACTGCGAACATTGGCGGTATAAAGTCGGACGGTCGTAAATATGTTGGTGCCAATCTCTCCCATGGATCGTAATTATACGTGTGGCATCGTTATTTAAGATACTTGTTCACTAATGTCGTTTTATCCTTAGTCTCTTCTTCATGAATTTTATGAAAACACTCTTTCAAAAGAAATAATCACTCATAACTGTGTAGATACGGCTACATCTTGGGGATATTGGCTTTGCGAGAGGGTCCAGAGATCTGTAATATTCTCCATCCACTTGTTATGAAATGTTCTTTTCTTGTTATGAAATGTTTCTGTTATGTAGTATGTTGTGTTTAGCTTTTCATAACCTTCTTCTCATTTCTTGCTATGAGAAGGAATTACTCGTATGTTAAGGAGCGTCAATATCCAAGGTGGTAGAGAGAGAGAGAGAAGAAAGAATTCAGGCTCTCTTAAAAGCGTGCTGCCACGATGATAAGACAGCTACACTGAAATGATAATTTTGGCATTAGTTAGGTCCAAACCTGATAATTCCTTAAATTTTCTAAACCAGGAACATGTTTAATATGTTAAGCCAGCTGTAATGTCTGTCCAACTTTAGATAAGAACAATTTAGTAGCGAAGACTGTCCATCATTAGTTAAGAACCATTCTGTATTTACGTCAGCACGGAAGCTTGTTCTATGTTTTACTGATAAGACTTAGGGCTGACTGATTTTTGCTTTATAACCTATTTCCACACAATAATGTACATTCGTATAGCTAATGATGTACGTTGCCAGCGTTTTGCTATAAATGAATAAAACATTACTTTAATAATACAATTTAAAGAAAATTGCAATCTTATTAATTTTACTAAAAAATCAATTCCTAATAATAAATCAATTCCTAATAGTAGGTCTTTCACTGAAAAGTTACTCAATAATATAGAAAACTATTTTCAAAATGTTAGTAACTGACATTTATATTTTGTTATTTGGAGTGCATCTTAAGTTATGATGTGTCATCCCCTAACTGGTTGCATTAATGTATTTCGCACTGTGGATTTGTAGTAGGCAACTTATTGAGTACATGTTTGACGTTGCATAGGACAACTTGACTGTGATTATTTAGCCTGGCTAGATAACCTGCTATGTCCCGTTTCATACACATACACAGTTGGATAAAAGCCAAATTGTATTGTATAGATCATTCCTTACATTTTGTATTATATACATGTATATAAAATTAAAATGAAGAAAAAAAAACGCAGTAATTGTATAATATGGGCACATAGTAACAAAAAATCGATAAGATTTTTCGCTGTAGATGGCCACTGCTACTTCTTTAGTCCTACCCAATCGTAAAATTGAATGAGGAAGTAATGAGTCACTTTGAGATCCTTGCGTTATCTTCAACTGCAAAACACTACTGTTTCAAAACTCACGTAGATCTCAGTCGCACTAAGGCCTTGTGCACACATCGGAAGAGGTAAGTAAATAGTTTGATGCATGAAGGTTTCTCAATTACCAATTAAAAATTATTGCATTTATTTCTCTATTTGTTCACCCGTGTTTTACAATTAATACAAACTCGATGACGTAACTAACTCAAGAAGTAAGAAAAGATATCATGTAAGTCAAATAATTGTTAAATGGTACGTTCCTGTCCTCAGTAGTTATTTAAAAGCAAATTATTGGCAGGTGTTGTTTATGATATCTGCTGAATAAAGTATATTGGACTGAACATTATATATTGTTTTAAAACACGCAACAATGTTTGTGTTACTTCCATATCAGTGTAAGTGTATTTTAAGCCACTGAAAACAACATGTTTATATGGAGCCTGAAAAAGCCAGAGTAAATTAAATTAAAATAAAATGTATAAATGACAGGAAAACATTAGAAGTGAATCAAGGGTATAAACCGTCTGCAATGAAATCAACGATACTTCAAAATATATTTTCTTTTTTTATGGTCAAATATATGATTTCGGATAATACGACAGTCCTAGATCATCTCGCTTCATCTCTCTCTCTCTCTCTCTCTCTCTCTCTCTCTCTCTCTCTCTCTCTCTCTCTCTCTCTCTCTCTCTCTCTCTCTCTCTCTCTCTTTCACATGAAAAAGATTGTGTTACCATTTAAAAGTACAATACTATTGTACTCTGAATTTGTTCATTCAAACGTCATTTTCTACTAACCAGCTAACACAACCACACATTTACTAGACTCTAATTTCACACATGTCTGGTTTTACTTGATTTCCATTTGCTTTTCCCATCCATTAGTATACCCACCCATCCCCCATTTGCTACACCTGTAGTTTTCGCCATGCACACGAATTACGACCAAACACCTAATTATTTATATATCAAGTTACTAAACATGTATACCTGATACTATCATAACAATTTTGTATGATAAGAAGCTAGATAGGGGTTGATTTTACGAAATTAATCTATCCTACCCTACAGCTTTTTGTATAATTTACCTTATGGCTGCTACTTCTTGTAACTGTATATTTACGCAGTATGCGAATATATACCTTACATAGAAATTATATACTCTAAACATTCGCACTAAAACCTAAGAAAGCTATTAACAGAAACATAAATAAAATATCATATGACTACATAATCTCTTGGCTTCCCAGCACACATATGGTAATGCATAGGAACTCAATATTTCGATTATCTTCAGCAGACATTTATGCATGCATGTGTATGTGATTTTTTTTTTGGATCTTTTTATCAGACGGATATATATGACTATGTATGTAGTTTCCGTGAGGAGGTGGTGACTGCACCAAGCACATATGCATTTGTGTTCTTCTGGGTTTCTCTTCAGTCGAAACGTATTACACCAAAATCATAGATTTTGTACATTTTGCCTTGAGAACATTATTAGGATACCAATACATTTGTTAGAAATTTTAACTAAACATTAAATCATTAATAAAAGTTAGAAAACTGTATTACGAATTAATGATAATAGATCGATTAATATGTACAGTCGGACATGTGAGAAGAAAATATAATTATCCTTACTCTCCATTTTGGAGAATATCATAATGTTTGTACGTAGGATGATTTTATATTAAATTTATATCAGTACATAACACACTGCTTGCTTATTTTTTAAGTGTTCATATAAACAGGTTCTTGTCACAATCATGAAAGCCGTCAAGGAAAAGAACGGTAACATAAATCATAAGTTATAAGCCAGGAATTGTGGGTGTATACACCTACAATATCACTTCATTTGTGAAAGGATATGCAAAGCATGTAATGACACGCATATAGTGATGAAGATATTCAAGGTATTTGACTGGTTGTAAACGTGTTAAACATTCATTTTATCGGCTTCAACATATTGCAAGCTAGCAACAAATTAATATAAGTATATTGGGTCTTGACGATCATAAACTGATCTTTGCATTAATCGGTCTCACGTAGAAAAACGAAAGTTTTATTAAATTATGCTCGAGGCTGGGTACTCATATTCCGGGCTCATGTCATCAACGAGACTAATGTTTCTCACACCATTTGAGACTACCACTCAGTCAATATTCGAACAACAATTGTATTCTAATTACCGTGTTTTCCCTCAAGTAGGGATAAACTTCAATAACGCATTCAAGACCAACGTGTCATTTCAACGATTTCCGCTGTAAACCTAAAGAGATTTATTTAGTGACACATCAACTTAACGTTCTTTAATTGATAGAACATCGAACAAGTTTTGTCTTACAAGGTGAAAGTTCATAGATATAAACGGAAAATACCTGAGAGATTTTATGTAATATAGATTAGGCTTGTTTTGTACCATTACGTGTTAGTTTCACTTTGAACTATTTATGACACAATGTAGGGTATATTTCATACGCGTCTATAATGTATTATCTATTCGAGCACAACAAAGTTATAATAATTCATAATACAATATGAATAGTACGTTTGTAAATAATCCAGCGGCAACTAGAGGGGCATTTGTAGAAACTAAAGAGTATTTACATGAATTTTACTGGCCGTAAATACTTTCTAGACAACATACCTACCCTAAAATGGAATTCAACGATTTTAACTGGGAAGAAAACTATGTCTTTCTGCAGACCATACGACTAGTTCTCAGTGTCATAGCACACCACAACTGATTTCCTTCAGTTTTATTTAGAATAATTATTTTACATTTGCTGTCATAACTAATAGATTTATATACCGGTAACTTTAATGTCACCTAAAGGCCTAACTGCATTAAAACCACAGACGATTTAATTGATTTGACTGGAACTTGTTGTGTATTACTCCGGTGAACAGACTGACAGATGTCGTAATCCGTAGGTCTTATTGACCTCGATTAAGTAACACGCTGCATATCATTGTCTTCATTACCTGGAATGTAAGTTAAGTAATCAAAACCAGTCAACTGTGAAATACGCCATTCTAATTTATCGTATTTTGTTTTATTTCTGAATACTTTCCTGGATTATATTAAACTTGGCGAAATAATGTTTAAATCGAAATGGAATTGAAACAATGTCTCTCTCTCTCTCTCTCTCTCTCTCTCTCTCTCTCTCTCTCTCTCTCTCTCTCTCTCTCTCTCTCTCTCTCTCTCTCTCTCTCTCTCTATATATATATATATATAATTTGATATCGATAAACATAGTTTCTAATCCGTCACACTTGCTTCACCTCCGGTCAAGCATAAAAAGTCCTCTAATCATTTTATTACATCCCGCCCTATTTCAAGTGGATTTCTTTATTGGCATATCTTTATCTACGTTTTGCACACTGTTGTTGTCCAGGTGCACACACCTGGCATGCACATTTTACATTACATAGTCGACATTGCATTATACAACTTAAGTATCGCCGCTTAACACGTCCAGATAACATCCTCAATCCCATTAGATATACACATATATTTTTAATGATGGGGATCACCGTGGTATTAGGACAAATTTAATATTATGGAGGAAAACATATATATATATATATATATATATATATATATATATATATATCTTAAAACGAAAATACTTTGACTCAATAAACGAATACAAATTTGACAATATGACAATATGGTCACATGGTGACGATTAATCGTCACTTTCCCAACAGCATGCCTCCATTTCTTCTTTAGTTAAGCTCAATACTAAAATAGAACCAGGAAGTAACGAGCGTTCTCTAGTCCATGTATTATTTTCAATAGTAATACGATCATCCCAGGCTGACTTATGTCGTACTAACGTGAAACTAACACGTAATGGTACAAAACAAGCCTAATCTATATTACATAGGCTTATTAACACACGAAAAACGGTAACTAAACATTATGGTAGATGAAAGTCTAACAAACTTCCAACTTGTAATAATGGAGTTATTCCTCTAAATGTTCCATGCTTGTTTTACAATGTCAATGATGCAACCACCTCTTGGAAATACGAAAAATTGGTATGCAAGTCAGATTATTCCTACATAGTAAAAGAAATGAGTCATGTTTGATAATGAAGGTGTGTTGCTTAATAATGCATACTCGACTACATATACTCTTTCTCTCACAGAAACAATAGTAGTGATAACAAGAATATAAATCGACTGAAACTGAAACCTCAGTAAAGGGTAAATACGCGTTGTTGCAAAAAAGGTTTGTTCTAAAGGATCTTTCTTTGGAATTGTTGAGAATCCATATCATTAACACCAAATCGTGAAACAGGCTCGTCATCATTCATGGTATTTTTGACGTAGAAAAATGCGACAGCCTTAAATATTTCTGATGCTAAAGATATAAAAACCGATTAAGAAATTGGAGTTCCGTTCTAAAATGCAAGATAATATTTTCCCCGATTTGGTAATTTCCAAATTCTTTGCATAGCTAATTAATACATTTTTTAGCTCTCATAAATGTTCCATTGAGTGTAACTAGTATTGACACATACAACGAATTACTACCTCTGCACGAGCGGCAGTAGGGGCGAATCGGACAACTTTTTGGAGGCGTCCATTTGGCAAACCGAGGCTTCTCCAAAATCGTAAAAAAGCGTCAATTTGGCAAACTAAGACTTCCTTGTAAATGATTTATAGATGCTCATTTGGCAAAAAAAAAACGCCACAATTGTTGTCCCCTCGCCCCTGCTGCTGCTATGGTTAACAATGATTTTAACCGAATATTTGATCAAGTCCGATACGATATCTTGATCTAGGATCATGCAAATTTATCGTTACAAATCCATGCGGGATTGACTGAGCATGACTAAAGAAATTTCTAAAGAGATTATAATCCATATCACACCCGCACCAAGTCTGGTGAATATTTCGTAGCGTATGTGTATCAACTCCGTTGAATACAGCAAGAATATTATAGTTATCTCTGATCACATTTGGTATTTGCGTGTATCGTTGAGCGACATATATCACGTCAGTCTTTTTGTGTCTGCCTCTGGAAAATATCCTAGCTGGATTTTTTTGATTATCTAACATCACATTATCATATACGACTAAATTGTTAATACTTCCATCAATATCATCAATGCTCGGTGCTTCTTCGATATCGGATATAAATTCAATAACACCCTCGACGGTTATTTCTGCTGCCTTTTTGTTGTAATCCTTTAACACTTCGTAGCATCGCTGATCATCTACACTCGAGGCTATTAAATACAACTTATCCCATTTCATCCATCTCGTTATTATTTAAGTAACAACTGTGTCTTGCCACTTCCAGATGGTCCGATTATATTCGTTCTAATTGAATTCGACATTCATATTATTATATATAAATTATGGACCTATATTGTGTTAAATGTAAGACGCGTACAGATGACTTGACGACGATTACAACTAAAAATAACAGATCAGCACTTTCTGGTAAGTGTACAATGTTGTACCAAAAAATGTAGATTTGTTTCTATGAAATCTGCAGGAAATGCTAGCATTTCTGATGATTTAAAAACAAAAACGAGGAGTTGATATTGCAGCCAAATTAGTAAAATTACCAGAAACACAATGGGCAACATACCCAGGAAAAAAACACCTTCCCGGGTACAACTATTGTGGACCCGGGACTAGACTCGATATTAGACTTGATGATCAAAACCATATCCGACCCGGTGAAAACCCAATAAACGCTATTGATAATGCGTGTCATGCTCATGATGTTGCTTATAGACATATCGCAGATGTGAAATTGATTCACGCGTTTAATTCTATCACTGATAAATCCTTCAAAGAAAAAAATGGCTTCATGGTTGATAAAATCGGCGATGAAGGGTAAATTAATGTTGGGTGTTGGTAATTCATAACAACACGGAATCTATTTATTATTCTTCAAGAGGATACTCGAGGAGCAAAGCAGCAATCAGTAAACTCGCTACCGCCGCAAGGATGAAAAATACTAAACAGGCGATATGGCAAATTTATCTACCGCCGCCTAAACAAATTAACTACTCGCATTTTGATGTCAGCGCTCCTAATGAAGTTCATCAAGCTGATATATTATTTCTGCCGCATGATGGTTTTTACAAGTACACGCTAACCGTAGTTGATGTTGCGAGTCGATACAAACAAGCAGAGCCGCTAAAAACAAAATCATCAACTGAAGTTGATTCTGCGTTTAAAAGGATTTATCGAAGGGGTCATCTGCGTTGGACAAATCTATTACAAGTTGATCCTGGCAAGGAATTTCACTGTGCGGTTCTATCAACAATGAAGGATCATAATGTCAACATCAGACGAGGACATACTGCACTACATCGCGATCAGGCAATTGTTGAACGATTTAATCGGACACTTGCTGAGCGGTTATTTTGATATCAATACGCGAAAGAATTCATCCAGGATAAAAGATCTCGTGAATGGGTCAAGAGATTACCAGGCGTGATTACCGCGCTGAATAATGAGATTACTCATACAATTAATATGAAATCTAACAACGCGATTAAAAAGAATTATATACCCATATAACCGCAAAATGATTTTTCAAAACAATCAATTCTCGGTAATGTCACTGTTAGGTATTTTTATGAACCAGGAGAGCTCGAAGGTGGTAAAAAAGAGCTACTGATCATATTTGGAGTGTTACCAAGCATAAAATATCTAGTATAACGAGATCTACTTGTGAACAACTACAAGTGATACCCGAGGATACTCAATTACCACCGCGTGGTCTTAACTAGCACCTCTTCGTCTGTTGCACTCAAGACATGTTAAAATCACATTATCTCTGGTATGACCAATACTACTATCTTTTCTGTCTATGGTACATTGGCGAGGATCTTTATCCGACCAACACCAACTCATTATACAATTGCAACTCGCGCAGTGATTATTCTGTTGTTGTTTCAGTATAATTATTAATTCGGCATCAATGTCAAATTCTCCATTATCTTTTTAAATCCTGCTGTTTATAACCAGATAGTTTTTTTTTCTGATTATATATATCATCGCTGACAATATCACTTATTGTTGTGTCATTATAGTCTAAAACAACTCTTCGAAGTTGATTTATTCTTCGTACTCTGAACAACGCAAGATAAACTAAATTCGACCACTCGATGTGATTATCAACGATCCAAATAATTGTATATAATACAGTTAATCCCTGTGAATAATGATTCGTCGCTGCGTAACCTAGCGTCCATGGGGATTTATCAGCGCGTAATGCATCTTTGACGACGTTGATATCAATCAGCACACTATCATTTAATACGAGAATTTTCATCAAGTGCTCTATGATCGGTATTAATTTCTTCTTAATATTCTACAAAATTCTTTAGCCAATTATGTGGGGATAAACCGACAAATGGTGGTGGCTGACCATGATCGCCACACATGATGACTTTTGTATTCGCTAGCAATAGCCAATCAAGAAATCTTTGTAATACATCTAACGACACCGTGCATATCTCATCCTAAATAATGACATCAGGAATAAATTTCTCACCCATTCGATCAGGAGTCCATTCGTCACCTTTCCATCGAAAAAAAACTATGATAAGTACAAGCATTAATTCCTCGTTGTTTCATCTCTCTTGCAAGTCTGTGGGTCGGTGTTAGTACAATCATGTTTGATTTTGAAACGCTAGTGTTTTTACGAAATAATTCAATCGCACGAGTCGTCTTCCCTAACCCACCACATCCGTTTAAATAACTAGTTTTATGTCTACATATTGGATCAGATATCGACGGTGCATTAGATAGTTCTGATATCTGATTATTGTTTAAATATTTATCTTCAATCGTAACATCTGCTGATATGGAATAATCACACATTATTTCCTTTTTAATTCTCCATGATCCCCAACTCTCGTCTGAATTAGTGAATTCTGCCACTGCTTCGCTGTGTTTCACGTTTATATAAAATGAATCAGTAGCAACTCTAACTGCGGATTCAGGAAATCTATTTATCATTGGAAAAAAAATTAATAGAAGCATAAGCTAGTATAGACGACCTCAAATGTGCATACTGAAGATTTTTCCATCTGTTTAAGTAACAATTGTACCCAATTTGGTTAAATCGGACAACAATTCGTCTTTACGATCGACGTATATATCTTTAGATGTTACATCCGCGATTATAAAATCGTATTCAGCATCATCTATAATAAACCGTGAAGAATATCTGTTATTGTCATATTTTTTACACCGTGAGTGAATTTACCGATTATTCTTCTACCAAGATCCTATGCTTGTCTATTTCTAACTTCAAAGATTTCTTTTGACCGTTTTACGATATATTCTTTGTCGAGATCGGGGAATTGTTTTTATAGTCGCTGATTATACTAACAAGACTATCAGGTTGTGCTAACCAGACCTCAGTCTGCGCTCGATATGATATAACCCCTTCACTGACAATCAGCGATATCAACATTTTAGAATAAATCATATACCGTAATAACACTATTGGCGTCCAGTGTTTTTCAGTTATGTGTCTACCAATCCAAACATAACAGCACGGATGAAGTCCATCAGCGAATTCAAATGATACCACATGAGCAAATCCAGTTAAATCAAAACCGGGTAGTGGTCCATTAATCGCAACTCGAGTCATTTCATGTGTGGGATGTCCAAATCGCTTGAAGTATTCAGCACATTCTCCATATCCGAGAAAACTCCCGGGATAACACGCAACTATATCAACCGAAATAATACGTTCAGAGGTGTATTATGTATTCCATAATCATCCATGGTTATATGCAACGCAGCTTTATTTGATATCTGATAGAAATTCAGCTCTTGTTGGTTTCCACATGTTTTTCTTTCTTGCAAAATGAGCTGCAACCGACGGAATTGTAAAACAGTTTGTTAATAATTGTTCGTTATCTTCTGTTGAAAAACCATTAGCTAGTTTTTTTCATTTCATTGTGCAGGGCTTCAGTACGGTATAATTCGCCATTGGGTCTTACAAATTGATCGAATTTACCCTCTTAGTCTTCAAAACTGTGAAGTAACCACACTGACACTGGATCGTATTTACTTGACTGAGAAATAATATCAAATAGATTTCCCGTGTAATATTTTACGGTTCTATCCCGCGGAAATATTGTTACCGCAGGTGTCCGCAGGTGTTCGTTATGGTCAATAATTTTGATTGGAGCTCCCTTTGATTTATATTTCGATTCGTGTAATATTTCCCCTGTTATCGTCATTATGGTTATTTGAAATCTTAATGATGTTTCTAATTTGGTTATATCTTGAATTGATGCTCCATTCTTCCTAACTGTTAATTCCCATTAATTTATTTTTTTACGTCTTAGATCAGTCAATTTGTTTCCACGCAACGCATTTGTGAAGTGTTCTATGATTCGTTCTGTTAAACAATTTATCCTTGACGAAGTCGACGATGACAGTTTCATTGGTTTTAATTTTTCAATACTTGGTTTATCATTTAATGAATATATTCCATAAACATCTGCTGTTACTGGATAAGACCTTTCGTAATACGGTTTGTCAATCCCAGTCAGAATTCCTGGTTTTGAATCATGACTCAAAGTGAAGGTTTTTTTATCTTTTAAGATGGCTTCAAATTTATCTCGAATAATCCAGTTTCCCATTTCCGAACGGATAATGAATTTCACCCTAAAGAAATGTTTTTTCTTGTCAAGATGTTGGATTATAAGTGCTGCTCTTTCATCGTTCATGGTAGCATCAACGTCACCATCAATTCGAAATGTTGACCAACAGTGAGACGCTCCATCGCGTTTGAATTCATTAAAACAATCGCGGATTTTACCTATCATGCTTCTATCACTTATTAGACCCTTTGGTACATCTACGGAGGCTCTCTCGAGATTGAATTTAACATTTTTCCAAGGCTTAAGTTTCGATAATCTCTTGAACTCCTTCATATTATAATTAAAACAAGTATTTAAAAAAGAATTTATATATAATGAACCATTGCAAATGGCTTATAATAGGATAAGTAACCACATGAAACAAATCATGCAGAAATGAATTCGGTGGATATCATATGCAAAGTTTTCGTAACGGAAATTTTGGACCACCGCCTTGCATACGATGTGGGGTAGGTGTGCGTGGTAAATCGCAATTTTGTCTGAGTTGCGGTGGTAAGCGATACAGAGAGTTTAAGCGTTATTGTGATAAACGAATTAAGAATTCCATCAATGACTCTGACTGTGTCAATGACAAAATCATAAGAACATCTCAAGACTATATTGAAATATTTCCAAATAATGTAATAATTCAACCAAACAATGAATTAGACAAATAGTATTATATATAAATGGACCTAACATTTCAACCGTAGACTGACGAAACCAGTAGGGTGGGACAATGGTATGGGGTACTTGATGTTTTCTGCTCAAAAGGAAAAAATCTTAATCATAAATTTGCGTTTGAATGTTTTAACGGATTGATCGAAGATGGTCTTGTTATTGATCATATTGATTCCAATCCTAATAATAATAAATTGGATAATTTACGTGCTATTTCTCAAAGTGAGAATACTGTTGGGAAAACTGGTACATGTAAATCAATTGGGAAGAGACCTGTAAAATCATTTAATATAAAAACTAAAGAAGAAAAGGCATTTAAATCAGTGAATGAGGCCGGTAGGTATTTTGATATTTGTATGCCCTCAGTACGATATGTTGCAGAAGGAATTTATCAATCGGCCCTTTCAAAGCGTTTTGAAAACAGAGTTAAGTTTACATATTTCTGAATTCAATTTGCATATATTTGAGAACAACAAAGGGAAATAACTCGTGCAGGTATGTGTACGGCTTATGAAAGAGTCACCCTAATTAAATTCCATTGGTTAGTTTTATGTCAGGAAAACTTTATATCAATTCGTACCCCCCCCCCCCCATGGGTTTAATACTAATAATTTAGGATGAAAGTCTTAGGATGAAAATTATTTAAGATTTCACAAACAGACTAGTTTTTAAAACTTCACCTCGTAAATTAATTAGATTATTGGACTGGTCAGTGAGTTTGAAATTAATGCTCGTTAACGAGTTATTATGACATCGCATATAGACTGAATTAGTTGGATCCTCAATGATTAGAAACCCTGGAGGAGCGGTTGGTGCAAATGAGTATAAAATATATCCCTGCTGGGCTTGATTTGATCGCTCGAGATTTATTTGATAGCTGCCTTCGATAACATCACACACTAAATTCAATGCTATTACCGATGATATATTTACGTTGAACGAAGCTGTATGTTTACCACCGCCGTCTGGGTCATTATTATGTTTGAGGATTGTTGTTTGTTGTTTCCATTTGGCGAGTATCATAGAGAAGTTTTCTTGAATAAGATCATTAACAGATTATTTTAGTTCATTTCGTTATACCCAGAAAACTTGAAATCATGTATATCGGCCTCTGTTATATTGTAACCAGCTAGGGATTTTTCTTTATCTCCGTTCTTATTATTAATTATAACTTGAATTATTCGTTTGTTGATATATTCCATATCGGATACAAGCTGATTTAATATCCTAATGTGTTTTATGATCTCATCACGTGGCCTTGTTATATAAGAGAGGTGCTCTTAGAAGCTCCGTCGTAGTTGTTCTAGTTGTGTTTTATGTAATTGACTAATCTCTTTCAAATAATCAATGATGTTAGTTAACGTAAATGTAAGTGTAATGGTTGAATCAGGAGTTTTCTCAAAATCAAAATACCATTGCATGGTATTGTTATCGATAAATGTAAATCTATCGGTTAATTTTGTATTTTTTTATATCAGGTAAATATTTTCGATATGATGGGTTGATTTCATGATATGATTGTATGTCCGTGACATAATAAGATTTTTTGGTTCGGGTATTGGATAAGATGCCTCAGGTATTTTTTCAGGCCATCCTAATATTGTTCTTATAGAACTCTGATAGATATCTACGACATAACTAGGTGAGTTTATCTCAATCGCGGATGATAGCGTCGGCTCATGAACTGTTATATCGATCTTCGATTATGGTGTTCCAGTAATGGATTTTATTCTACGCTGAAATTCAGCATTGATTTGTTTGATTTGGTTTGACCCAGATGGTAGCGAAACAACGTTCCAGTCTGGAGTTCCGTCTTCGCGATTCTTATTCGCAAACACTAATGAAATATTTGGTTGTTGACCTCTAAATGCTACCGATCTAATGTTAGGCCAACTGTGATACACTCGTAAATTTGCTAACGCCATCTCCTTCACGGGAATCGGAGTAGGGAAATTCACGCTGAATTCAGGATTTCGTTGAAGTAGTTCTTGCGACGACATTGACGCTGTCATTGTTGCTGTTATTATATTCATGTTCTCGCTCTAATTTTGACATCGCGGAATCATAAACACGTACCATCGCTGAGAACTCACTATCTGATATTAATATGTCATCGAGTGATGACGATATCATTTCGGATAATTGGGAGTACGCGGTTGACACAATATGGAATTTAACTACGTAGTCTTGTAGTTTGTGCTGGCTGCATGATGATATTTTTTTTTTGTTATTATTGAAATAATTCCCGTGATTGTTGTTGCCGCTGCTATACAAATTGTAACAGGTATCGGGGCAATCATTGTCACCGAGGAGATTATAATACCAGCTCCGGTGACTACACCACTCACCGAGTACATTGTAACATCAACTGCGGTGATTCTTCGTCGGTATTTATTTATTTTTACTTGAAATCACTCAGTGAGCGTTTTAAGTTTAGTTTGAAATTCTCTGACTTGATCATAGCGATACTGTGATGATGAAATCATTAGTGATGACATTTTATTTATTACAATAGATTTCAATTGAAACCGTTAGTAGTTTAGTTATTTACTTAAATCCGCTACGAATTCCACAAACCATGTTACTGAAACCTTAACCAAATTATTATCAGTGGATGCTATTGTTAATCGTTCAGTTGTATCCTTGTCGATGATCGTTGATATCGTATTGTTGACCCCAGATGAACACGTTGATGAAATATTAAATTGAGTCGTTGATACTAGTGTTAATCGATACATACCCTTGACGGTCGCAGTAATACTTAATATATTATTTGTAGGTGTCCACGTATATGATCCATGTTGGATCGCGTACATATTATTTACGATCTTTGTTTGTTTGTGAGCTATTTTTATTTTTTCAATCATTGCCATCATCATCGTTGCATCATTTTTGATTGCCTCTATGAAGTTTTTTATATCTTTGATGGATATTTTAATATCATGGAGTTCTATGTCAATTTTATCCAGCGGGGTTGTAAAAGATTTATCAATGATATTTTTACGAAATGATGAAAACGTTTCAACGTGATCTACATATCTGACTTGAAGTGTTGCTTGTTCCAGCATAGAAGTTTTTATCTCTGTGAGCTTTGGTGTGATCACTGGAGGATTACCAAAAAATTCTAACACGGGTTTGTCAATACTGTTAATTATACTTCTTTGTAATTCAGAAAACCGATTAAATGTATTTATATGATCGTCATACTTACCATTGAGTGATTTCAATGAATTCGCCGAGGATATATAATTGTTATCGAGTGTTAGTATTTTATCATCTGTGGCTGTTGAAAGAAGTGCGCCTGGTTTGAGTTTACCCTGATTGGAAAACAACGCGACAGCATCTTCTACTGCGTTACGTTGTTTAACTAAAATATCATCAAGAGAAATATTACTCGTTTTCAGTTTACCCTGACGATCTTGAAAAACAACTATTTCATTGGGATCAACACTTGCTAAGTTCAACATCTCAGCTATTTCATCTTCGATTATTTTTTTTTGCATCACCGGTTGCAGATATTCCCGCAGTGCCATCGGCACCGGGTTTCTTCAACATTGATAAAGATCTCCCCCAAATATCAAACATTGTTATTGTAAAAATCTTTTGATTTTCTAATTACTCCAACGACTACTAGTGTATTCATTTACGACATGATGAGGTGGTTTTCTCGATGATGAAATAGCGTCAAGGACATTCAATACTTCTTTGCCGCATATTGGTGGGTCATTTATTTTCTGTGCTGGTAGTGTAGAATACCAAATAGGAGTTTTTAAGTTGTTTATATAACGCATAAATTCCCTCGACGGCGCTAACCTATGCGAATCGAAATAAACGATTACACGCGGATCAATCACGTATATAACCCAGTGAGTTCCAGGTTCGGTGCTGTTATCGAGATTAATGATACCGGTTTCAACGCTGTTTGTTTGCTTCTGTAACTGATCTTTCATAAAGACACCTCTAAAGTTTTTTATCGCTAGTTTTTAGCAGCATCGAGTAAATCAAAATTTGACATGGGAACTATTAAACTGTTCCTGGGATTCTCTGGCCGCTTCCTTTATACCATTAATACGGAATTCCTGGTAGTCTTAGACCCTTTCTCTTTTTTTTTTGTAGCTTTCTTTAGTGCCATCCATGCCGCGGTACAAACGGCTCCTAACGCTTCCTCCTTAGCTACCGCTGGGGCTGCTGCCGCAATCAACGCTGGTAACGCAGCTAACAACGGAAGTATACCACCTGATTTTATCATGTTTTTGATCGCAGCTGCAGAGAGAGTGATCTGAGCACCTTTTTTATCTTTGAAAGCATCATTAAAGTGTTACTCTGACGAGTTATCAGCGACAATTTTTTTTTGACCACCAGACAACTGATTGTGTTTCAGCATTATCATGGTTCCACATTTTTAGCCGATTCTGATTGCAATTTTTTAATCTGACTAGGAGTTAACGTAACACTAATATGACTATATCACATTATATTAATAACAGATTGATCTAATTGCTACATATCTTTGGAAAACATTACATATTTTCCACTGGTGCATCGATTACTCTCATTCGTCCACCAACACCTTCGAGTAACATTGATTTGTCGCTGAGATTGATAGCAACTGATCTGTATTCAGGGATAACACCACGAAGCACATTAGCTCTAAAATGTATATCAACGACGGACTGTCTTGTTAAATCAAGATGTTCCAACGAAAAGTAATATATCGGATATAAATCCCTAAAATGATGTTGTGATATTTGTAGACCGTATCAAAATTTTGATCGCGTCCCATATATGACAACAGACGATGATACACGCGTGCAATATGGTTTTGACCGTAATGAAGATGTATATCCTCGGATAGTTCCTGCTGGCCGTTTATTCTCAGCGAAACGTCAGTAACGCCTAATTGGTCAAATATCATATGGCTGTGTAATTGTGAACCAACTCTCCTCATATCCTGCAATGTAATAAATATATGACGCGGAGCTGAAACACCTTGTTGTGATGCAAGGTTCCATGAAAATATACCGTTAACAGTTGATTGCTTAATATCTGTTGTTGTTATTAGCCAACTTAGCAATAATTTTCTTCCTGTATCCATAAATGACAGTAATCGTTCTTTTGCGTCGAGTGCTGTAGTCATTACTGGCATCCACAATGATAGTTTTGTTAAAAAGACTTTACCGGCATCAGCATTTGGATTTTCTGCATCTGCTGAAATCCTGCAAATTGCATCATTATCATTACCCTTTCGCACGAGTGCTATTGTATGCTTTGCTCCAAAGATAACTTTTTTCTAACATTTCTATAGAATCCAAATATATGATGCAGTGGAATCGCGCATGAAAATGATTTACACCGCCCTTCCAACATTGAGATGCCTGTTGCAGCTCCTAGATTGAACTTGGGATCATTGTTTATAATCATATTCTCAACATCAGCATCAGCATTACGAGCGTTATTTCTTGGTCGTCCTACACAAAATTGATTTCTTCCAGTAGCATTTTAGCATCCTTTGCAAACATCATAGAAGGACCTGCCTATCTTGTATCATCATCGGAATATCTTGCTAAACCCACTATTGTTGTGGCAACATTAACATCGCGTTCGATCTCTCTTCCATCAATCATATATTTTGCCCTATCATGATGCCATTATTGACAAAACCGACTTGGGTATCAACTGGGTACGGTGCTGGTACAGAAGGAGTATCAGCATCTGTTACAAGTTCTCCTTCCACTTCAATAAATGCTTCAGCTGGTAGAAAGTATTTACTGGTATCATGAACTTGAAGCTCGATTCTTGATCGAAGATCAGGTTGTACTGCGTGATAAGAATAAAATTGATAATCGTGTACAGAATCATCACTGGGGCTTCCATATCAAAAGCTGAATCAAGTGTCCGTTTGAACATTTTATAATATATTCCTTGATCTAAATCGCGATTTTCGTATCGATCATATAGTGGTCGACCACTCATTATTTTTTTTTTATTTTATCCAAATACGATTTATAATTATTATCATCATTTGAGATTGTAGTTCGTTCACCGTGTTTTGCCAAATATACATTTTCTCCAGGTGGTAAAGGTTTTTATGAATTTTTTAAAATCATCATTGATATATTGCTCCCTTGTCTTCTTTGGAAATGAAAGAATGACAAATTTATCTAATTCATCATCCATGTAATCTTTAAATTTATTTATAACTTCTTTCGGCAATATCTATTGAGATGCGTATCCCCTCATCATTCTTGTTCAATTCGTTCTTGTTCATGTTGTCTTACAGCAGTTACTATATCACCAGGAAGGTTTTTTTTAAAGTTTCCTTTGTTGTCCTGTTTCCTGTGCAATTTTGTCATGTACAGGAAGAAAAGGTGTTTCTTACCATTTCCCTTCCTTGATATCTCCATATATTGCTCGCTCGGTGGCTGATATTACCCCTTTTGGTTTCCGTGGTTACTGGTTTAAACAGATCTTCAGTTGCTGATATAAAACCAGTCTGAAGACTCTGTCTAGCTTGTAGTTTCCCTCTAACAGAATCGCAGATTGGGATGAACTTCTTAATTGCGACTAATCTTTCACGTGCTAATCTAGTCGTTAGTGCTTCGTTTACCATTATATAGAACGACATATCGTCTTGTTAAATGTACGATAGAAAACTTAGTGAAAAATGCAACAAAAATGACAAAAAATAAAAAAATCCACAAATTCATTCACGGTAAAGAACACACGCATACCTGTTAGATGAGTAAGAGTTCTACTTGTCCATTGTATTGTATAGAACTTATTCTGTTGGCGTTACCAAAGGAGTATTTTCAGTTTGGCAGGTAATATCTCTTTTTGTTTTAACCCTCAAATTAAATGTGCGTTTGATTTCATATTTCTGCCCCAATTCCATTCTGATTTTTTCATCAATAGTAAATAACGGGACAAACTTACCGACGTCGTTACAGAATGCAAGGGAGTCGTGAATAGAATTCTGGATTTTCTTTATAAAAGCGTACCTTTTTGGTAATACGTATTTATTATTCATAGCGCTGTATTCAATATCTTGAAAATCAGAAAGAATATGATCACAATTTAATCGATCTGATAATTGAATTCCTTGACTTTTCAAATTTGAAATCTCAGTTATGATCTCATTGATATTTTCAGAATTCATTTATATATATATAATAATATATATTTCTAATTATTGATATATTTTTCAAAAATAAATGATAGCTATGATGAGCGATTATCATTCACACTGGGTATCCTTTGTGTCTTTCATAGGGTTTCATTCTGAATTATCCTGTGAGGGTTACCCTAGTGTGTGACGTAGAGCTTTAGCATTCATGCTATTACTTTTTTGGGGGGCGCCCATAGACATATCTCAAGTGAGTTTTCTAAGCGAGACGAAATGATAGAATATTTAGAAGACTGTCTATGTATTTTGTACACCTCCGCCCTAGAATTAATTTCCCGGGGGTGTATAAAATCACACTGTCACGTATTTGACGTGACGGGAGGTGTACATGAAGTACCTCTGGGCTGGTGCCCCCAATCATATAGAAAAAACCTCTAAATCGGTACCGCCGACAGTGTGTCTGTTGCGAGAATCAAACTATGGGCCTCGGGACGGTACCGCAATGTTTTACGAATACGCTAAATTCGATATCTACAAGTAAATGCTTTTGAATACGATGTATATGTATCAAACCGAATGCTTGAAAAAACAGAATACAACTGTTTGTAATACTACGTATCTGATTCGTTTTCTTAGATATTATATCTCCATTGAGAATCATGACAGTTTAAACAGTAAAATATGATTAAACTGTCTTCCTTTCCTAAGCTCTATTTTTCTAAATGGACAATTAACGAGTGTTATTATAGTGAATAGAGAGACAGTCTGACGGAAGGAGACAAACAGACAGACAGTCATAATCCTTTAACTGCGGTCAAAACGTTTATATCATGGGTCAACATTAGTTGGTTACAAGCAATAATTAAATAATGTAGACGAGATCTGCTAGGATATATCCAAGTCTGTTTGCTGAAAGATTGCATTTATATTGATCCCCCAGATAACTGACAGACATAGTATTAACGTCTGTGGGAGTGCAAATCGATAAAAGGCATGGCCGTAGCTAACGTTACTGGGACATCAAAAGACTTATTGATTTGTCTTAGAACAGGCGCAGGGGCACGGACACAGTAGACAGAGTTATTTAAAAACATACGGCAATAAAGAAAAACACTTGCTATTGTTTGATTTGGAAACGCTAGCGTTTCTACGACAGGTTCAAAGTACTATCGTTTAAAAAAACATTGTTAACCATAGCAGCGGCAGGGGCGAGGGGACAACAATTGTAGCGTTTTATTTTTTTGGTCAAATGAGCATCTATAAAGCATTTACAAGGAAGTGTTAGTTTGCCAAATTGACGCTTTTTTACGATTTTGTAAAAAGCCTTAGTTAGCCAATTTGAGATCATGACATTTTCTAGCCCAGTGACAATAGAAAAAACGGATCATAGATGGTTCAAACAAAAGTGTGATGCGATTCCGTTAGCATATGCAATACATCTTATATCACTGAAGGTGTGGCCACGGGAAGAGACGTGTTTCGGGACATAGCTTCTGTACACTTTCATTTTCATCCAATCAGATCTATGAAGGTTGATCATTTTGTGTAGCTCTTCAGTTTCTCCAACATACCGAGATAAATCTCATTCTGTTTTGTGCGTTTTGTTTCAACCATCTATGATCCGTTTTCGATATTGTCACTGGGCTAGAAAATGTCATGATATCTGTCATATGTTGTTCGTTCTCAGTGTATTGTATTTATCATAATCAATCACTGACACATGTGGATCCCTTGCTAGATCCAGTAAAATTCAAAGGACTGTTATAATATATAATCATCATCATCATCATCATCATCATCATCATCATCATCATCATCATCATCATCATCATCATCATCCTCCTCTTGACCTAGTGTAGTGGTTGAGGCACTGAGCTGCTGGATAACTGACCAGTTCCCTCTATTTGCCTCAATTTTGTGCAAATGCCTGTGTCTCCGCAAAACTTGTTATGATCCATTCTTTGATGTTGTCAGTCCTCTTTTTGCTTTGGCTAACTCTCCTTCTGCCATCCTGGACGCTACCCTGCAGTACTGTTGTGGATATACTGTTGGCTCTAGTGACATGGCCATACCATTTTTTATGTTGTTGTTGTTGTTGTTATTGTAGGATTTAACGCCATTTTCAGCACACGATTGGCTATACATGGCGGTCAGTAAATGGTGAAGGATGAACCCGGAAAACCCCAGAAAGAACCACCGACCTACGATAAGCTACAGGCAAGCTTTCTCACATACCCACATTAGCCGAATCCGTGACTCGAACCCACGTAAACACAAGTGAGATGGCAGTGATCCGTAACGGAGAGCTCTTTTAACCACTCTCCAGTCTGGGCCCCCCATTTCTTTCTCCTGTGGACGGATGGTTGTAGAGTCCTTTACAATACTGAGTCAATCGTTCTGCAGTGCAACTTGCCTCTGTGAGGCATTTTCCATTTTCGTCTTGAATGGTAATGACTCTTGGTTGCTTCTGTCTGGTAAGGTCTTTCACAATTTAGAATGCCTTTTTTCCGTTATGCTTTATCAGACTGCTTTCTATTTCTGTGCATTTTTGTCCAATTCAATCATCTTTTGCTGTCTTCAACTCTTTTTTCCTGATGTTCTTGTTTATTTCTCTTTATTCCATTGTCCCTGTTGATTGTCTGGTGTTTGTGAGGTCTCTTCGGGCATCACACAGATTCAGAATCTCTTCTGTAACTCCGGGAATGTTTCTTTGGGCGATGGAGGCCAATTATGTCCTTGGCAGCTGTTATCATGACTGTGTTGAAAGTGTCTGTCAGCACTTTATAATCAACATCCATCACACGCAGTATAGCAAATTATCCTCCAACTGTGGCTTAGAATGACTTGCAGATGTTAGGATCCTTGAGTTGTTCAAGGCTGAATTTGAGCCTGATTTGTTTCGACTTGTTAATTTTCTTCCGGCTCACTCGGACGTTCATAATGATGAGGTTGTGATCACTCCCAGCATGAGCACCTTGGAATGTTCTCGTTTGTGCTCTATAGATGATAGATCGGTTACCACGTGCACACACATGTACGTAGTCGATCAGGTTAGGATGGGTTCCATTTGGTGTGTGCCATGACCAGGATTGTAAAGCTTTATGTTGGCCAAGGATGCTGGCTAGTACCATGTTGTTGTAGCTTGCGAACTCGAGCAGCCATCTCCCTCTTTCATTGGTAAACTCACTGCATGAAGGTCCACACTGATCATAGCACTCTTTAAGCGCATCGTTATCAAATTTGGCATTTCAGTCTCCTTGGATGATGAGGATGTTGTAAAACTCCTATATTTCTTCATCATCGTGATCAGTAATTGGAGACTATACTTGGATATCAGCAGCAAAAGTCGTAAACAGACCAATATATAGAGGTATATTTTTGCTAAAATAATTATTCCTACAAAAGTCGAAAATAAATCTCGTCAAAAAACAAAACCAAATTTGTTAAATAAATCTGTAGGCAGAGAGAACAGGTGTAAGTGGATATATCGCATAAAGTATGACAAATATCGAGTTTCTGAGACTGATCTGACAACATATATGTTATACAGGAAAAGAATAAAAGATTTTTAAATAGATGCTACGATTGAGTAACAACGCAGCTCGCAACCTAAACTTCCTCCTCTGCCAATATATGAACCTCTTCCACGCAACGGAAACGATCAAAGTCATCAACAAAGGAGGAGGAAGAATTTCATGATGCGCAAGGTGCTACTGGTAGTGGATTTTCTCAAGGAAGTGGTCTTGTTGCCTGCCATAATAATATTCTTTCTGACATAGAACGATTATAAATTCTGATACGCAAAAGAAGGGCTGGAAATAACTCTCCGGAATTCATTAATGAATCCGTTGGTATTTGTCGACGATTATTTCAAGGCGGTATCATGGATATCGGCGTATATCGCGAATTTATCGATGAACTTGTTGATGTTTTCATAGTGACTAATTGTCACCACGATAAGATATAAACGAGAATAAATAAGATGATCATACATCTTCCCCATCACAAATCGACCATGGTCAGAATAGTAAACAAGTGGTTACCCGTTTATGGGACAATTTACGGAGATGGTGTTGGTAATATTTTTAACTGGTCATTTACAAAAATTGCTCCCAAAAGAGCACCAATCGTAAAACAATTATCGATGAAATCTGTTAATGTTATTGCTGAAAAGGCTCCTGGTGTTATTGGTAATATTGCAGTAAGGAGTTGTCTGCATCCAAAGAAAGACTAGCTCGATTAATACGACGAAAGTCTCAGCTGGAAAAAGTATCGTCTACGGAAATCAAGCTCGAGAATGTCACTAAAATACTAAACCAAGCAGCGGATACAAACAAAAAACTAGCATCCTTGATAAGTCAAGGATCTGATGAAATACAAAGATATATTACTGCAAATATAATAGCATGAAGTGGTTTGACCGCAGCAAGATCGAGATTTAGATCGATAAATATATAATAAAATATTCATCCGACCCAGCATTTGACATAGACGCGCCGGTTAAGTAAGACGGATCAGTACGCGATTATCAATTTTATTCTCTAAACGCAGTACAACCAAATCAACGAGGAAGAATGCAAATTCAAGTTAAGGATACAATTAGATATTTCCTACTCGCTGAATAATTTATTAAATTAAAAGGAGAACTTGTAACAAATGTTGAAGATAATACATCATATGCATCGAATACACTGGATGGTTTTGCTAACAATTGGATTATGGCGCTCTTCGGTCGGTAGCTTTACATATATGATCGAAGGAAGACAGATTGAATCTATTCAGAATGATATTGATGTTGCCACAACAATATTGGGTTTAGCGAGATATTCTGATGATAATAAAAGATCATCAGGTCCAGATATTACTGATAATGTTGATCATGTTCAGCATGTCAAAGCAAGGACACCATAAGGTACTGCATCTGATCCACAACCAGATGGATATTAAGCTAGATCGGCTACTTCGTTTGACATTATAAAAGATGTTAAACCTAATTACAACCTAGGATTTACAACACGCGTCGGAAGGTTGCAAGGAAAGCGTAGATCATTTACATGTGCGATTTCTTTGTCTCATATATTTGGATTTTACAGAAATGTTAGAAAAGTTGTCTTTTTAGCTAAACCATCAGTAGCCCCGTAAGAAAAGATGATGATAATAATGCAATATGGCGAGGTGATGGTGTTGATGCTGCTAAAGTAAATATAACAAAACTCATTGCGGATGCCAGTAATGACCGCAGCGATCGCCGAAGGGGATAAATTACTATCGTTTATGGATGCAGGTGGTTCATTATTGTTATCATGATTAATTTAACGACAGATATTATTCAGAGTACTATGAACAGTATATTTTCATGTCATATGGCATCACAGCATGGTGTTCCTGCTCTGTGACATATACTTGTTGCGCTACAGGAATACACGCGATTAAATTTACAAACGCGCAGCCATATGATATTTAATCAATTCGGACTTACCGAGGTCTCATTAAGAATTAACAGCCAACAAGAATCATCCGAAGATATTTGACTTAATTACAGGCAAAACAAATTTCACGCGCATATCATCGTTTGCTGACATTTATGTGACGTTATCTGAATTTAGACACTGGTCTGCAAATATCGCAATTAGATTTAAAAACTTATATCCTATTTATTACTTTTCTTTAGAATATCTTGATTCGACCAGACAATGTTGTTGATATACACTTCCGATCTCATGTATCTATTCCGGTTGCTCGAGTACCCTTTATCCCTAATTACAGAATGATAGCTGTTATACGCAGCGACAAATCGATGTTACTCGAATGTTTTGGTGGACGAATTAGAGTCATTGATGACCCGGTAGAAAACATGTAAATGTTTCTAAATATTTAACACAATTAGATCACTCTTGTAATTAAAATGTCGTGCAATCAAGTTAATGATACTCTGACTTCCGGTCAAATTAACAAATTACAATCAGATTTAGCTTGCAAAAATGTGGAACCACAATATCGCTAAAACACGATCAGATCACTCTTGGTCAGAATAAGTTATCACTGATGGCGCGTCATATTAAGCATTTTAATGATACAAAAAGGATAAAAGGGTGTTCAATTTAGTGTCTCCGGGCGCGATTAAAGATATAGTTAAATAAGGTGGTATATTTCTGTTTCTTGCGGCCATATCAGCATTGATTGCCTCGACCGCTCCTACAGTTGAAGAAGCTGCGGCTCCGGCGTTGTTGGGACAGCAGCAGGAATGGCTTTACAGAAAGCAACAGGAAAAGGATATAAAAAGGGGAAACGGTCTTAGGTTACCAGAGACTCGTTTCACTGATGGAAACTTTCTGAGATCACCAGGAAGTATTTTTTCGTTGGGAAATATTCTGACAGTTTAATAACTCCGTTGTCAAATTTTGATTTACTCAATGCTGCTTAACAACTAAATATACAAAATATTACAGGGGTATTATGCGTGAAAGGTTACCAAAACAACCAAATTCCGTGGAAACCGATATCATTAATATCGATAATTCCACAGAACCTGGACTTTACTGGGTTGCGTGGAATTGTTTATTTTGATTCGTATGTCCACGGGAATTAATATTGTAAGTGCAATAATAGATAATGGATCTACTGATACATTTTGTGTAAGACCCACAGTTGAAAATTTAGTATCAATGACACTTACATGGTATGCGGAATTTGTAACTCATTTAAGTAAATAACATAATGAACGCCCAACAATATAGATATATCAAATACGCGAATTACAAAATAAATTAGAGACTATCATTGACGTGTACACGTTAAAAATAAAGAAATGTCGCAAGCGTATTACCATCGTTGATATACTCATTCGGGTCAAGCTGTTATTGCTGGAACTATTTTATTGCTTTTAACCATGAATACCTTAGCGGTGTTAACAATTTTCGTTTCAGCAACAACAGCAATAACTGGCGTTGCTAATATTATTGCAAGCAAATATATATAGATCTAGCCAGAATAAACGAAACGAGTATGTAATTAAATTACCTGCTGCTACGATTGCATACTCCCAATTACCATTACAGTCAAAAAGTCTTAACGACAAGATATTATTCGATGACGAATTCTCAGCGATGGTTACGATTTACGAGGAGACAATGACATTTGATTTCATTGACGCAATAAAAAACACAATTTGAAATAAAATTAAAACAAATTTTTCGCTGGAACTACTGCAACCGATAGTCGGAAACACAACCCCGTCAGAAACAACAATGATCTCAATAACCTCATCGTACACTGAATTGGGTGTAAATTTTCCAACTGCGTTTTCCGTAAAAGAAATCGCTCTTGCTCAATTACGATTATACTACAGATGGCCCAATATCCGGTCAAAATCCTTTAATGGTCAGCAATCAAATAATTCACTTGTATTTCCATATAAACATCACCAGCTTGAACCCTCGATCGATATGATTATTGGAATATCAGTGGGAAGTTATGATATTGAAGATATCAATGTTGAACAGGAAAATAATCAAATATAGCTATAACGGGTCAAAAACCATCTTTGTCAGTTGCGATAGAGCTAAATTATCCCTATTACGTCGTGAATATTTATCAATAATTGATCAGAACCGTTTTAGTATGGTCTGAAATTGCTTCAGAATATCATGGACCACCAAAACATCGACGAGGTGAATTTTTTACGAACGAAAAGAGATTTATGGCAGTTCCAAATATCGAAAAACTCATCAGTGCAACAAAACATATATTGATTATTATAGTACTGAGTTTGATGCCTCAATACATCCTAGCTTATTAGAGGTCAGAGATATTTGAAATATAGACCAGGAGAATAAACGGGTCATCGTCGAAAACAATGTCAATGCATTGTCCGACCTCATTAAGTCTGAACATGGAAAAGTAAGTCATAAATTACAAAATGTATTTTCCAGTGTCACACAATATAACAACGATTATACAAAGCACCATATCATTGAGATTATACAACATCTAAACCACGTTACATCAGACCTCGAGTTTTTCAATAAACAGATCATTATGCATGTATTTGAATTTTTATTGATTATATAATATATCAGATTACTCTATTTCCAAATATAAAAACATTTAAACAGTTGTTTCAAGGATACTACGCGATAACAGAAAACCAATTACCAAGATTTTGGATACCAGAATTTATTATTGACAGACTAAAGAAATAACACAGCGATCTCATCAATGAAACCTTTTCTCAAATTATCGAGTCGTTGAGAAATATATCAGCGGATAATATCCTTAGATACAACAATATATCATCGGGAATAGTAAATATAACCACGGTGATCTCAGTCAATATAGTTTGTGATGCAATTGATGAAAATTATCAAATGCAGAAATATGAAATCAAGCACAGCAGGGGTATATTCTATATACTTTCACGCCTCGAGTATCTCCTGGAAGTTTAATCGTGCAAGAACCGGTTTATCGTCGATGTCATAATTCACTACAAACAAAAATAAATTTCAGACTCTAACTTGATTGATTAATCTCAAGAGAAATTATAAATAAGTCTCTATATAAAATCTTAAATGCAAAGATATTTCTGACTAAGAATAATAAATTTCCAAACAAAATCATTATTTTTACTGGCAATTACCCTATCAGAATTAGTAAATCAAGCAGTGTGCACGAATTTTACTAGCAAAAAAATTAATTCTCAATCAAAATATTTTTACTTCTTTTTCGTTACTCAGAACTCGTTTTAATAATCCTTTTTAATTGCCTTACACGTGTATAAATATTGTTCCTTATTTTCGTATTATTTTGACAATTCTGATCTTATTTTTTCAACTGCGGTAAAAACAGGTGCAAATTTCTTTATTTAGTTATCATCCTCTAATGATTTGTAAATTGCGTGTTTTATTAACTTGATATATTTGTACTCCGATGGTAGGGTATGTATATTTTCACATGTCACAGAATTAGGCGAAAATTTAATTTATTTTCTAATTGAATTACAAACTAATTTCACCATTTTCTTTGTTTCGTCGTACATGAGTTACCTGGAGTGAATAAATGGTTTTCTCCAAGGTAAGCTGCGTGTAACGATTTGCATGTGCCTGACTTCGAATTACATGAAGTCCGGAACATTAGAATCACGGGGTGCACGGTAATTTTGCCGTGATTTCTGCTCACCTATTTGGGGGTATATCAGGCATAATATTACTGATAAATATTACGGGACCAAAAGTATCTTATCATAGGAAACATAGCTCATCATACTATCTCCAGCCAAAGGGCTGATAACGTCTTTGGGAACATCTCTGATAACATCTCTGATAACGTCTTTGAGATCGTAGCTGAAATTGTAGATGATTTGTTGCGGAACATCACTGATAACATCTCTGATAACGTCTTTGAGATCGTAGCTGAAATTGTAGATGATTTGTTGCGGAACATCTCTGATAACGTCTTTGAGATCGTAGCTGAAATTGTAGATGATTTGTTGCGGAACATCTCTGATAACATCTCTGATAAAGTCTTTGAGATCGTAGCTGAAATTGTAGATGATATTGTAGCGGAGTATCTCTGTTTGTCGGATTGTCTGTCTGTCTACATCTGTCGTGACGTGTAAATATCCGGAAATCTACAAGTCCGAGTGTCGGAGATGTCTAGAGTTGTAAACATCCGGGGTGGCATCTAGGCTATTGAGGAACGTTAGTTCTAGTAGATGTTGTATGCTGTCTGTACGTATAACTGTGGTGGATCCGTGAGGGGGAAAGTGACCGATAAAGTATTGTGTCAACCCTAGGTATTCGGGGAAACTGGGCGGCGATTCAACTATTGGTGAATCGTACGGTTATACAGGGTCGGGACACATGTGTGTGTTGCAATTGATGTACAATTGAATACATTGTTGTATTTACATGGTTACTTCAAATCACAATAGTATTTCAAGGCATTGTATGAATCTCAATAAAAGTTAGCAACTTGATTAAATACATGTATATGTTCGTGCTAGTTGTCGCAATCCATACGTGCGATAGTATAGTTTGATGTTTGTGTTTATTATCGTAATTTATACTTGCGTTAATATAACTTTTGTAAAGGTTCCTTGGATCTGTGTATAGTCCAAGAGATTACTTTGTATCTGTGTTTTATTTTGTATTAATAATTCATTTATTCATGTATTGTGAATGGTTGTGAGTGTAATTGTGGGTTGAACGTTATTGTGTGGGTACATCATTATTTTTCATTAATAATTTATTTAATAAATTTATATTTTCTTTCAGATATTGTGTTTGTGTTGTTCATTTAATCCACCATCCACTCGGTAACAATTCTGTTACATCACATTTAAGTTCCTGTAAACATTCGAAATCAGAAAGAACCTTTTCAAGATTTAGCTTTTCCGAGAGTTGTATTCCTTCATTTTTCAAATTTATAATTGCAGAAAATACATCATTAATATTTTCATAATTCACTTGTTTCCATTTCATTTTTAAATTAAAAAAGATATATGGACAGCTCAGTCTCCACTGCCCCTAAGTTGCCGTGTGACATCTTAGCATAAATATAGATTTAATTGACCCCATGTGAACTCCTAAGTTGCCATATGACATCTTAGAAAATCCAGAGGTCACATATACAAGAAAACACAACCCTATATTGAAACCTAAGTTGCCTTAGAACATCTTTGTTGCCTCAGGGGCAGCACGAAAAACAATCCCCCTAAATGAAGCTCTAATCTGTTAAAACCGTCTAGCAGGCTCAAAATAGCGTGTTTGCTGAATGATGACACAGTACATAAATATTTACAGTTATATATAGTATTTACAGCACTTTCTTCATATGAACCCCAGGATTGCGTTATGACATTCTAGCAGGCACAACGAGTACATACATGTATAGCATAAATAACATCGTTTGCTACATTCAGCAGATTTTTGCACACTCTCCTACTCCCTAGCCCCACTCCCCACGGAATCAATCCCGGGGTGCAAAATCACGACGGAGTTGGGGGGGGGGGGGTTATATTTTTTCTGTTTAACTTCGAGCATGGGAAGGACCCCCACCTATACAGAAAAAAATCGCTATTATGCAACCGTCGACAATATGCCTGATAGGGATTCTAACTTCTGATCAGATGCGTTAACAATGCATCATAATCAGACACGTTATAGCAGTGATTCCCAAAGTGAGATGTTGGGATTATATAAAGGGGCGGTACGAGGCAAGAGGGCAACAGGGGGACGTTACGAGGCAAAGGGGCTGTAGGGGCAAAAAGAGAAAAACGTGAACCTGGTGGTGGAAATACCTCATTTCGTCTTTGCTCTCAGTCATACAGCTTCTATGCTCGCCCTTTCAATCATTTATTTTTCTGTTTGACACGCTTTTTATGCTCGCTATCATTAATAAACCACGCTGTTTTTGAATTAAAAGCAATATAAACCCACGCATGTATCAGCCGTGCTCTATTGTGCGCACCCCTATTTACCTGTCCTACCCCTGTAATGGAATCTTCCGCGCTAGATCATTGTCCCACTGTAGTACTTCCTGTGATGCAGGGCTGCAGAGTGTAGAGTGTAGACAGGCTCAATACCAGACAAGCATGTTGTAATATTTTTACAGTCGTTATATTTTATCAACAATTTTCGATTGGCCATGGCGACAAATGAAAAAGGAAATAAGAAATGTAGACAATACAATGTAACTTATCTGAAATATGGTTTTATACCATCACCAAAGAACTTGCAGCTGCCAATGTGTCTGGTTTGTGAAAAGGTAATTTCTAATAAAGCGATGAAGCCTTCCATATTGATTGATCATTAGAAAAAAGTACATCCTGACAACGTAGACAAAAAGTTAACTTTCTTTGAATCACTTCGCGATAAATTTCAAAAGAGGAAAACGCTGTCAGGCACGTTTTGTAATACTTCACAACAAAACACTGATGGTTTGCGTGCATCATACAACATTTTTATGTTGATTGCTAAGACTGGCAAGTCACACACAATTGGCGAAGAACTCATCCTACCAGCGATTTGTGAAGTTCTCAATATTGTTCTGCATAAGTCTCCACACGATGTTATTCAGACGATTCCTCTAAGCAAAAATTCAGTGCGAAGACGCATAGATGAAATTGCTGACGATGTGGAAGATATGTTATGCAGCATACTTAGGTCAACCGAGTTTTAATTGCAACTGGATGAATCAGCTATGCCAGGGAATGAACCTATGCTTCTAGCTTATGTGCGCTTTATTAAAGATGAAAGTTTGGCTCACGAATTGTTATTTGCAAGGGAGCTGGAAGCAGACACTAAAGGGGAGTCAGTATATCAAGTTGTTGATAAATTCTAAATTCTTCACAGAAAAGGGAATTCCACTGACAAAAATACCTGTTTGTGCAACTGACGGAGCACCATAGATAACTCGTCGCCACCGTCGGTTTCTTGCTTTCCTGAGAAAAGGTGCCAGATTTATTTCTATTCATTCTGTCATCCATCGCCAGCATCTGGTTGTAAAAAACCTTAGTGATTGCCTGCACAAGTCATTACAAACTGTAATTACTGCAGTGCATAAGATTAAAGGTCACGCTCTCAAAGATCGACTATTCCACAAGCTCTGTGTTGAAACTTATGATTTTAAATGTTTGTTTTTTCATACTGAAGTTCGTTGGCTCTCCAAAGGCAACTGCCTGATGAGCTTTTCCGACTTTTTTGAGACTTTTGTGGAGTTTTTTCAAGACCGGGAACCCTGTCTCAATGTGGAACTCAAACAAATTAAGCACGATCTTGCTTATTTAATAGATATATTTTCAAAGTTCAATGACATTTATCTGCAGTTGCAAGGAAATGAGATGACTCTTATTAAAATCAAGACTGTTATCTCTACGGTTATGTCAAAGTTACTTTTATTCAAGCGTAATATGGGCCGTCGTGAACTATATCAATTTTCAACCCTGTCTGAGCTGAAAGATAAAGGAGAAATACAAGATTATGATCGGCAGTGTATTGTGATCATTTGGATATGCTGTATAAAGATATGTCTGAGCGATATCAGGATCTTCTATCATTGGAAATTCCAGATTGGGTGATAAATCCATTCTCAGATATTGAGCAAGTTGGAATAATCGAGGAAGAAGTAATTGAGCTACAAAATGACATTGAGCTCAAATCAAACTTTAAGTGTAAGAAATTGTACGAAGAGATTTGGTTACAGAAGGACATTTTCACCCGCTTGCCAGCGTTATGGTCTATGGTTGAGAAGCTTCTTGTTGCATTTCCATCATCGTATCTGGCAGAACGTGGCTTTAGTGTGGTCGCCCACCTTCTATCCAAGCAAAGAAATCGACTCGAAATTGTTAACTCTGGTGATTTCCGACTCGTGTTAACTGACCTCAGACTGGATATTGGGGCAATCATCTCACGTCATCAAGCCCATCCGTCACATTAAGCAACTACTGAACTGTTAGGAAGTTAAGATGAAGAATCGATTAAATAATTGGGTTCCAGTAATCTAGTGTATTATATAATCTCTTGTAGCTTCTTACATTACTTTCCGACTTTCAATTAGAATTCATGATTATTAAAACAATATGTTTTTAACATTTGATTTGGAATAATTGTGTTTTTGAAGTTTACTCCGCAGAGTTTATAAACAGTTAATCATTCATTTTCCAGGTATATTAGTTATTTCATTCCTTACCTGTCCTCATAACCAGTATGTGACTGTACTAATAGGCCTATGTGATTAAATCAAAATGAAAGGTTACTTCATATAATATAGGAATAGATGTAGAAGGGGCGATGGCTCAAACATGTTTGGGAACCACTGCATTTAGCAATGCACCAACGAAGCTTCTTTTTTGATATATCTATCCATCTATCTATCTATCTATCTATCTATCTATCTATCTATCTATCTATCTATCTATCTATCTATCTATCTATCTATCTATCTATCTATCTATCTATCTGTCTATCTATCTATCTATCTATCTATCTATCTATCTATCTATCTATCTATCTATCTATCTATCAATCTATCTATCTATCTATCTATCTATCTATCTATCTATCTATCTATCTATCTATCTATCTATCTATCTATCTATTTATCTATCTATCTATCTATCTATCTATCTATCTATCTATCTATCTATATATCTATCTATCTGTCTGTCTGTCTGTCTATATATATATATATATATATATATATATATATATATATATATATATATATATATATATATATATATATATATATATATATATATAAATAATACAATTACCTTTAAAACATATACTGTAGTTTTGGATTGCAATAATAAAATACGATTGAGTTAAGTTCTATTTAAAAGGTCAGATTAGTTCTGGAAAAATGTAGCAATTTCAAAAACATTACGAAATCTTTGAGATCAAGGGGAGTAACTTTACCAGCCTTACACATCCGCGGTGCAGTAACCTCCGCTAAAAGAAAATGAAATAAATTCTAATTTGAATGAAAATGTAGATTTGATATTTTTTAATCTGCAACACGCTTAATCAAAGCAGTGCAAATACTGAAATATATTTCAGCTGCATATAATGATTGAAATATTAAATCTTCACCGGTCTCAATATTGAGAGATTTAACGGCTCTTTTCCTAAATATTTTGCACCTCCTAGTTTTTCCAAGAGCGGAGTTTTGACTTTGCATGACAGCTCATAGAATTGATAGGAAATTATTTTTTGGATTTGAATCAATATGCTCGATCAAAAGACCATCCTGGATTTTTCCGATAAACACTTCGAAAACGAATCTATGACATAAATATATCTTTTTTCCATTAGTAAATCTGAGGTAATCATTATTACTGACAGTACCTACTGGTCTTTTCAACCGGCAGTGTCTGACTACACCATCACGATTTGCTTCATAATCGTTGATCTTGGCATGATTAACAACTTGATGGTGCATTCATATTTACTTGTTTAACTCATTATTTGTCTAGATTCTTGAGAATCTATCAATATAGTCTTCTGGATCTCTTATAACTTTATAACTAACTCTGTGAAGGTTGTTATTTCTTTGATCATCATACCTCTTAAACTCTCGATTTATATTACCACCACATTGTACACACAGCTGTGTTTTTCCTCTAACTCGAACACCACATCGTAAACACGGTTTCTGACCTAAGTTTCCTCGTCACACACTTTGTGAGTGATATCCACAGAATTCATTTATGCATGATGTATTACAAGGAATTACAGACCCTATCATCAACCATCCTGCACTGATTTTTTTCGGGGGGGGGGGGGGGGGCATTGTATATATAACATTTTTTATTTAAATGCTTGTCTTAATAATAGCATGGAAGAGTTTGAGCGATTATCAAAAATAAATCCTTGGGAACGTCGTTTTCTGAAAAGAAATTTAATCTCGATTTAATATCTCCTGACTTACAAATAAAAGGTCTAGTTGATACGAAGAATAAAAATTTTATTAACAAAATTCTTGATGCCAAGAGGGAATTTAGAAGCCATGGTGCATCTCACACATGGTCAACACTCCAAATCAATAATAGTGCTGATGCTACGATGAATGATAAACGAGTGTCGAGTATAATCGGGTATCTCGATAATAGACAGTATTTTGTGAGAGTAAATTTATCATACTAGCTGACACAGGAAATTTGATTATTCCTGATAAATACGATCCTGTCCTTGGTAATAAAAAACCGTCATTGTGAGTAAATGTTCCAAACGAGGAAAATTGACCGGTCTCGACAAACTGTCTTATGAGCGATCATATCCTGTGACCGCGGTTATTTATGGAATTTTTCCGATAAAGAAAAAACCCAGTATTGATAATCAAACACCGATAAAAATTTCATCGTTAAACTATGTCGCATTGCGAAAAACAGAGTATTTTAAAAATGCGATGCGTGGAAACGGTCTGACAGATCAAAGACGAAGAAAGATAAACGAGTGGGCTGAATTGGTCAAGAACATCGGTATTACAATATAGGATGTGTCAGGCTAAGAAAAAAAACATTAAAATTTCCAATAACCGTGAAAACACTGAAAGGAGAAGCATTATGAAATCTAAATATAAATCAAAAACAGCTCCAATAAATATCATAATGCCCACGTGTGGATTAACGTATTAATAATAATTCCAAGAGATCAAACTGTAAGATTTTACAAAGAAAAAAATTATTCCGGAAACATGTCCATATTTTCTTTACGAGTTAAGTAAACACGATGGACCACTACCCGATTTTGATCCAACCGGATTCGCTCGTGTAATATCATTCTACTTTGCTAAAGGACTCTATCTGATTTGTTAAGCATAGCTATTTAAGAGTTCCGATGATGAAAAATTCAGTTTGTAAAATCTAATGGCGAAATATATCGTACATAATCTCTTCAGGAAGAAATGAGAAAATTCGCGCGGAAATATTCAACAGGGAATACCGAGGAATTACTAACAAAATGTTTACAGTTCCGTAAGTTCCAGCCCACGCTGCCAGAAAGAGAAATCTTTGGCAACCATTACGCGCTGAATTTCTCGAAGATGTTCAAGCTAGTTGCTGTGAATACGGACAAGGCGGATTATGGAATACTAAATATGATTACAAAGATGGTATATCCGTGCAAATGGTTGCGTGTTATCCGGGAAGTTTTTTCGGGTACGGAGAGTGTGCTGAATATTTAAAACGATTTGGACATCCCACGCACGAGATGACACGAGTTGTGGTAAATGGACCACTACCCAATTTTGATCTAACCGGATTCGCTCGTGTAATATCACTCAAGTTTGCTAAAGGACTCCATCCGATTTGTTATATTTTGTTTGTTAGACATTTCTCAGAAACATCCTGAGCAACAATAGTTCTATTACGATATATGATTGATTGTAAACTACTGATATTGCTGATAGTCGGTGAGGCAATGATATCATATACAAAAGAATAAGGTTTGGTTACCACAACTTGGTGCGTTAGTCTTGATAAAAAAATAACCATTAAAAATAAACTTTTTCTGATCTCACCGAAGACTAATATTGTTAAACATTCTAAGGAGATTTTTACACGTTGATGCGAAGTCAGTGATAAACACGCAAAGGATCTATGTAATGAATAATCGGTAAATTTACTCAAGGTGGAGCATATGATCAAAATCGGCATTATGCACGAATAATTTTATAATCGCAGATGCAACAGCAAAAAATATATTTGTCAGTTGGGAAACTGATTAGTTGTCCGAGGGAACACGGTATGGTACATTTAATGGTTATATCGATGGCGAATCCTTTCAGCATTTACATCTAAGATCAATACAACGTTATCGATTATAAATATATTCCCTGACACCATAGTTAAGTTGAAACAGATTCATTTTATATCAAAAGCAAGTATATAGAAATAATGACTCGTTTTACAAATTCTGATGCACCATGGGGATCATGGAGAATGAAAAAAGAAATGTATGATTACACTTAATCCGCAGATGTTACCGGTGAGGATAATTACCTAAAAAATTCAAATATCAGATTTATCGTCAGCGCCTTCCTTATCCGATCCAGGATGTAGATATAAGAATGTGTGCTTGAACGGGTTTGGCGGGTCTAGTAAAACAACACAGGTGATATAATTATTTAGACAGAATTCAGATACGAATTAACTTCTACACACAGACTCGCACGAGAGATGAGAGAACGAGGTATGTAATCATGCACCAATCACAGTTTATTTCGGTATAAAGGTGACTCATGGACGCCAGGTCGAATGGGAGAGTAATATATTCAAAACGTTATCATTCGGGATGAGATATGCACTGTGTCGTTGGATATAACCAAAAACATTCCTGATTGGTTATTATAGACAAATATAGCTGATATAATGTGTGGCAATCACAGTCAACTATCACCACTTGTTGTTTTGTCTCCCCATGAATGATTAAAGAATTTCGTAGATTATTATAAAGAGATAACTTAAGATCATAGAGAACCTGGTCCAAGGTTAATCGAGTTCAAGAAATTAATCAGATTACAGTCAAAACAAATCCAGTGTGAAATAGCGCATAAAATAAGTTCAGAAACTTCCATAAATGATTTTTGAGAAGCGAAGAGACCAAACGATTTGATAGTGGCAAGTAGAAAAATAGTCAGAGACACACTTCAGCAACAATTATTTGAAGCGCATACAAATTTCCAGCGCTACCCGTGCCATTATGTTATCGGCAAGCTGATACACCAATACAGAATATTGAAGTTGAAATTCCAGGAGAGTCAAGGAAACAGAATCTTATATTAAATGATATTGTCGCAGCCGATATCAGTGTTGTCAAGGAGTTGTTAGCGGATAAATCTCCCGGTACCCTACTATACGCAGTAACGACACACTCATCTCAGGGCTTAACCATCTCTAATACAGTTGTTTGGATAATTGATGGTCGCATCGAGTGGTCAAATTTAGTCTATCTTGCAGGTCACGAGTTAGAAAAATAAACCAACTTCGGAGAGTTATTTTTAAATTTACTGACACCAACAACGAAATTATTAACGGTGATATACTAAGAAAGAAACTCGCTGGTTTCTAACAAAGTGACAACAGAACATAATCGTGACTTTGATATTGATGCTGAATCAATAATGATGCGGAAACATGAACATAATAATCACTGTGCTAGCTGTAATTGTATAATGTTATGGCAGAATTCGGATAAAAATCCAAGACAATTTACCGTAGATAGGAAGGATAGCAGTTGCCGTCATACACATGAAAATACGATGCTGACCTGTCCTGAATGTAATAAACGCAGAGGTGCTATTTATGTGATCGCGGTGGTAATTGTGTATCCTCCGATATCACTTGCAACTGTTCACGTGTAAATCCACTCTGAGGAACAGTTGAATCTAATCTATACATTGCAGGTCTTCCCGTCGATCTTACTACGTTTGATATTGTGTGTGTGTAGTAACACACCACATATGATCAATAGCTCTTTTGTTACCGCCTTCAAGAGTTCACCAGGTTCATGTAAATATCGTACGGTCTCATTACCAAGTATTTGTTGTTTTGAAAAATCATTTCGTGCAGAAATATTTTTTGTGATCGCGTTAGTAGTTTCATATTGATTGTTCGAGTAATTTCATTTTTAATGCATTTTTCACACTTAGTAATCTTGCAACCCATTCACGAGATCTCTTATCTTGAATAAATTCCTTTGCGTATTGATGTTCAAAAACCGCTCAGCAAGTGTTCTGCTAAATCGTTCAACAATTGCCTGATCACGATGAATCTCAGTATGTCATTGTATGATGGTGACATTATGATGTTTCATTAATAATAACACTGCACCTTGAAATTCCTTGCCAGGGTCAACCTGTAATAGATTTAGCTATCGTAAGGGTCCTCGTTGATAAATTCGTTCAAATGCAGAAGCAACCTTTACTGATGTCTTTGTAGATAATGGTTCTGCTTCTTTGAATCTATTTGCAACGTCAACGACAGCTAAGACATATTGGTATGTCCTTGAATTGACAGTATCATGAGGTAAAAGTAAAATATCAGCTTGATTAACTTCATTTGGAACGCTAACATCAAAACGTGCGTATTCAATTTGGTTAGACGGTGATAGATACAAATGCCAAATTGATTATTTTGATAACCAATCTGCTGCAGTGGCGCTTGTAACGTTTGCTGCGGTGGCGAGTTTAATAATTGCTGATTTATCTTTCCAGAATCCCTTTGGAGAATAATAAATTAATTCCATAATATTAATGACCAGCGCCTAATACTAGTTTACCTTTCAATGCGATTTTTATTAACCAACCAGCTAATTTTTGTTTGAAAGATTTATCAGTAATATAATTTAACGTGTGAATCAAATTTACATCTGCGAGAGGTCTATGCTGCAGAGTGTTACCTTAGCATGAACACGACAAGATCGATCGATAGCGTTTATCGGATACTCGCTGTGTTTTGGTTGATCTTGATTATCAAGTCGAGTTCCAGGACTGCAGTAATTATTTCCCCCGCGGGGGGGGGGGGGGACTGGTTATTTAGCGATTGAATCCCCTGGTAATTTTGTTAATTTTGCTGCAATATTACCTCCTCCTGTTCTTTTGTTAAATTATCAGATGATTGTGCGGAAATAAATCTAAATTTCTTTGTACCATATCGAATGCATTTACCAGTTGACGCTGATCTAATATTACTCTTAATCATTTTTAAATTATCTGTTTAGGTACATGTCTTGCATTTCACATAATATAGATCCATTATATTTATTATATATTGATGCAATTGATTTGTCAGCTTCACGACTACAAAAATGAGTAAAACATCATCCAGCGCTACCATATTCTAAAAAAATAATAATAACATACCCATATGTAAGTGGCAAAATTCAATTGTTACTTAATTTGATAATGAAATGGCTCAAATCGGATACATTATATTTAGTTGCACAATCAGTTGATGATCACGATGTTACGATTTTTTAAAGACTTTAATGATAATGCTAGATTATTAAACGAAGACGATGATGTTATTGACTTTATCACTGATATTAATGATGCACCGAATGTCGATTCGATTGATGGACATATTAATATTTTCGTTATTTACGACGATATAATGCTAGAGAAAGAAACTAATTCAGAACGAATATTTTCCCAAGGAAAACATACCAGTACTGATGTGATTTATGTAACCCAGAGATGTACACACATTCCAAAAGTAACTAGTGACTATTGTAATATTCTTTCTGTGTTTAATGGAGTTGATACACATACACTGAGAAACATTCATCAGACTTGGTGTAACGGAGACATGGATATCATTAAATTAAAAACAATTTACTCATGCTAAGTCAACCCCACATGGCTTGATAACAATGAATGTACACGATCCTAGATGAAGATATCGAATTGGTCTTGATAAAAGTTTGGGATAATAGTATAGCAGCAGATAGGCGGCTACCACAGTTAAAGGGTATATTTGTTACATAAAACCGTTTCACGATCGAAAAAAATAATGCCAAAAAGGCAGTAACAGAATTAACTAAATCCAAGAGAGAATCTCGATTTGTTAGAAGATTCGTTTGGCATTCTTGTCGTTATCTTTTTAGGTTATAAAATGGCTTTTACTTACAAAATATACCTTTATAAAATTTGGCAGGTTCAGCCTACCTGCTGCTCACCGTTCACCTTCCTATAGTCAGTAGACATACTGAAGAGTTTATCTGGCTTTTGAACACGTGTGCATAGTGAACTCCAGTCACATTTACTGAGCTCTGTGAAATAATTCTCCAGCAAATACTGAATTTGTTTAAATTCTTATATTTGAGAGGGTTCAGACTGTACCGGTATGGTTTCACAGGTTTGTAATTTACAATTTCAACGTCATTAAAAATTAAGTGTATCCTTGTAGGAACACCTAGACATAAGTGCTCATATTCAAATAATAACTATCTGAGTTTATTTAGTTCTTCCTCTTGCAAATGTGAATGTTTTTGGTCCAGATCATCCATACTTTATATTCCTAACATTTGTCACTTCAATTTCAGTAGATGCCGATGATATTACTTCACTTAAATCTTCACTGAATATGACCAGTATATTTCAATTAATAGCATGTTTAACCTGCTTATCATTTTCAATATACTGGTACGCTTATAATATATTTAAATCCCAGGACCACTAATGTTATATTGCAACTCATTTATGTTCTTAGTAAGGGACGTAAAATCTAATCTGACGAAAATTTTGAAGCATGAGCATAAGAGACATAACTATTTTACCAGACTCATACTTTCGATCCATTGTAGTTCTGTCAAACCATAATTTAACTTTTTACTTGAATTGATCGATGACACATTCAAGCATAATAGGATGGAAAGTTCCAGACCTAAACTTTAAAATTTGACCAACTTAGACAGATGTAGGAAGGCTAAATTGACTAAAAATATCTTTATTAAAGTTTTCACTAATGTTTTGAATATAACATTCATCAATAGTATTGTCTCGGGAACTCTTGTTGGTGCACATATAATAGTCCACAGGCATTGGTTACCTGACTTGGCCTTAGGAACTGGATCAACACAATAAACCATAATTCTGCTAAATGGTTCGTCAGATGCAGGCATAATTTGCAAATGAGTCATATATATATCTTTTGTTGTTTTTTTCCTACCATTTAAATAGTATTGCAAGATCTACAGTATTTGGCAACATCACTATTGAGGTTTGTCCAATAAAAGTGAGTCGCAATCTTGTGATAAGTATTAGTAATTCCTAACTAAACGCCACATAGGTTGCATAGTTCAGACAAGGATTTTCTGTATGTAAGGTTTTGGAACTACAATTTGATAGTTTACTGGCCGTTCATGACCAGCAGGTACCTCGGGAGGTCTCCATTTTTTGATACGACTTCCATTCGTAATGAAATAACAGAATCATACTTCAGTACCTTCAGTTTCACTAATGACGCTTTGAAACAAACAAGACATCTCAGGATCAGTTCCTTGTTCGACGACAGTAGTTGTTGTTTGCCACCCTGATTAGAATAAAGAAAATGAGTAGTTTAAAAAGAGGATCAATGTGATCAATCTCAGAAAATGACAATGTACCTGACAGGAAAAGACTGGTAATCTTATGTGTCCCTTAATATTTTAGCTGGGGTGGGATCGGCCAAGTCATCCAAGAGTGTTATAGAACTCTTCGATATGAATGGTTCATAGACATAATTCTCCATAAAAACTCAGACTGGAATTTATTAGACGCAACAAATGTATTACTTTCAATACATGACCGTGACTTTGACCTCTTAAAGGTAAGAACATTTTGAATAAAGCTGTCTTGATTCTTATGCCTATTTGTATATTTGTAGAAATCAGAAATAACGTGTCCGTTCTTTTTGCAATAGGTACATGTAGGAAGAGACATTGATCTGGAATCAAGCTAATCAGAAGCGTGATGTTTAGAAGTTGTACCAGTTTGAGTTTTATAACTGCTTGTATGAGTCTGAAATATTTTTCTGCCAGAAGACTGTTCAAAGCCTATTCACACAAAGAACTTTATGATTTAAAGATTACTCATCAGCAGCACAAGCTGCATTTTCCAAGGTTTTGATCTTGTGCTAGTATTAATGTCACTATGGACAGTTTTTGAACTCTGTTGTTTAAGACATTTATAGTTGTTTTTAATATTCTTGGCTACGCACCATCTATCCAATAACTACATTTATCTCTCGCAAATTAGCTTCATTTTTATAGTTGTTTACTTTGTGCCGGTAAGCTTCGGGGACTAATGCATAATAAGCTTCGGGGACTAATGCATAACCCCTTACGATATATTCTTTAACTGCATCATATTCGCCACCTTGGTGAACAATGAATTCTACATATCTTACCAGTGAGTACACATTGTTAGTACTTAGTCCACTGCTCCATTGTCCATTTCAAATTTACAGCAACTTTTTCAAAACGAGTGAAATATTTGTCTACTTCTCTTTGCCTCAAATGATGCACTAATCTAATTTTCTTTTGTAAGATCAAAACTTAAATAAAGATTTGCAGTATGAATTTGCTTTTCTCTTGCCAGCACTATTTCGTTCGTTTCACATTGATATTCTCTCTCTCTCTCTCTCTCTCTCTCTCTCTCTCTCTCTCTCTCTCTCTCTCTCTCTCTCTCTCTCTCTCTCTCTCTCTCTCCTATTGTATATGCATTTGCTCATTTTCTAACTGTTTTTTCTTCTTTTTGTAATTCCGTTTTGTATTTTTATCTTAATTTCTTTTACATATAGATTAGAGTCGGATACATATTTAATGATCGAGAAAAGCACTCTTATCCAAACCAATCTTTTATGCCATATACTGAACCAAAATATTTTCTTATTTATTGTTTCATTAAGGAAATATTCGCTTCGAATAGACTGTATTTTCTGGCAAGTTTAATTACTTCATCACTTTTGAAAAAGTTTAAATGTTCTTGGTAGAATTTGAAAGACATATTTCCACTTTGATGACTTTTTGTAAAAAATATTGTAGATTTTTCTTGAGAAAATTGTTAAAAAATAATTTTCTAAAATATTTTAGCCAAAATTCAAATCTTGCCGAAAATCTAAAGAAACCGTAACACGGAAAAAGTAAAAACAACTTGCTTTGTAAAATTTAACAAATAATTTATTTCCCTGGAAAAAGATTGAAAAAAATTGAAAACGTACTTACAGTTTCAAGAATCGAATCCAAACATAATCCAAGAATAATACACACATTAAATTACAAACGTAAGAATAGATTCATGTTAGAGTCAATCTGGAAAATCCAAGAATTAAGACGATGACGTGTTGTGTAGTCTGTACTCTGTTTATCTACATTCTGGTGTTGGACATCCTAATACAATTTTGAAAAATTATTTTTGTCCAAGACTAATGTATGAGCCCTAAAAGCAAACATTCCGTACAAAGGTTGGCCTCATTAGTCACATGCGCACAAACAGAAGCGAACCAGTCACTTCAGTTCTTGGATGACAGAGAGGTCCTCGTCGAATCGACGGACGAACAACATTATGAAAACATTTAATATTTCCCGTGATACAATTTAATCATGTGCAATTGTGTCTAATTTTAATGGGCAATTCGTTCCGCGTCACTGGGCTCTGATATTCAAAAGTATGCTGTCCAAAAGACTTCGTTTTCATTGTGGGAATACCGAGTATACGATTGTCGGAAGAGGATAGTATCTTTGCTGGGGTGTACACATGAGTGAGGGCAGATAGGTATGTTAAATTGGAGTCCGTCAATGAGACGTAGCACATATAACAAAGTTCGTGTTTAATTCTAGATTGAACGGATAGACAGTGTAGGGTACACAGCAGAGGGAATGTGTGCTCTGATCGTGGTACTCTAAGGATAATCATAGCAGCTGTGTTTGAAACTAAACGTGATTATTAGGCAGATCTTTATTCAAAGCAAACTTTTCTGAAACACAGAATAAAAAAAACTCAAAATGAAACATACAAACGAACCTATCAATAAGAAAGCTGCCTTAGAAGCACGTTTAGTATTTTTGGTGTATAAGTTTTGTCTACATCGACCAACAAATTATCGTGTATTCCTTGGTCAATATATACATTTTACAGGCATACAATAGAAAAACAAAACAAATTATTCTCCATCGTAATATGTCATAAAGACCTAATATATTCTCAACTGATACTATCTAAATAAAATCATGCTGAAATAAATCCAAAAAGTATAATACAATCTTTTGAATTATTAGTAATGCAGACAAATTGACAAAGAAATGTACATATACCTTGCATGAAATCATCTTTTGCTATTTAAAGCATAAACAATGGTTGATATCATGTTAATTCTGATTTTAAACAATTTACCAAGGTTTGAATACCACGTTTAAAACATTAACTTGATACTCTGAATTTTCTCATTGTCATATTCTAATGATTATCTAAATTATATTTTTAGAATCACCTTACCAGCCCGTTTGTCTTCATAATGACACAGAGAAGATTACAACAGAGTTTTTCCATCATACCATTGGTAGTGTGCCTCTTACCGCTTATCAGAGGCCAGTACGAGCCTTATGGAGGTAAGAAACGCATAAAATCGTATGTCAATTCCACGTAGTGATAAAATATGTATTGGATGTCGTATTGATGTTTAACGGTTTTCATTCTCTATTGCAGAAAATGTTGCTTTGAATAAAAGTGCAACACAGTCTACTACATATGACAATTATTATAATGCATCGCTTGGAGTAGATGGGAATACAGCAACTGACTTCGACAAGAATACGTGCAGTCACACTGATACTCGACCTCTGATACATGATGCATGGTGGATAGTATATCTTGGTGAATTCTACTTTATCAAGTTCATTATGATATTCCAGCCAATAAGTACGTATACGTTTATTTTGCCTAAGTCTTCATCAGCCACAATTCACACACTAATTGGTCTATTGGTCCTAATTTACAAAGTAAAACTTTATATCAGTAAATCTTACAATTGATCATCTTTAATGGAATGCAATTTTCTCCATATTCAGGTGCATGACTTCGTTTTATTTATAAATTGTTTTTCTACTAAATTATCAATTCGATATTGTTGTTTTGTCACAGCAGCAACACAAAAACAAACTTTGCATTCTACATGGATTGGTCTCTTTAAAGAAGTTGGCAAGTCGAACAAAACAATTTCTCTCACTGACTCTGATCAATTATCTTATAAAACTGTTTTGGATAAACAGAAAAAGAAATACAAAGAGACGTAAACTTTTAAACAGTTGATTATTTAATAACAGCATAACGGCCTTATAGGCATGTAGATGTACTCACGACCTTGTTTCACAGTAAATGTTCATTTTATAAATTCAAAATCTTGCCTCTGTCTTTGTGTGTGTGTATATATATATATATATATATATATATATATATATATATATATATATACTACACAGACGTATCAAGATATCTAAAACGAGATCAAAGAACAAAAAGTACCTTGGTTCCTTAAAATAAGAATTTATGACATCGAATTGCATTGTATTTCATCTAAGAGTTTTCAGAGAGGTTACATGAATATTTAATTTTTTTGTCATAAAGTAGCAATCTCGTTATCAAGACGAAGTGTGTACAGAATGATCAAAAAAACTAATAAAGTTAAGAAGCAATATGTAAGAGTATAAATATATTGATCTTTCGATATCGAACGATATCGCACATAAAAAGATATTCTATAAAGCGTACGAAAAAAAGCAAGAAAGACAGCAAACGTTATTTTCAGAGAGTGAAATACTGCAAACTGTTCACCTTACTGACACAAATAAAATGGCATAAGTAGTGGAACGGTTTAGCAAAAGGTTCATCTGCACCCAAACAAGGTAAGGAAAAGATCTCTTTGGAAACCGTAGTGGCCCCCCAAAACACTCTCTCTCTCTCTCTCTCTCTCTCTCTCTCTCTCTCTCTCTCTCACACACACACACACACACACACACACACATACACACACACACAGTTGAAAGGTAATGCCTAAGAGTCTGGTTGGAGAAACACATATAATTATTTTATTTAAATATCCGTACCACTCAGTCATTGTGCTTAGAGAAGATTTACTATAGTGGCAAATAATGTATCTAGAGACACAATATCCCGGTTGGTACATGTACTTTATTATACCAAAACAGCTACGTCAAAAAACACCAGCAAGAAGAGTGAACAGACCGAAGCTATTTCATACAAACATAAACTAATTCAGACAAACTAAAGAGGGTTGAACATAACGAAATATTTCAGACAGATCGAAACTAGAGAGAGAAAAGGGTGAATAGACAAGTTTTCAAACAACAATAAGGCCTCTACGGAGAGAGAGTAATTAGATCAAGTTTTCAAACCTCCACGGAGACAAAAACTATTTTAGACACACTAAAAGAAATGACAGCTTTGGTTTGAGCCGATGTTTCTTTTAGGTTAAAGTCTTAAAACTAAAATCCTTTAGGTAAATTCTTGAGGATTTCACATACAGACTAATTTGCAAAGTCTCATTCCATACGTCAATCAAATTGTTGGACTGGTCAGTGAGTTTAAAATCAATTGTCGTTAATGAATCATTATGACATCGCATATACACTGGATTTGTTGGCTCTTCAATTATTAAAAATCCGGGTGGAGCCGTTGGTGTAAACGAATATAAAATGTATCCCTGCTGGGCTTGATTTGATCTTTCGAGATTTATTTGGTAATTTCCATCGAGCGCGTCACATACTAGATTTATTGCAACCAACGAGGATATATTCAAATTTTGAGGAGCGATATGCCTACTATGGTCTGGGTCATTATTATGTTTGAGGATAGTTGTTTGTGGCTCTGTTTTTTTTTTTTCTATGCGGCGAGTATTTGTAAGAAGTACTCATCGAGATCATTTGTTGATTTTTTTTAGTTCGTCTGCTTTATTCTCGGGAAACTTAAATGCTGGAATATCTTCTACACGTATATTATACTTCTTTGCAAAGTCTACTCTCTCAAAACCATATTTGGCATTTAATACTCCTTGAATAAGTCGTAAATTAAACAGTTCCATATCGTATACAATTTGATTTAGTATTTCCGTGTATTTCATAATTGAGAGTTTTGACGATAAATCGATAATATGTTCATGAAAACTCTGCTGTAATTTATCTAAATATTCCTTATGCTCTTTATTAAGGGAATTAAAATATTCCGAGACAGCAGCTAGATTCATTTGCGTCCACCCCCGCCCATCCCCCCTATCAAAACCCCAATTCCAATTTTTGTATAAAGTCTGATTTGTAAAATTTTCCCGTTGATGTTCCATAGAAGGGATATCATAATATGATTTATTGTCTGTGACATAATCAGACTTTTTAGGTTAGGGTAGATTCTGCTAAGGTGTCCGAGATGGGAATTCAGGTCATCCTAGAACGCTTCTTATAGAACTCTGATATATATTTACAGCATACCCGTGTGAGTTTATCTCAATCGCGGTTGATAGTGTTGGTTCATGAACTGTTATTGCGATTTTTGATTCTTTACCCGTAATGGATTTCAGTCTACGTTGTAATTCATTATTGATCTGTTCGATTTGGTAAGACCCAGATGATACGGAAACTATATTCCAATCTGGAGTCCCGTCTCGTTTATTTTTACTCGCAAACACCAAGGAATTATTCTGTTGCTAACCACCAAATGATTTTGATTTAATATTCAGCCAACCATGGTATAGTCGTTATTTTGCCAGCGCTATCTCTTTAACCGGAATCGCAGTGGGGAAATTCACACTGAACTGGTTGAGGTTATTAAGATAATGGTTGTCTTTTCTGGCGTTGTGTTTGTCGCTATCCACTGAAGTAATTCCGTTGTTGACATGACGTTATCGATGGCGTTGCCATTGTTGTTATTGCTATGTTATTTTTCTAATTTTAAAGTTGCTGTGTGATAGATGTTCATCATCGCGGAAAATTCGTTATCGGATATTGATGTGTCTTCGAGACTAGGTGATATCAGCGGCGACAATTGGTAATATGCATTCTCGGCGATATGTAACTTAACTATATACTCGCGTAGTTTATTCTGACTGCATGTGAATATTGTTTGTGATGATGCTTAACAGTCCCGTAATTGTGGTCGCAGTTAAAACACAAATTGTGACAACTACAGTGGCAAGCATTGTTACACTTGATAACAATATACCCGTTGTAGCAATTACACTTGACACCGAATACACGATTATGTCGACGTTGGCAATTCGCCTGCGGTTTATTTTTCTTTTTACTGTATACTCGTCAATGAGATTTTTTAGTTTGTTTTGAAACTCACGAACTTGATCATATCGATACTGTTAGACATTCATTATACTATTTACTTAAATCAATTACAATTACATAAACCGTAAATGACTCTGATGCTAAATTACCACTGAGGGGGGTTATTGTAAATGTTTCACTAGATTCCTTTTTTATTATTGCACCTGCATAATTCACACCAGTAAAAGTACTAGTTGATACTAGTTGATACCTTAAACTGCAACAGCGAAATCAGAGTCTATCTATAGATACCCTTAACATCTGCAGACACTCCAATGATGTTATCTTGTTCAGGTGAAAGGGCTATGTTGTATCGAGTATTGTATTCAGTATTGATATTTTGTTGATGCGGTAGTTTGATTTTATCAAGCCGGGTCGCTGTAGCAGGAAAATCAGCAATGATATCGTCTTGTTTTTGTTTAATCGTATCAATAGTTGTTTAATATCAGAAAGTTTCCTTGGGACTGTCATCGGCTCACCAATGAAATTATTCATGATTTCATCCGATATTTACTACGGAGGTTTGCAAATGCACTTACAATGAACATCATACTCAGCTCGCAGCGTTGATAATTTACCATCTATAGTTTTATTCTCGTCGTGCAGCGTTGTTAGGTTATCATCTACATATTTGTTGTCACAGCATCAGTATCCATTGTTGGATCGCCAAGTGCGGTTATTTTATTAGACTTAATGTTGAGTTTGCCTATCATTGTGTCACCGGATCCACACTTGCGAGGTTTAACATCTCGGATATTTCATCTTAGATTATTTTTTTTTTACTTCTTTGGTTGCAGATATTTTCCCGGTGGGTTTTATCAGGATTGAGAGAGATCATTCCCAAATATCAATCATTATATTTTAATATCTCTCTAAAAAGCGATTACTAGTATATTTGTGTACGGTTTTATGGTGTGGTTTAGTTGATGATGATATAGCGCTAAGTACATTCAATAATTATATGCTGCATATTGTTGGGTCGGTCATTTTTAGTGTTGGTAGCGTGAAGTACCAGCGAGGAATTTTAATTGATGTATATAACGCATGAATTATTTAGGTGGCGCTAACCAATATGAATCAAAATAACAATTACACGCTGATCAATCGCGTATGCAACCCAGTGAGCCCCAGGTCCGGTGCTGTTGTCGAGATTAATTATACCGGTTTCAGTGCTGTTTGGTTGTTGTGGTAATAGATCTCTCATAAAAAAACACCTCTAAAGTTTTTTTTATCGCTAATTTTTTAGCAGCATAGAGTAAATCAAAATTTGACAGCGGAGTTATTAAATTGTCCCTGGTATTCTCAGGCCGTTTCCGCTGTACCATGAATACGGAGTTCCTGTTAGTCTTAGACCCTTTTCTGCTACTGATCGTATCTTTGTATCCCCGTCCATAACTTTCTTTAGTGCCATCCTAGAGGCGGTACCAAAAGCTCTGCGAGCGACAGATTTCGCAACCGCGGGGGCGGTCGCAGCAATTATCGCTGGTAACGCAGCGAGAAGTGAAAATATACCACCTGCTTCTATCGTGTCTTTGATCGCGGACACAACGAGAGTGACCTGAACATCTTTTCTATCTTTGATAACATCATTGTAATGCTTAATTTGACGAGCTGTCAGTGACAGTCTATTTTGACCACCAGACATCTGATTGTGTTTAAACGATACATTAGTTCCACTTTTTGTACCTGAATCCGATTGCAATTTTTTAATTTGACCAGAAGTCAGAGTAACACTAACGTGACTATATATCATTTTACTTAAAATGAGATTGATCTAATTGTCTACATGTTTCTGGACCAATACATGTTTTCTATTGCTGCATCAACCACGCTCATTTGTCCATCAACTCCTTCGAGTAGCATTGATTTATCACTGAGAACGACAGTAACTGCTCTATAATCACCACCAGCAGGAGTATTGGTTACACGAGCGTCGAAGTATACGTGAACGACGGATTGTCTGGTTCAGTCAAGATTTCCCAGTGAAAAGTAATAAATCGGATAGAAGGTTCTAAAATCTAATTGTGATATTTGTAGACCAGCATATACATTTTGATCACATGCCATAAATGTCAGCAAACGATAATATGCACGCGCTATTTGATTTTGGTCGAAATTAAGTAAAATATTCACTGATGGTTCCTATTGATCGTTTATTCTTAACGAGACTTGATTAATACCCAATTAATCAAATAACATATGGCTGCGCTCCTGATAATTTAATCTCCCAACATCTTGAAATACAATAAATATGTGTCGAGGCGCAACCTCCCTTCCCCCCCCCCCGTTTGATGTAACATGCCATGAAAAATATCCATTAATGTCACTCTGCATACTAGCAGTTGTTGTTGTTAGCCATGACAGTAATGATTTACCACCCGCACTGATAAATGATAGTAATTATTGATTTGCGACGATTGATGGAATCATTGATGGCATTCATAATGTAAGTTTTGTTATATTTTCTTTAGCAGCATGAACACCATTAGCACGCCAGATTGCATCATTATCATCACCCTTTCTCACGAGGACAACTGTGTGTTTAGTTCCAGAGATAACTTTTCTAACGTTTCTACAAAATCCAAATATATGAGACAGTGGAATCGTGCATGCAAATAATCTACGTTTCAGCCTTGTTACACGGTTTGCAAATCCTAAGTTGTAATTAAGAGAATCACCTTTTATAACATCAAAGGCATCAGCTTGTCTAGCTTCATGCTCAACGTCGTCTGGTTGTGGATCAGATGCAGTTGCTCTTGGTTTCCGTAATATAATATATTTAATATGATCAGTATTATCATTAATATCCTTAGCGAACATCATAGATGGTCCAGCCGATCTTGTATAATCATCTGAATATCTCACTAGCCCCACTATTGTTATAGCGATATCAACATTGTTCTGAATAGATTCAATCTCTTTATTATCAATCATATATGTAGCGCTACTAAATAATGCCATAATACCATTATTGACGAAACCAACTCGGACATTTGCGTCATATGGTGTATTAGCTGCAACATTTGTTACAAGTACTCCTTCTACTTCAATAAATGCTTCAGCGGGTAGCAAAGATTTACTCGTATCATGAACCTGAAGTTCGATTTTCCCTCGTTTATTTGGTTGTCTTGCGTTATAAGAATAAACTGATAATTATTTAGAGAATCATTTTTGAGAACTGGGGCATCCATGTCCAATGCTGTGTCTGTTGAAAGTTTGAACATTTTATTATATATTTCTCGATGTAAATCGCAATCTCGATGACTTTGTCAGGCCACTTCAAGCTATCATATTTGCAGCGAAATTTCCATGAGCATCAAATTCTTCATTTAATCGCTCTGCTATTTTTTGATCCACCACGCTGTTTATTATTTTGCTAACACTAGCAGGCATAATCTCCGTTCATAGTAGTTTTTCTGGTGATTTTATCACCATTGGTGGTCTTTTTCGTCGTCGAATTAGTGTGATTAGTTTTTCTTTGGTCGCAGAAAAAGCTTTACCGGCAACATCACCAACAGCGCTAATACCCTTATCACGAATAACATCAATAGCTTTCATCGATAATTGTTTTGCGATTGGTACTATTTTTGGAGCCATCCTTGCAAATAACCCCTGAACAACATCATCGAGACCATCTCCATAATGCATCTTATAAACAGGCAATCGTGATTTTACTACGTAGGTCATGGTTGGTTTATTGTGGTTGTAGTGTATGATCGTCCTTATTTAAATTCTATATATCTAATTGCAATTACAAAGTCATCAGCGACAAATCAGGGATGGCATTAGGCACCATGGTAACCACTGACGGTAAAACCGTCCGCGAGTTCATCAAAAAATTCTCGAAATACACCAATATCCATGATTCCACCTTCAAATAGTCGTCTGCAGATATCATCGGCTTCATTAATTATTTCCGGGGAGTTATTTCCAGCTCGTCTACCCGATATGAGAATTTCTAATCGTGTTATGTCTCCGAGACCATTACAAGCACCACTCTGAGAAAATGTCTCACCGGTAGTACCAGTTGCACCTTGGTCGCGAGATATTTCGTCCATTGATCTATTAATTCTTTCTAAAACATCATCTGGTATGTCTTCTTGTTAAGGCGAGGAAGCCTTTTGCTTTGAAGATTTCTGTCTTTTTCTTTGTGATTTTCGCTGTTTTAATTCTTCTTCTCGTTGTTTTAGTTCTTCTCTTCGTTGTTTTTGTTCTTCCATTATTTGTCGTCGTAGTTCTTTTTCTTGTAGTATTTCTATTTCTTGCTCTCTTAATGTTTTATATTGATCATATACTTTATCTACCGCACCGAAATATCCTATATACTGTCCACTTGTTGTATCAATTCGGCTTGTGTTAGTTTTAATTTTATAAAGTACATCCTTCCAATGTTGCATATCTCTAACATAAGTTTTATGTCCCGGTTTCGACATTTCTTTATTATCTTCGTAACGTGTAGCAACAAATTCAAGAAAATGTTTCGAATCACATTTATCGATATATGCTAAAGGTTCATCGGTAAATTTATTTTCGTAATTCTTCGACTACTTCTTCATCGGTTTTTTTCGGACAGTATTGAAGTCTTGGAGGAGGAAATTTTTGTAGCAGTTCTGATGTTTGTGTAGTTTCGTTTGCTATTCTTTCAAGTTCAGGAAGGACACCTCTTTTTATTTGTTCTCCTTCTTTTCCATATATAGCCTATTTAGTGGCTGTAGTAACAGATTTGAATAAATGTTCAGCACCTGTTGCAAAATCAACTTGAGCTTACTGACGCGCTTGTAATATTTGTCTGACAGAATCACTTACAGGTATGAATCCCCTTCTTTCTTCTAATTGTTTTCGAGCTAAACCGGCTATTAACGATTCTCTTACCATTATTGTTAAACATATAAATAATTTAATTGTAACCCCATGACAACAAGGCAATTTCTGTATTTAAAAACACGTGTTTTCACTTCCGTGTTCGGCGATAAAATCACTGCGGTGCAAAAACAAAATAACTTACCCAGTTACATAAATACCTGAAAAGGTGTCATACAAGTATTTTATATTCACTGAATTCAGCAATTACATGTCCCGTTTCAAACTTTTTAGTATAAGTTACTATATTTCTGTTTTCAAAAACATTTACATGTTTTCACCTAATGGCAGTGTGTTGTTGTGTTTAATAAGCTCTTTAATCGTTTTTATTCTGGAATTTATAGTTCGTTTAAACTCATATTGTCTACTGAGTTCGCCTCTAATTTGTTTCGACTGCGGTAAATAGCGCAATGAATTTATTTACGTCGCTGTTGTATGCTAATGATTCATTAACAGCTTGTTGTATTCGTGTCATAAATGCATAATGGGATGGTAAAACGTGCTTGTTATTTTGAGCTTTATCATCGAGATCTTGAAAATCAGAGAGAATCTGATTACAATCTAATTTATAAGATTATTGTACTTTTTGATTGTTTTTAAATCTGAAATTGCGTTAAAGATATCATTTATATTTTCCAAATTCATATATATATATATATATATATATATATATATATATATATATATATATATATATATATATATTATCATATATCATATAAAATATATCAAATTTATATACAAAAATGGGGATCAATTTTGACCCTTTCCTTCTCAAGCTTGATATATTTATATATTATTTTACAGCTATGTACAATTATATACATGGTATATTATATGCTGTGCCCTCTCTATATACCATAATTAGGATAGCAACAGAGGGGGGCGAATCTGACAACTTTTTAGAAGCGTCCATTTGCTAAACAAATGCTTCCTCAAAATCGAAAAAAAAAAGACGCCAAAGTCGTTATCGCAATCCCTCTGCTGATATGGGGTTAACAATTTTTTTTAACCGAATATTTGATCAAGTCCGACACGATATCTTGATCTAGGATCATGCAAATTTATCTTTACAAATCCATGTGGGATTAACTGAGCGTGACTAAAGAAATTTCTAAAGAGATTACAATCCATATCACCGCCGCACCATGTTTGCCAAATATCTCGCAGCGTATGAGTATCAACTCCGTTGAATACAGAAAAAAATATTGCAATTATCTCTGATCACCTTTAGTATTTGAGTATATCGTTGAGCGACATATATCACGTCAGTGCTTGTATGCCTGCCTCTGGAAAATATCCTTGCAGGATTCTTTTGATTCTCTAGCATTACATCATCATAGACTACAGAATTGTTAATATTTTCATCAATATCATCAATGCTCGGTGCATCTTCGATATCGGTTATAAACTCGATAACATTATAACCGGCAATCTCTGTAGCGTTCTCGTTAAAATCTTTTAAGGTCTCGTAGCATCGCTGATCATACAAACTCGGGGCTACTAAATACAACTTGTCCCATTTCATCCATCTCGTTATTAAATTAAGTAGCAATTGCGTCTTGACACTTCCAGATGGTAAGATTATAATCATACGAATAGAATTTGGTAGCGCTGCATGATGCTTAACTGGTTCTCTTGTTTTAGTCGCTGAAAAATCAATTACACTCATGTTATTATATATAAATTATGGATCTATATTGTGTGAAACGTAAAAAACGTACTAGCACAAACGACGACGATTACAACTAAAAATAACAGATCAGCACTTGCTGGTAAGTGTGTACAGTGTGGTACAAAAAAAAATTAGATTGGTTTCTTTAAAATCTGGAGATGTTTTTAAAAAAATGGAGGAGGTGATATTGCAGCCAAGTTAGTAAAATTACCAGGAACACCATGGGCGAAGTATCCGGGAGAAAAACACCTTCCAGGATATAGTTATTGTTGATGCGGGACCAGACTCGATATCAGACTCGATGATCAAAACCAACCCCGACCCGGTGAAAACCCAATAAACGCTATTGATAAGGCGTGACGTGCTCATGATGTTGCATATAAAAGCAGCAGTCTGCAACACAGACATATCGCAGATGTGAAATTGATTCATGCGTTAAATTCTATCACTGATAATCCGTTAAGGAAAAAATGGCTTCATGGTTGATAAAATCGGTGATGAAAGATAAATTAATGATGGGTACTGGTAATTAATAACAACATGGAATCTATTTATTATTCTCCAAAAGGATATTGTAGGGGTAAAGCAGCAATCAGTAGACTCGCTAGCGCCGCAAAGGTGAAAAATACTACAGCAGCGGATTCGTTATCCAAACAGGCGATATGGCAAATTTATCTACCACCGCCTAAATAAATTAATTTCTCGCATTTTGATGTCAGCGTCCATAATGAAGTTCATCAGGCTGATATATTATTTCTGCCGAATGATGGTATTTACAAATACGCTCTAACCGTAGTTGATGTTGCGAGTCGATACAAAGAAGCAGAACCACTAAAGACAAAATCATCAACTGAAGCAGCTTCTGCGTTTGAAAGGATTTATCGTGGAGGTCCTCTGCATTGGTCAAATCTGTTACAAGTTGATCCTGGCTGGGAATTTCAGGGTGCAGTCTTATCAACAATGAAGCATCATAATGTCACCATCAGAAGAGGACATATTGCACTACATCGCGATCAGGCAATTGTTGAGCGATTTAATCGGACGCTTGCTGACCGGCTATTTGGATATCAATACGCGAATGAGTTTATTCAGGATAAACGATCCCGTGAATTGGTCAATAGATTACGAGGCGTAATTCCCGCGCTGAATAATGAGATTACTCGAACAATCAACATGAAACCTAACAACGCGGTTAAGAGAAAGTATATACCCGTAAAAGACAAAATGATTTTTCAAAACAACCAATACTCGGCAATGTCACTGTTAGATATTTATATGAACCTGGAGAGCTTAAAGGTAGCAAAAAGAAGAGCTTCTGATCCTGTTTGGAGTGTTACTGCGCATAAAATATCTAGCATAACACGATCTACGGGTAGACCGCCAGTCTATAGATTGGATTCAACTGCTCCTCAGCGAGGATTTACTCGTGAACAACTACAAGTGATACCTGAGGATCGTCAATTACCACCGCGTGGTCTTAACTAGCACCTCTGCGTCTGTTGCATTCAAGACAAGTCAACATCATATTATCTCTGGTATGTCCAACACTGCTATTTTTTCTGTCTACGGTAAATTGGCGAGAATCTTTATCCGACCCACACCAACGCATTATACATATGCAACTCGTGCAGTGATTATTCTGTTGCTGTTTCAGTGTAATTATTAATTCAGCTTCAGTGTCAAATTCTCTATTATTTGTTTTATCCTCTTGTTTATAACCAGCGATTTTTTTCTAATTATATCATCGCTGACAATATAATTGACTGTTGTGTCATTATAATCTAAAACAACTCTTCGAAGTTGATTTATTCTTCTTACTCTGGACACCGCACGATAAACTAAATTCGACCACTCGATGTGATTATATATGATCCAAACAATTGTATCAGATATAGTCAACCTCTGCGAAGAATGTATCGTCGCTGCGTATCCTAGCTTCCATGGGGATTTATCAGCATGCAATGCATCTTCGACAACACTGATATCAACCAACACAATATCATTTAACACTAGAATCTGCATTTCAGTCAAGCCTTGAATATCAACTTTGATATTCTGCATGCGAAGACCTATAGCACAGCGGCACTGGAAGTGTTGCAAATTTTTCTTTATGCAAGTCAAAGTCAAATAATTTCATCTGAAGTTTATCTCTGACTATCTTTCTACTTGCCACTATCAAATAGTTTGGTCTCCACGCTTCCCAGAAATTATTTAACGTTGTTTCTGAAATTATTTCACTGGCTATTTCACATTGGATTCTATCCGGTTGTAATCTAATTAGTTTCTTGAACTTGCGTAATTGTTCATCAAGTGCTCTATGATCAATATTAATTCCTTCATAATAGTCTACAAAATTCTTCAGCCAATTATGTGGACACAAACCGACAAATGGTGGTGGTTGACCATGATCGCCACACATTATCACTTTTGTATTCGCTAGCAATAGCCAATCGAGAAATCTTTGTAATACATCTAACGACACCGTGCATATCTCATCCCAAAACATGATTTCAGTAATATATTTCTCGCCCATTGGATCAGGAGTCCATTCATCACCTTTCCATCGAAAAAAAACTATGATAAGTGCAAGCAATAATTCCTCGCTGTTTCATATCTCTTTCGAGTCTGTGGGTCGGTGTTAGCACAATCATGTTTGATTTTCCTAGAAATAATTCAATCGCACGAGTCATCTTCCCAGACCCACCACAGCCATTCAGGTAACTGGTTTTATATCTACATATTGGATAAGATATCGACGGTGCATTAGATAGTTCTGATATCTGATTATTTTTCAAGTAATTGTTTTTAATTGTAACATCTGCTGATTTGGAATAATCACATGGTATTTCTTTTTTAATTCTCTATGATGCCCAACTCTCGTCTGAATTCACTAATTCAGCCACTGCTTCGCTATGTTTTACGTTCATATAAAATGAATCAGTGGCGACTCTAACCGCGATGTCAGGAAATCTAATTATCATCGAAAATAAATTAATAGAAGCATAAGCCAGCATAGACGCCCTCAAATGTGTATACTGAAGATTGTATCCATCGTTGTAACTAACAATTGTACCTAATTTTGTTCCATCGGACAAAAAAGCGTCTTTATATATATATATATATATATATATATATATATATATATATATATATATATATATATATATATATATATATATAAATATATATATATATATATATATTCCTTTAGATGTTACATCCGCGATTATAAAATCGTATTCAATGCTATCTATAATAAGCCGTAAAGAGTATCGTTTATTGTCGTATTTTTTTCCACCCTGAGTGAATTTACCAATTATTTTTCTACCGGGCTCTTTTGCTTGTTTATTACTAACTTCAAATATGTATTTTGACCATTTCAAGATATATTCTTTGTGGAGATCGGGGAACTGTTTTATATTTTCGCTGATTGTACTATCTAGAAAATCGGGTTGTGGTAATCAAACCTCAGTCTGCGTTCGATATGATATAATCGCTTCACTGATAATCAGCGAAATCAGCATTTTATAATCAACCATATACCGTAATAACACTATTGGCATCTAGTGTTTTTCAGATATATGTTTACCAATCCAAAAATAAAAGTACGGATGAAGTCCTTCAGCGGTTTCAAATGATACCACACGAGCGAATCCAGTTAAATCAAAATTGGGTAGTGGTCCATTGATAGCAACACGGGTCATCTCATGTGTGGGATGCCCAAATCGTTTAAAGTACTTAGAGCATTCTCCGTACCCGAGAAAACTCCCTGGATAACATGCAACCAAATGAACCGAAATGGTACTTTTAGGGTCATATTTTGTATTCCATAATCCACCATGGTTGTATTTCACGCAGCCTGATTTGATATTCTGCGCGTGTTGGTTTCCACATATTTTTCTTTCTCACAAAATGAGCTGCAAAGGACGGAATTGTAAAAACAAAATTGTTAGTAATTGTTCGTCATGTTCTGTTGAAAAACCACTAGTTAGTTTTTTTCATATAGTTGTGGAGGGCTTCAGTACGGTATAATTCGCCATTGGGTCTTACAAATTGATCGAATTTGCCCTCATCGTTTTCAAAACTATTAAGTAACCACACTGACACGGGGTCGTGTTTACTTAACTGATAAATAAAATCAAAGAATTACTTTTCAGAGAATTATGGGGAGAACTCCGCGGGTAGATATTGTATGGTTCTATCTCGCGTACATATTGTTACTGCAGGTGTCCACGCGTGTTCGTTATGATTAATCATTTTGACTGGAGCTCCTTTTTTATATTTTGATTCGTGCAATACTTCTCCTGTTATCGTCATTATGGTTATTGGGAATCTTAATGATGTTTCTAATTTGGCTATATCTTGAATCGCTGCTCCATTTTAGTTTACTTTTAGTCCCCATTCATTTATTTTTTTTGCGTCTTTTTGCCGTCAACTTGTTTGCACTCAACGAAAATGTTATATTATTCGTTCTGCTACACAATTCAACGATGACAGTTTCATTGGTTTTAATTTTTCAATACTCGGATTATCATTTAACGGATAGATTCCATAAACATCTGCAGTCACGGGATATGATCTCTCTTAGTACGGTTGTCAATTCCAGTCAGAATTCCTGATTTGGAATCATGACTCACAGTGACTGTTCTTTTATCTTTCAAGATTGGTTCGAATTTGTCTCGTATAATCCAGTTTCCTGTTTCTGAGCGGATAATGAATTTCACTATAAAAAAAACTTTTTTTTGTCAAGATGCGAGATTAACACTGCTGCTTTTTCATCATTCATGGTAGCATTAACACTACCATCAATTCGAAATGTCGACCAACAGTGAGATGCTCCATCGCGCTTGACTCCATTAACACCATCACATATTTTACCCAATATGCTTCTATCACTTATTAGACCCTTTGGTACATCTACGGAGACTCTATCGAGATTGAATTTAACATTTTTTCAAGGCGTAATTTTCGATAATCTCTCGACCTCCTCCATATTATAATTAAAACAAGTATTTAAATAAGAAAATTATTATATAATGAATCATTGCAAATGGTTGATGATAGGATCCGTAACCGCATGCAACAAATCATGCAGAAATGAAATATGTGGTTATCATTTACAAAGCGTTCGTCGTGGAAGTTTTTGACTACTTCCTTGTCTCCGATGTGGGATAGAGAGGAAAATTGCAGTTGTGTCTCAGTTGTGGTGGTAAGCGATACAGAGTGCTAAAGCGCTGTTATGATAAACGAGTCAAGAACTCCATCAATGACTCTGACTCTGTCAAGGATAAAGTCATAAGAACACCTCAAGACTACATTGAAAGATTCCCAAGTAATGTAATGATTAACCAAATAATGAATTAGAAAAATAGTATTTAGTATATAAATGAACCAAGAATTTCAACCGCATCCCGTGATCAGCAATTATGAAGCGTCTTGTGACGGTATTGTCAGAAACCGTAGACTGAAGAAACCAGTCGGTTTTATAACTAATCAGGGGTATTTGATGTTTGGTGCTGGGAAAAATATTATTGTCATCGTTTCGTGTATGAGGCATATAACGGATTAATCAAAGATGGTCTTATAATCAATCATATTGATTCGAATTCTTAAAATGACGAATTGGATAATTTACGAGCTGTTATCTTCTCCACCTTTTCCACATATAACATCTCTAGTAGTTGCTGTAATAGGTTTAAACATTTGTTGAGAAACTTCTGCAATATCCATTTCAGATTCGTGTCGTTGCTGTAATTTATGTCTGACAGAATCACGGACGGGTATAAAGTTCTTAATCGCCGATAGTTTTTTTCTCGTGCTAATCTAGTTGTTAATGCTTCTTCTGCTATTATTATTATATGATGCGATTTAATTCATAGCAGCAGACAGGATGTGACCACAAATATGCGTCTGGGTTGGTCCGAAGATGGGAAAAAATCCTGCTATCTTCCAGAACTCTTATCATGAACTCCTCAATGATTTTACAAATTACGTTACATTTATACCGATGGATCAAAGGTTCATGAAAAGGCTGCAGCGGCCTTCGTTAGTGGCAGACAAATAACAAAAGATCGTTTGCCAAACGATACGTCTATTTTTCAGCGGAAATCAGAGCAATAGACCTTGCTCTGAAATGTATCGGATATTTAAATAGCATTATCTTCTGTGACTCACTATCAGTGCTTCAATCGTTACACAATAGAAAACTGGAGAATCCACCTTTAGTCAATCTCCTCGTCAAAAATACCGAGCTTAGTACCTCCTAGAATATAGTATACTGGTGGTAACCTAGCCATATTGGTATTAGATGTAATGAAGATGCAGACCGTGCTGCTAAGATGGCTCTATCCCAGGAACTATCAGATTTTAAATTTACCGTTTACTGATTTTAAAACTTGTATCAAAAAGTACCTACATCAGAAGTGGAAGACATCATTGGATGATGCGGTCAATAACAAGCTTCATGCCATCAAACCAACCCTGGGTGAATGGATTCCTTCCTACAGAAACATTCGTAGGAAGGAGGTAGTCATTGCAAGAATCAGAACTGGTCATTTATACATAACCCACTCGCATATACTAAAAGGTGAAGATCAACCAGAGTGCATCTCTTGCAATGAACCATTCACTGTTAAGCACTTTATGACCAAGTGCTCCGACCTGCAACCTACGCGTGATAAGTACTATAGTGTACATGACATGAAGGAACTTTTTGATACTATATCTATCACTTGTATTTTAGATTTCCTGAAGGAAGTAAATCTTTATTTTAAACTTTAACTTGTATGCCATCAACTAGTCCAATTTTATCTAATGCAAATACCGCCCATTATTGTTCAACATGATTTCATTAACATGCACCATTTACATCTCCCGTTGATTGGGAAGCTTCATATTTGTCTGTTACCAACATATTACCATTTTATATTGAACTATTTGGTTTTGATATCACTGGTCGATATTAAACCTTTAGTAATTTTAACCATGTATAAATAAAACCTATTGTATGGCGCTAAATAGCCTAAACGTGCTGGTGCGCCGTTAAAAATCAATCAATCAATCAATCAATCTAATTCTCTCATTCTCACTCTTTCTGACCTTTTAAATCTTTTTTTCCCTTTTTATGTCCCTTTTACTTTCTGATCCACCTCACAAGCATGTGTCTGCTGCACAAATATTTTAACGGTAAACCCCCCAAACAGATTTGTATTTACCAAACTGCTTGCCGTCTCGAAAAGATTTTTACGTGTCATTATGATTAATACTGCTGATAAGATCACCGATCCCAAGTTTATACTCATTTGAAACGTATAAGTATAGGAACAACGAATAAATAAACCGTAGCGTCCTTCATAGAGGTCAACAATTTTAAATTATTATGTATATATGATAAACAAAGGGACAAATGTAAAATGAGAGAGAAATACTTACTCACAAACCTGCTTCATCCCTTATAAAAAAAATAAAAATCTAAAACAGATAAGTTAAAATTGATATTGAAACAAGACCAATGTAAACCATCTTATTACATCCGACTAATCCAATAGCTATTCTTACACCATGGTAACATGATTTAACCTGGGCGGGATTGGGTCTAGCGATAACACTACCTTTACGTGAACGAGATGTTTATTTGTAATAGTCATGACTAATGGATTAATTTGTAACTTTGCTTATGTGCATTAAGTCCATGGTGTACTTAAACGAATTATATGCACAACGTTCAACAATGAATGTAAGAAATTAATAATGCTCCTATATGGATCCGATGAAAGCCTTGAATTGGATATGGTAGATGTACAAATTGTCAAATGTGATTACAATCTCGGATTATACATAAGTACGGATGACATCTATCGACAAGATGTGATCGATTTTTAAAATTCATAAAAGTATGATTTCTATAGCGATCATCAAAAAGTATTATGGGACTACGATTGATTTTGACACATATATACTGATTCATAATGAAACTATGTTATTTATCTAGTTGCATCCAGTCGATCAGTTCTATATGGTTTTCTTGGATCCCACAGCTCCTATTTAATATTGGAGGAATGGCTTCGCGTGGTTATCTCCTCCCAGCCACCCTAAATATCTATTGAGAGCCCACTTATACCGCAAATCCGCTGACCCGGAATCTATGCCCACTCACACTGAGTACCCTGTGTCCGTCTCCCTAGCCAACATCATCATAGACCGCAATCTCCGTATTACACAAAACACCACCGCTTGATGACTCTCCATGAACACTGAATAATTCAATATCTTAGATCGTGTAATACCTGAGACAGTGTTAACTACGAAAACAATGATAAACACTATGCATGCACGCATACATATTTATTTTTCTTACGCATCACGTTATGTCATAAAAGCAAAATAGGAAATTATTATTATCATAACCACGATGGTACATGAATCTCCGTAAAAACATAATCGGACTGGACTATAACAACTCTAAGGAAGATGATCATTTAATCTATTCAACTTGCATGTTCAGCTATAAAATGACTAGAATTAAACAGTACATTGTATCTGATAGCAAGTCTTATTGTAAAATAGAACTATCTCGCCATCAATTTTAGATCAAATTCTAAATTCGGACTCGTAGCTAGAGTGTTTGGAGCCCTGGAACAAAATTAACTTTTAGGCCCCCCCCCTCGCCCCAACTCTAAAACCCATTATTTACATCAATAAAATACCCATCACCCAATCTAATGTCAACGGCTATTAGAGAGAAAATTTAATGCATAGTTGCATATTTGCAGCAAAAATTCCACAACCAGTTTCAAAGCCCATTTTGGCACCTCCACTAGTCTGACGCCCGGGCACATCTGTCCCTGTTTGACCCTCACCCCATCCCGATACGCCTCTGTCTAACATAGACAATATATAAACAATTCTACCACATATAAAGAATAATAAGAACAAATACATTTTGATTTTGAGATAGCCCTAATATTGCTTCTGGAAAGTAGACAGCTTCCCGACAAGACTCGTCACAATTGTGAATGGTGTACGGACATATAATCCCGCGACAGTTAATCCCGTGACAGTTAATGTCTGATACTTAATCCCCCGACAGATAATCCCATTGACACTAAATCACGCGACACTTAATCCCTCCCGCGAAAATGTAAACTAAGAACAAATAAAACAAATGTATTTAACGCAATTTAATAAAAGGTAATCAGAAGTCTGCAAGTTGAATGTTAAGTGAAATAGAGAACTAAAAATTTAATTTAAAAATATTTATTTAACGCAATTAATAAAAGGTAATAATTTCAGCCAATTCAGCCAATCCGGTCCGTGCTAGTTCTCCAAAGATCAAAATTATTCATGCGATCATACTATTGTATAAGCTTATTATTTAGTTGATGGATTACTGTTGGTGTTAATTGTTAGCGATATTAGTCTATCTGTGAGCAAATACATGTGTTTTATTTCTTCTTAGGTTACATGTCCGCGGGAGGGATTAAGGGTCGCGGGATTAAGTGTCAATGGGACAATCTGTCAGGGGATTAAGTGTCAGGCATTAACTGTCGCGGGATTAAATGTCGCGCGATTAAGTGTCACCAAACCTTGTGAATATACCAAAAAGAATTCTTAACTATAAGAAATCTGATTGTAGTACAATCCACGGCCAGAAATGTGCGGTAATCTCACACACACACACACACACAGACACACACACACACACACACACACACACCTCTGCAATGTTTGCTTGTAGCAACGGATAAACTAAACTCCGTATTTTGACAAAATGCAGTAAGCTACTAATGTCGGGATAATGCTATACGCGGGAATGAAATCAAAGTACATGTTTGTTCATATCTTATTCAAAGGTATTTTATTACGTACAATTTCGTATCAAACGTCTCAATATGATTGTACTATAACAGTACAAGAAAGAATAGTCCCAATCGATATTGTAATAGCAAGATCATACACTCACGATATATAAATATACATTAGTAAACATAACAGGTCGACTCCATATTAAATGCAATCAATCAATACATCGTTTTGAACAGAAACAATGAATTGCAGATAATAACTGAAAGCATCATCCTCGCAGGATAATAGTAATAGGTGTATTTTTACAACATATATTCTACAACAATAAGAAATAATGCAGTTGTTTTTTATTATTTTAAATAAAATTTGCAGGACCAACACTATCTGTCTGTCTGTCTCTCTCCTTTTCTCTCTCTCTCTCTCTCTCTCTCTCTCTCTCTCTCTCTCTCTCTCTCTATCTCTCTCTCTCTCTCTCTCTCTCTCTCTCTCTCTCTCTCACATACACACACAAAACAACAACAATAATTATATACGTTGCAGCGCTTACGCTCGGCGTATAATTATTTATATGTTTCACTCTACTTTGCACCATCTGTTTGTGTGCTTCCTTCTTTAAGAAATTCGTCTTCTATAAAGTATTACTAGTCGGCTTGTGTTTCTAAAAGCAGCGGCTCATACACATCAGACTAACAAATATTCTCATTTTAGGAATCAAACATTTAGCCCCCATTCTCCTCTTACCCTTGTTTAATCCTATGTTTGTTTCAGAAATCACAAATATTAGAAGACCATCACTCGAAACAGAAATACATTATGTATATATGCTAACTGATATATGCGTAAGGGGTGAAAAATATATTGTCATATATGTATGTAACGAAATGTTATATAGCATCACAGTTTGATAATTTGACTCGATACATTCCTTTTCTAGAATATAATAGGTTGGATGGTGCAACAATGTATGTCAAAGGAGAAGACGGTACAAGCCACCAAATACAATTTACATCAAACTGGCCATCCCCTGCGTTTAATGTCAGCGTATTGCTTGATAAACGAATCGATGAAATAAAGCTTTATAATAACAAAAAGCCTGATTATGACAGTCCATTTATTTCGGTATGCGAGTTACAAGCATATAAAGGTAAGATTTATGAGTACATTTAATATATAATATATGCTTTTAATTCATGTTTTATATATTTATTTAGCAAACTAACCAAGCTTCAGATAACTATAACAATAATTATTAACGATCTAAAGTCAAATCCTTCAGAAAATGAGACCTAAATTCTACACATGTTGTTAGACGACTTACACTATATGTGTCCATTATGATGTAGAAACTATTCGTTAAAGTTATACTTATACCAAAGTTAGAATATGTTCTCGAAGGATGGAAATACTTTTCCGTCTTGCAATTCTGGCACAGTATGAATATCATAAGCAGCATATACTTGTCTGAATTTAAATTAATGTAATATTGTACTTTTTATATTGATACACAAGACATGTTAGCTGTGATAGATCATCCTGGTCTGACAGTATCTAAAACACTTCTTCTGAAAGTTCTTAACTTTGCACATGATTACTCAAAAACATCAAATACTGACTAACATATATTTGTCTTTTTTAAACTGCATCGTGCTCATATCTAGATACAATTTATATATCCTTTCAAGAATTTAATTTTAATTACAGTACTTCAATGTTCTCCATATACACTGGCAAATGGATATATCGAAGTTGAAACACTGGGCGAGAAAAACCAGAACTTTACGTACGGAGCAAAATTAGACTTGTCCTGTAATAAGGGATACGACATTTCAGAAAACGGAGACACAACTAATGAGACTAAAAGTATTGTGGAATGCAAAGCGACACAATCCTGGTCTAGAAACCTCAGTTGTTCTGGTAAATTGTTGTTATTATATCAACCTCATTAAGAGCAATCATGCAGAAACAGTATATCCTTCATCATTGAGTTATCTACAAAGGTCATTAGAACATCATTAAGAGAAAAACGAAATAACACATCGATACAATTTATTGTTAATGATGGCAACGACTGTGATGACAAAGCCGATGATTAATATAATATAAGGTTACGTTATGTATCTACAACTTTATTGTTATTTATTATTTTAAGAATTTGTATATGTTGATATCTAGATGATTTCAAAAGTTAAATAAACTATTAAGATATTTTTTAATAATCTTTAATCATAGATTTTGGACAGCCTTTTTATCTCCTTGAAAAAAACATACACATTAATCATTCCAAAATGTAATACAATACAATTACACTATGACTGTTTTGTAATGAAGTTTACAATTACAGCATACATACACCTGAAACACTCAGATGTGGGCGTAAAGGATTTTGGGAAGGAAACTCAAGAAAATGGTGAGATAGTATCTTATTTAGTAAGGAATGATATGAATTATTGTTTGCATTTGTTTACAGGGTGGTGGTTTCTTTCCGGAATTGTTTGAAGAGGTGTAGATATTTGTTGCATTATATTCAAACTTGCTGACTACCATAGAATATTATTCGAGTTAAAAATATTTAATTTTCTTTGTTCATAGTGATAGACTGCGGCCAGCCAAAGAATATCCCCAATAACAGTACAGTAATATATTCAACTGGATTAGCCGGAAACACGAGTTACAATGCTACAATGCGAGTCATATGCGATAAAGGATTCAACTACTCACTTCACGGAAATGACACTATTCGCTGCACTGACGGAGGAAAATGGATTGGCATTCTGGGGCATTGTAAAGGTGTGTTCCGTTCTCTTTATGTCAGTCAAAGTATATTTTATGAAACAATGGCAATCAATATGAACATATTAAATTAAAAAATATACAAGCGAAATCAAGTATATTTATCCGTGGAACAAATGTATCTCCGTCGTACAAATATGCATTGACGAAATGTTTAAATGTATAGAAATATGTTATTATTTAACTTTGGGTCCTAGTTCCACACTGCTTTTTGGGTAATGAAATGATATCTTCGCGGAAGATTTAACCTGCAAAAGTCTTCTACAAAAACGGACCTACATCAATTTTCTTTCGGAAACAAATGTATTTCATGCAATGAGTAGGAATGACTTGTACGTTTAGGTATTTTCCATTTATAAAGACCAAAACCTCTATACTCCTCTATACTTTCTGCTCATATTAGTAAAATATCACATATGTGTAATTCACTTTTTATAATCAGTAAAACGTGGACATGGCCAAACAAATGAACAGAGGCATGCAAATAGAGACAGCAAACTAGATCAGTAGCCAACAAAACACCAATTAACAAACTATGTTTTACATTGATTTGTTGCAGTTGTCATTTAGTCCCTAAATCCGCAATCAAACGGTTTCTTATTTGTGCTAGGGGTTGTCGGCGATTTCCATTTCATCCATAATGATCTCTGCGTCGACGGTGCTTATTATTTTATTTATCTTCGAAAACCACCAAGTTCAATATGCTATTATTATTGAAGCAGTTATGTATATACACGTATTTATGAATGTGATTGCATCGATATTAGTTTACTAGTAAAAGCCGCAACACCAATCACTATCAGTATAGCTCACCAGACAATTACGATTGGTGTGTATATAATATTTAATGTGGTTGTGATTACCGACACACATTGACCAAGAGTTGTTGCCACGCTGATTCCACAAATTTCATTGGCGACAAGACATAAGAGGTACTAGCATCTATGCGCAGTCAATCCATGCGACATAGACGTCAATCATATCGGAAACTAAGACGACGCTGAATTGAAGTGAACCAGCGGTGGAGACAGCAAGTAATGGTATAGCAGTGACTACTAAAGTCAACAAAAATCTACTTCCAGAATAGGTTGATTTTAACTGGGATATTGTGGATTCTCTAACTCACAAGAATTAGTTCCGTAACCTTCCTCACCTTCTCCTTTTTTACCCGTCGATGATTTCAAACAGAGATAGAAAGAAGAATTGGAGCAAGTTTTACAACAACAAAGAGCAGCAGAACAAGCTTTTCACCTTCAAGAAGGAAACACCAGGAAGAAACAGCAGTAGAGAAGAACCAAGAACCGAGGACAGAAGGAAAATTGTGAACATCAAACGGTCGCGGGACTTTTAGACATTTTAGTAGAGTTAAGGAGTCTGAAACAAATGCATCAGTCTTCTTTATTACGACCCAAGAGAAAAAACCTACCAAATCATTGACGGGAATCAGTCCAGAAGTAGGCCTTGGCCGTGGCAAAGGCTTAAAACAGTTAATGACGATGGTTTCGTCCCGTTCCTGAGTTTGTTTTGTTTTAAACACACAAATACTCAACGGTTCTTTTCAGGGCCACTCAAATTTTTCGAATCGAAATACTATTTCAATTGCGTAATTCAAGAAAAAGTCAAAACGTCCTTTTTTAACCCCTGATAAACGTCTGCGTGATTGAGTGTGTGAGTGTAGGTTCTTAGTCTATAAAATCAAAAAAATATTGTAACAGTTGTACCAATATACACCAGGTAAAAACAACGTAAGTGTTTCTGTCTGGTGTATATTGGTTCAACTGTTAAAATATCACAACATAACATAACACAAAACACCTTTAAAAAGCTCATAGGCTTGTTCTGTTCACTCTTTCTGTTTTGCGTTTTTCAATTTCTTTACTGTTACAGGTTTTTCCTTTTCTTCTTCTTCCTTACTTTCGTTTCGTCTTCTTTTCTTGTCTTTGTGAACGTGTCGAGCTTCTTCATTTGGGGAGGTACATTTTCCTCCTCCTGTTCAGAATTTCTCTCCCCCTCCTCCTGCTCCTATTGTTTCTTAGGACAGTTTGGAGATCGATGTCCTTTTTCTTTACAATGATAACAGGTATCTTGGCTTTCGTCTCTTCTGACACCTGTTTTGTTCACGATCTGAACATTCTGTAGCTCAATGTCCTTTCTTCTTACAGATATAGCAAGTATCTTGACTTTTATCTCGAAAGGATGGCGAGTAGTCTGTAGGCTTGTCTGACGAAAACGCTCTTATGACGCCACGCATAGCTCTGATGAGAAGTTCAACTTGTGTAGGCTCTTCCATCGTCCTGGTCAATGTGAGAGTGAAATCAATACTGGATGGTTAGACACCAGCCCTTTATCTAATACACTTATCGGATATCAATATATAGGGGTCATGGTCTTTAAAATGTAGTCATTTGACTATTTTACATACAAGATGAAACTATCGCATCGTTTTGTAGAAAAAGGAGAAGACAATACGAGACAGAAACGTGATTTATTGCCTCGCACAGTAGCTGCAGTATTGGCTCAAATTCATCCCAGTGATTTTGAAGATGATATGAGTGAGCCCGAATCCAGGCCCAGACAAACGACGTCCAAGTAAAGTTTACCACCCTTAGTAAACCCTGAATATTACTATCACATTCGAGAGACGAAAAAGCGTTGTTCTCGAAAATTTAGAACTATGGCTTAGACATACGCAGTTAATTTTAAAGATTTCAAGTCCAACGTACATTTGAAGAATACAGAGGGGTTCATTACCGAGATGTGGGATTCTGTGTAAACTGCACTGAAACAGCAATGTGAAACCAAAGAAGACGAACGTTTGAGACTTTCTATTCATCAAGACAATATAAAGTCTCCCGTCTGGATCGAGTTTAGCAGCCCATCAGAATTGACACCTTCCAAAGTCATCGACAAGATTCAACATGTGCAACAATCCAGTAACAAGTTTCACATCACCGACGGATAAACGACACTGTTCATGACCCATTTTCTCTTCCCCAAGGGACAGGACGCAAACAGTTGTTATTGGTCGACAACCTTTACAACACCAAAAGAAGCCTCGTCCGAATTAACAATCCTGAAGACCAGATGTGTTTAGCCCTTGCTATTGTCGTGGGAAGAACGTACGCCAACAAGAACGACACTGTAGAATGGAACAAAGCCTGGACAACTATACAACAATCGGAATAAGCGAAACAACAAAGTGAAGCAGAAATCCTGTTACAGCAAGCGGGGATATCTAAAAAAAAAAACCTTGCGGCATTCCAGAGATGCCAAAAAGTGCATGATGTCTTCGCTCCATGTTACACCTTGAAAGTGCACTTTCATGAAGTGCGTGGACATCTTTTGTTTCGAGGCAACGACTTCAAAGGCGGAAAACACATTCACGTCTATCATCACAATTGTCAATTTGATACCATTACCAGTATCACTGGATACCTGGGATACAGTTACTACTGTGAAAATGTGACTATGGTTATAACAATCGAGAACTTCACAAACATTGTGAATCGAAATGTGAGGGATGTTTGGCCTCTCAACCCTGTTTGGACAAAGGACAAGAACGAGTGCATTGCCCTGTTTGTCAGCTCACTTGGGTCAGTCCTACCTGTTCCCAACAACATTTGAAGATGCAAGGTTCACAGCAGAAAAGTACTTGTCAGCTTCTGAGATTGTGCCCTACGTGTGAACAATGCATGCGTATAAGTAATGCCAAGTTTCACGCTTGTTGAGGTAAGACACGATGGCACATTTGTCGCCAAATCATGGACTTGGAGCACGCACGTTACATTAAAAAGAACCAACAAGAAGATGACTACCAGAAAGGCAATTTTATCTGTTTCAATTTCGAATGCATGCAAGAGACCGGTTTTCACATTCCGAATTTCTGCGTGTCTCATCGGGCGTGTAAGCAGTGTATCCAAGAGCCTGTCTTTAGTCATTGCTCTCACTGCAGCAAGATTCCTGGAGAACGTGAGAAAATCTGTCGAGGGTCGAACACCTTGGTATATTTTGCCCAATGGATCTTAAACCCCATTGACGTAACGTGGAGTCAAGAAGACATCGAACGTTGCGGAGATTGTCATCGCCATGCTACGGTAATGGCTCTCAATTTCTCAGAATACGATGGGCAATTTATGCTCAGATACTATCCGGAACAAAGTACGGAACGTCCTAAAGTTACTTTGAACGGAGCCAAAATCATTTATATGCAATTAGGACAAGTAGGACAAGTACAGTTTAAAGATTTGATGGGTTACTTGGAAATAACTTTTAGTCGCATGACTAAAACGTTTAGAATGACAGAAATGGCTAAAGGTTATTTTCCACACTTTTTCAATACCGAAGCCAATCAACATGCCATTCTAACCCATTTGCATGAGGCTAACGACTACGACCCCGAAGCCATGCACATCGAACAACGAGAAGCTTTCCACGCTTGGTACCAGACTCACGCATCGGACCCCTTTGACTTTCAAGAAGAAATGTTAAAGTATTGTCTATCTGACGTGGACATTTTACGACGTTGCTGTGGAAAATTTTGAGAATTGCTCATGGAGCTCGGAGGGATCGATCCTTTGAAAGAAGCTTATACCATCACCAAAGCGTGTTCCTTAGTGTACCGAAAACAATTCATAGCTGAAAATACCCTAGCTGTCATCAGACCTCTAACGACGAAATTTGTCAAACGTCAACACTCGGTCAAAACCCTACGCTGGCTACATTACTTGTGCGACAAGGAAGACAAATGGATCCAACAAGCCTGCAACGGAGGAGGCGGAAAGACTATCGGAACGAATTCGATGGAAGGCTGAGATTTAGAAAACCCTCAAATCGGATACAAGTTTAACAGATGCTTATTTATCGGATGTCCCATGTGCTACCCTAAACGTGACACCAACAACCAGTTTTTACAACAAGCCATGGAAGAATTTGACCAGGCTATTTGTCAGCGGCATTTGAAGTTAGAACATCAAAGATACTAGGTGGTGGAAATGTGGGAACGCGAGAACGATCACCGTTTGAAAACCGATCCCGAGTTGAAACGCATCGTACAAAGTTACAAGTTGGTGGACCCCCTGAACCCCCGGGATAGTGTGTACGGAGGACGGATGAATACAAATTGATTGCTGTATCAAGTGGACGAGGAGAAGGGAGAATAAATCAATACTTGGACGTGTGATCGCTGTATCCTTATGTTCCCGCAAGGCACCCACAATTAATGACGGAACACAATCATCAAGTGCAAAATCTTGCCTCCCACAGACTTGTACCATCCAGTTTTACCTCACCATTATTAAAGTAAATTGATATTTCCTTTGTGTCGTACTTGTGCCAAAACGTGCAACCAAGACCAACCTTGTTGTCAGTACACACAGGAAGAACGCTCCTTCACTGGAACGTGGGTTAGCGTGGAATTGTTTAAAGATCTTGACCTGGGATACCAACTGTTAGAAGAGTACGAATTATATCGCTTTCTCAAGATACAACAATACCACAAGGGTGACGAGACACAAAAAGGTATTTTTGCAGACTACGAGGATGCCTTATTGAAACTGAAACAAGAAGCTAGCGGCTATCCTTTCTGGTTCCATACCCCTTAAGACCAAAAGAAATTCAAAGAAAAATATTGGGAGCAGGAAAACATCACTTTAGACAACATCAAGGGAAACGAAGGCATGCGACTGTTTGACAATTGATGTTGAATTGCTTGTGGGGTAAAATGACACAACGACCGTCTTTACCCAAGACCGAGTATTTGTCAGAACCTTTCTGCTACTTACAGATGATTCACGACAAAACCGAATACATGAAACACGTGGATGTTGTTCGTGAGGACGTAATTTTAGTCAATTCCAAAGGCAAACTAGACTTTGCAGAAGCCGAGATCGCTTCCTGTACGTTGACACGGACAGTTGCATCTACATCGCCCGAACCAGTGTTACCCTGACATCGAAGGAGGCCGTTTAAGAGCATGGATATATAAACATTCCGACGACAACATTCTAAGTTTTGCAAGTGGCGGTTCTGAACATTACGGCTACGAATACAGAGACCCACAATGAGAAATGCACACCAATTGTAAAGTGAAAGGTCTGACTCTCAATTATCGCACCAGTCGAGTGGTGAACTTTGACGTGCTACAAGAAGCCTTACAATCTGGACAGGATGAAACTTTTAAAGTGACCACACGCTAATGGCACAAGATTGTTTGTTTTCCCACACACCAAATCTTTAGCGGATCTTTGGAAAAAGTCTATCAAATAGTGTACAAAAAGAGAGTGCGGCTTCCCAATCACTTCACTTTACCGTATGGTCACGTCGATATAGGGCAAAATATAAAAAGGGATACTGTCCAAGACCGATAGATCTTTGTAACCATAACGACAAAGCGAAACAATACGTTTAAACATACATCATTCAAGTTCGGGGATTCTCAAATGGAATGCGATGCTAGAACCTGCGATTGCAGTGATGCCGTACGATGTGACCGTTATTCAGCAGAACGTCGTGTGAACATTGCTATGAGTACTACCACTAAATATAATATGGAAAGTGATGATGTACGTGTTAAACCTGAGGGATGCGAAAGCGATGCCAATCGTTATCGAAACTCCTGGGAATTTCACCGTACATGCATCGAACTGATCTTACTAGAGTCCAATATTCGTTCCCTACGTGCTTGCCTGAATCATGTAATTTTAAAAGTCGATTCCAAATCTTCAAAGAGAAATGGCCAAAATATCTGCCTGGACCAACTTCTGAAGCATTAGCCGAATTTTTCTACTTAGGCGAAGAGGATAAAGTCAAGTGCTTCAGTTGCGGTGTGTCAATTTACCAGTGGGAACATAACGATTACCCTTACCGGAAAAATGCTCCATGGTCTCTGAATCGTCATTACCTACATTTAGTACAATCTTAATTATTGGAAGTGAAAATACCATATTGTTTAATAAACCATGTAGCAAATAATAGTCAATGATTACCAAACGACTTGCAGGGGACATGCTAAAGACAAATCTGAATTGGTGACTGTAGAACTCTCGTGTCGTGAAATTCACAAGAGGAAAGTGACAAGAATTAACCAACGTGTCAGATTGTTTTGGATCAAGTGTGCCTTTTTCAAAAGATTCCAAATTAGATCGTTTACATCAGAAGAATTTATTACCATTCTTAACCGTTACCCTGAATGGCAGTCGTCCGAAATTACACACTATGTCCATGACTTTCTCTCAAGGAGAAAATTTTAATAATTCTGTGCAGAATGTACACTTATTGCCTTCAACAAAGAAAGTATAAAATACACTACCATGCCACAACCTTTATCACGTGTTATAAAACAGATTCAGTGGAAAGATATTCAAACGGTGGAGGATTACCAATACATATTACGAGAACTGTATCAGATCAATCAGGGTCGATGTGTAGTGTGTGTTTCAGTGACTTGCTTTCTGAGATTTAGTTAAACCGTTCATCATCATTGGAACGTAAAGATGAAGTCCATCGTGCCATTAGTCGCAATGATCATTACGTGGTCTTCTTTAAAAGCCCTAGATATAAATCGCAAGTGTAAGTCATAGCCAAACAGTTAGGACCACCTTTTCTGACTCATGCGTACGATGATGCCAATCAAACCTAACACGCCTATTTACTCGTGGATTTAAAACCCACCATCCCGGATTATATTGTACCCATTTGTTTCACGACTGGTACCGAGATGGAAGACCTGTCGTGTACACGTCCTCGACGTCGACATAACAACAACAACTACAATCTCTATATAAACCTCGGTCATTATGACCCTGTCTCATACATCGTCAACATTACGTCCCTTCAGTCTCATCTTCCCGTCAAATGGATCCTAGCCTTGTAGGGTATCAGTAGCGACAAAAATCCACAAATACGTGCTCACGTCTTAGAAGCCAGTCTCAAAGAAACGATGGTTTACGGTGACGGCACGTCATTTACTGCAAGGCATCATTCACATTCCACATCAAACCAAACGTTCTTTATTTTTACATAAAAAGTTGCCTTGTGGCAACTTGCCGATCCTCGCATTGAGACTTAAATCAAAAAGCAAATCGATTTGAAACCCGGTGGTAGCAGTTCTCATGGAGTTGTTATCATTCGTACCCGCTTAAAATGGGATGCCAATGCTTCCAAAGTCACCCCAAGAAAAAGGCCAAACGAACCACAAAGAAAACAAACAATGGTGTCAAGACCAAAGCACAGAAAAAGAAAAGTCTACAGAAAACACCTGTCACCAACAAAAGAAGCACTTCGGCCTTACCGGGACCTTCCAGTCGTAAACCACGACCTGCTGGTCCAGTGGCCGCGTTTCCAGTAGACTCAGGTTCTTCCAATTCTCCGTTGCTGGTGATGCCAGCCAAATCCAATTTGACACCCGTTCTTCTTAATTTGATAAAACTTTGAAAACCTGCATCGGTGTTGCCCTCTCCTCATTAGCGGGAGTTGTAGCTGCTCAAAAAGAACTGGATTTGTCCAAACAAGAATTGTCCCGATTTAGTCCGTTGCGAACCCATTTATGACGTATGTTACCTGTCATGACGTTGATAAGACGCAAAGATAATCAGTGGCGTCGCATTCCAGTATAAAAATGACTTGAGGACAGCGACGTGAATCAGTATAATTCTGTGCTACTTCTGAACACTCAATGATACGTCCTCAAACACGTGTACACCACAACCCTTGTCGTTCTTCTGTCCAAAAAGGTAAAGAAAAAAGACAATTATCTCATCCCACAAAACGCTTAGCCAAACATCGACGTCATCCCCTAACAAAACGCAGTCATCCAAGGAAAAGGAAAAGTCACCAAAGGGGAGGAATGTATATCGGTTTGTTCAAAAATATGAACAAACTAGGCAACATGATTCAGAACTGAACTGGTGTCTTTGACAATTCTTTTCAAGATCATTTTTTTGATTAAGTTCAAGTTCCAAAAAAGAAGATAAAAGGGTGTGTGTAACAGGTCATTGACGTCAGCGTATTTGTGGAACGAATAAGCAAAGATGTCACCCCGCAGAAAATATTCTTATTCACACCACAAAGGAAAGAAAAGGAAAGAACTGCCTCCTCGATTAGGAAACATGGAGACATGTTGTCTGTCCTGTCCAAAGCCTCTCCGGTTATGCAAAAACAAATCATTAAAACTGCCTCCAAAGATGACATCGATACCATGTGCGAATGTTGCTTGAATGTCTTGAAAGGCATGATAACTTTGTCTCCACATCAGATGCTTAGTCAAACATCGGCACGTTTTTCGTCAAATGGTCCAAAATAAAATACCCATCCGTCAAAAGAAAAACATTTTAGTGCAATGCGGATGATTTTTACCACAAGTGGCTCATTTGTTTGCAGAAATAGTGCAAAATTTCCTTGGCGGCGTGTTGCCATGTATTTTAAAAGGGATGACACAATGTAAGGCACAAGGGATGCCACAAGGAATGGGTAGAAAGATGTATGATCCTTCCAGATGATAAAAGGGACCTATGGAGCACAACAATCTCAGAAGTAACTATTGGTAGCCAATGGAAGGATGAAAACTGATTTTAGTACCTTACAAACAATGGATGGAACACCATCGTTGGCAAGAACGACGAACCCCATATTTACCACCCAATCCTCATTTGACCGAGATGTCCCAATTACAACACCAATTGCAATCGTTGATGGATCACAATGATTTGTCCGAAACCGAAAAATCGCAAAACTACGGTCAGCTCTTGAAACGACTGCAACTCTTTCACCTGAAAGCTGTGGAACAAACAGCTCTACCCACTATGAACGATTTTAAGGATCTGTTGAATAGCCTGTCGCCATGAAAGTCAGTTAAGACGGAAGTAACCCCACAATTACCCAAGGAAGAAGAAACACTTGAAATCTTCCTAACTCCCATTGCAACTCCCATTCCATGTAAGATTGCAGTTTTCTTCGTTGACCGCTTCCCCCACTCCCAAACGAGAAGAACTTAAATATTGGGTTAAAATGATGATGGCCACTCCTCCTTCGACGGAAGTGAAAAAGAAAGAAATGAAACCAAAAGTGAGAGAAGAAAAAAGACCAAAGCTATACCATTACCTCCATCACCACAACCACCAACCACAACAGTGCCCTCGACTTGTACTCATGTGGCATATAGGACACGTAACACCGTTTCCAAACAAGCAACATTTCGCCCCACCCAAAGCAGTATCATCAAAGAGTGGGTGTCTTCTTAACATAACAATGGAGAAAGTGTTAGCCAGCATATACTACGATCCAGCCCAATCTGTCGGTTACGGAGGCGTTCAGAAATTGAATCGTGCTGCTAAAACGCGCATAAAATGCTCCGTTTACCTGAAGTGTAACGATGGTTACAAGACGAAGCCACATACACTTTACACAAACGCATTCGACGAAATTTTTACAGAAGTCTCACTCAAAGTGAAGGCATCGATCATCATTTAGCCGATTTCAATCGTGGCTACAAAAAATTGGAGAGTTAGTAAGAGCCCTGCAACTGGTGTTGAACAAACTGGTCGTCACCCTCTTTGATGGCAGACCGACAAAGGCACCGAATTTCTCAACCAAGCATTCCAACGAGAATTAAAGAAAACGTGATATCCATTTTTACCACCGAAAATCCTGAAAGCAATGCCAGCATCGTGGAACGTTTTCAACGCAATCTGAAAGAACGTATGTGGAAATATTTTACGCATCAACACAGCCTCATATACATCGACGTTTTACCGCACTTAGTCCAAGCATACTATAAATCGTACCATAGAAGCATTCTACGTGCCCCACAAGGTGTGACACCCGACAACGAAGTGACTGATTTTGAGCGTCTGTTTGGTACGTCACGGACGATGGCTGTCCCCAAGAAAGAAATGTCATTATGTCAACAGTCGCCCCTCCAATCACAATCCACTTTTAGACAATCCTTTTACCTCGAGTGACTTCTCGGACAGAAGAACATTATAATTATGAACACCAATATTAACAAATTTTACTTAAAGTTTCCTAGTGACAGTTCTATGGAGGTGTTTCCTAACAAAATTTTGTGTTTTTACACGAATAAATTACCTCAGGCCATTCATTTGGATCACGATGCAAATTAGAAAGTGGCTTTAATGGAAATGATACACCCGACACAAATCAAAAATATCGTCGAAACTCAAAACAGTTTTAAAGTGGACGTGTACGACGACCAATTGCAAAACTTAGACGAACTGTCAATGACCCGATGAAAACACAGGACCCCAAACCAAACTGTCCAAATATCTGTTAACCATTCCTACAGGCTATTATTTTAGTGATCAAATTTAGTGACTGCACTCAGGTTCAATACCGTGTTTGGTAAAGTCATGGACAAATCCAGAAAAAGCGATACCTTTGAGAACAATAATGTGGCTCGTCGCCTAATTATTACATTTTCAGAGAATAAAAAAATATGGCCATTACGTTTGGTCATTAATTTTATAATATTTTGGATGCAGACTTCAGATTGGTCAAGAAAAAAGAAATACCATCTACTACCAGTAAATAGGATTTTGCGAAATATTTTCGATTCCTGTAGAAATGAACCAAGGACTCAACTTGAGTTGTGAGTGCTCCGATGTGGTGGAGTACAAGGTGGTGGGACAAAACTCTGTTCAAAGTGGATTCTACCTCAGCCGCTGACAAAAAAGGTAGAAATACCTATTATGTTCACCACGAACTTGCAAATCGTCATTATTTGACTGTCAGTAAGTCGTATTTTGACATTGTCAACATCAGTACAAAAAGAGATTTAGGACAAAATATTCCATTTAAAGGAAGGGAAAGTCACAGTGAAACTCTATTTTCAAAACCGATTCTCTAACAACTGGAAAGTTATCTATACTGTTTACGGAGGAGTTGCTCAACAACGAGGACATAGTTTCGGAGATATGTTTAAATTGGCTTCTCGTTCAGCCGTCCCTGTTTAGAACACGATGGTGACACCAGGATTCCACGCCTTAAAAGATGCCTCATTGACTCACAGCTAAGAATTTCTTCAAAATGTCATCATCAAAAAAAAAACCAAAGAAGCTTTCTTGAGAGCAGGCAAAAACGTCTTGCTCAAAACGGGTAAAGATATTTTGGACCTACGAGAAAGTCCTATGAAGGCCCTGAACCGTTCTAAGTCAGGCATTCCTGCTTCCCTGTGGACAAAGCAAGGACAAGGCGTAAAGCGACGACGAAGACACCCTTCCAAAGGTAATCATACTTCTAAAGCTAGAACGACTAAGAATAAAAGAATCCTTCGAGATTTAGACGTTCTTTATTATTAAAAAAACCCATAAAGACAGACGAAATGATGATAAAGAAATCTTGTGCCTGTTCCAAGTCGGAACTGGATCTATTTACCATGCCACCCACAAGGATGACCATACAAAAAAACCAATGTGTTCAATTTCACTTCGTCTCCTCTTTGTCGGATTCAGCTCCCATCGAGGTTGATATCAAGGGGCAACCCAAGATTACACCGATCTGAACAGTAGTTACTTGTATTTGAAAGTGAAAGTGATCAGCTAGCGGGGTTGATGGCAGTGCGCCATGGCCAATCAGTAGGGCTTTTCTTTGAATTTTATCTAATTTATTTAATTGACATGTGGATGCTGTGTTATATATTTGACAGCCATAATCTAGTTTAAATCTAATTAAATCCATTTATAAGGTTAGGGTTGTTTCTTGATTTGCTCCTCACTTGGTACCTCTTAGATTACTTAATAAGTTGAAGTCCTGATTACATTTTTGTACCAGTTCATCTATGTGATGCGCCCATTTGAGATGTACATCATAATACATACTCAGAAATCGGGCTACTTTTACAAATTGTATTTGTTCATTTTGTATGGTTAGTTTAGGGTATTGTTTTTATTTCTGTTATGTGGGTAAATAGTACAGCTACCGTTTGTTGGTTCGATAATTTGAATCTGGTTTTGGCACCATCATTACGTATGGTGAGGTTGGTTTCTCTGATCCATTCCGTTAACCACCCACCCCTACTGTCCGTCACCTACCCCCCAACCCACCCCCACCCCTCACTGCACGCCATGGACATTGAAATCTCCGCCAATGAATGTTTGTTGGATCCTTTTATATTGAACTATTCCTTAAGTGCTGTGATGGTGTTTGCTTTATTATCTCCCCATGGGTAATATATATTCAATATTTGCAATTCGCTTTTCTCTGTATGCATTAATAGGAATTGTATTTCTATTGTTGTATTGCTATTTGCCTTTAATGTCATGGGGATTACTATTGCATTAGGGATGTTGTTTTTTTACATATATGGCCAATACACCACCCCGGCCTTCGCTTCTATGTTTAATATAGCCTGGGGAGTAGACTTGAATTAGTGGCAATGATTTGGAGTTTACGGAAGATTTAGTTTCTTGAATGCAGATGATCACATGTTTGTGCTGAGTAATAATTTTTTTAGTTTTAATTCATTGATGTTTCCGATAATCCTCGTGCATTCCTGCCATATTGTAATGTTCCCATTTGGTATATTATCCATTATTTTTGGGTTCGTTTACTGTATTAATGTTGCTCAACTGGGTTAGTACCTGTTGGATACTTAGTTTAATATTTGTTGAATTTGGGTCCAACATTCTAAGAAGATTGGTTAGTGAAGTAATGACTTCCTCCAGTTGTTTTTCGATTCTAGTTTGTATTTTACTTAGTTTGCAGTCGTGATTGATTGGTTGAGTTTCTTTATTTCCTATATCTTTGTTTGTATGTTTTGGGTTTGATATTTGTTTTGCAATTTTGCTATGGTATGTACTGGTTAGAGGTTCATTATTGTCATTTGTTTCCATAGTATTGGTGGGTGTGTTCTGTTATATTTACTTCCCTTTTGGCTTGTTTATAAGTTAGGTGTTTTATATTCATTAGTTTGATGATTTTGTTTTTTCTAATTGTAGCCGAGCAGTCTAATGATTATGGTAGGTGGGGTCCCCTGCACTTGGTGCATTTCGGCTTTTTTATGTTACACTTTCCCTTGTGTCCACCTCCGCATTGTTGAAATTTGTTTGTCTATGTGCACTTTGTAGTAAAGTGCCCCCAGTGTTGACATTTTTGAAGAGTCTTGGTTTATTTATGTATGGTTCGAATCTATATCTGGTTCCTGTGGTCCCTATTTTAATTAATGTAGGTAGGGGAGCCGTGGTTATTAATATTGTGCTATTGGTTTCCTTTTTATGATAGTTCCTTAGTTTGTAAACTTTGTCAATACGGGAGTCTCCCTCTTTTAGTTATTTTTTGTTAGGGAATTCATTTATAGTTGATTCGGCTGGCCTATTAGTTTAATTACTGCTTTTTATTTGATCAGTTGTGACGTTGAGTTGGTGGTTGTTTTGGTACACATGGGTTTAGTTCCTTGCTGTTCAAGTCTATTGTTCTTGAATCTTTATTGTTTTTGAGATTTTTTTATGTCTTTCTACTTTTATTGTTATCTATCCTATTTGGGTTAATCCAGGAATTTTGCAACCTAACCCTAACCTCTCAACATGACGATATGAGAAAACTATTTTTATCTCGTCATTATTTGGTGCCATGACGACCAAATGAAATAGCGTAATATGGGCGAATAAACGCCCGTGGGGATATGGCACTATTCCTTACCACACGGGAATAATTAAGTAACTACCTTTCGGTAGATAAAACAGTGCAAAATGACCCTCCCTGGCCGATGCACTATAATTGAAGTATCATCATCACCAGTCTGACCATATATTGTTGACTCATCCTCCTACGAAGATGTGCTCAAGACTATCCAAGCTGAATTAAGCTTACGTCAATCTGTATGGTATCAGACAAAGTCTGATGCCTAAGCCTGAAGAGATAAAGAATGTTAGAATCTTGCAAGTGACGGAACACCTAATAGAAAAACTCTTGATATACCTCGAAAAGATATTTGCTTTCTTTGCCTAAATTTCCTTTGTCGCTAGACAGGCCTAAATAATATTCCCCATGTTAACGTTCTCTTGACGCTAGAACGGCCCAGCATGTTATATATATATATATATATATATATATATATATATATATATATATGTATATATATATATATATATATATATATATATATATATATATATATATATATATATATATATATATATATATATATATATATATATATATATATGCAAAGTGTACCACTTTTACCACTCTTTTCTGCACGTATTTTTTCTAGTTGTATATTATTCATTGTAAATTTCAAAATATCTTAAATAAGACTTTAGGTGGTAATGAGGACATCGTCAGAGAAAAGGTTGCTTAGTACTTTTAATGAGGGAATATCGTTTGCATTTGTTTTCGGGAAGGTGGTTTCTTTCTGGGCATGCTTGTTTGTAGAAGTGTAGCTATTTGTTGTTTATTATTCACAATTGCTAACCACCAAAGAACATTATTCGAGTTCAAAATGTAATTATAATTATTTTTAGTGGTAGACTGCGGCCAGCTAATGAATATTCCCAATAACAGTACAGTAATATTTTCAATTGGATTAGCCGGAAAGACGAGTTACAATGCTACAATGCGAGTCTGATGCGATAAGGGATTCAACTACACACTTCCCGGAAATGACACTATTCGATGTACTGATGGAGGAAAATGGACTTGTCTTGTCTTCTTTTTATCAAACCTCCTATTTAGTTATACTTTGCGCTGTTAGGTTGCAAGTAATGCACGTTTTTTTTGGATACGTCGTTCATCATAGACACCATATTATTTTTAATTTCCATATGCTTCATCTTCTTATTGTGTAAGCTCTGGAGTATCTTACACTTGTGGAAGTTGTTCAGTGGTTAGTGGAGTTCCGAGCGATGTAGGACTTTTTTGTCCTTTGTATTTGTTCTATACCTTTTTTTACCGATTCATGTGCTTGTGAAATTTCTCCATTTCATATCATACTTTGTATTTCAGTATTACTCAGCTTACAAGATGCATGTTTATCACCAATTAGTTCCATGTATACCCACTTGGTCTATACGTTGTTTGGTATTTTGTGTTGATTCTTTGAACGCTATATATTTACACTCGTTGTGTACGTAGATGCCTGAACAGACGCGGCTTTCAAAAATTCACTTGCGATCATGTTCATTAAAATATTGCTTTGGTGTTTTCATCATTGACTAGTACCCTAGTGGAATAAGTCATTCCTTGAGAGTCCTCTCTTCTGCTACCTTTCCAATATTTTCGACATCTGTATTAACTGCCTTAATCGCCTGTGACAAGAGTCTAATGGTTTATTCGATTGATCATGTTGCTTTCTTAATATACTTGGCTCTTTTTTAAGAATTCTTCTTCTGTTCACTTTAGGATATTCTTTCACTTCTGGCCTTTTAAATAACCTCAGACACGTTCCACGATTTTCTGTCTAGGTTTAATCAGCGGTGCAGATTATTGTTCAAAGCCCGCTGTGAGAGCCTAGCATGCAAATTGTCTTTACAGTAACACATCTTTGAAACACTCGAGGTTATCAATACTATTGCGAAACCGTACTTGGTCTTAAAATGGGCTTTTCCGGTGCCGCATTGGAGTCTCTTCCATGCCAGCACAGACGGAAGGAGATATTTTATTATACATGATCGCGTCCAGGCCCCGCACACGATTTGTGTCGCACTGAAGCAGTCCAATAATCGTGGGAAACCCTTAGTGACCTCATCACTCAGTTGAGGAAATTCATCTGATGTGTCCTTAGTGGCACACCAAGTACAGTGGATGTTTGCAGATCATGTGCATCAATTCCACCAACTATCATCTTCATGTGCATATCGTCCGACAGATGACATTGATGATTTGTATAGACCTTCGGAAAATATTCTTACGGGATTCATTTGTTTTTCAACCATCAAATCTTTGCACATCAAACTGAAAATTATTTTCGATTTCCGACACACAAATGGTAGAGCAGCAATTATGAAGCAAACAAGTTTAAACTTTAACACGCCACAGTGTAACAATCATAAGGTGATTTATAATCATGTAATGGACAAACGGCTAAGTGATGATTTCAATGTAAAATATCCATCACTTAGTATCAAGCGGTGATAAACTGACTTTGGTGCGTTGGTCAAAACTCATGCCACGTTTCGTTCTCGGGATCAAATTTGCTTTATGTGTGAATTCACTTCGTTTATTTTGCATCATCTCTAAAATAATTTTGAATAATATACTTTGGAACACCTGCTGCATTTTTAATGGTCATGTATCTCACTGCTGTTGACTAAGCAACCGGTAAAGAGTCTTGTTTGAATCATTAATGAACTAAAGACTCTAAACCAATCAGTTGCAACATATATTCTTTGGTTCTTTCACTGTGTCAATGTGGAGATAGTGCTACATGTAGAAAACATTCGTTTCAAGTAATGAACTAAAGACTCTAAACCAATCAGTTGCAACAAATATTCTTTGGTTCTTTCACTGTGTCAATGTGGAGATAGTGCTACCTGTAGAAAACATTCGTTTCAAGTAAAAACGATAACAGATTCGTTCATCTTCAAACCACATAATAATACAAGTATGTCAGCATCTTCTGCACCTCTACGTATTCATATATTACAAAACACAGGTAAATTGGATCACGTGCAGTTGCAGCCAGTTGTGTATTATCTGGGACAACAAGTTGATGCGGTGCAACTATGGGTCTCACTAACTCAAGTATACCGGCTTTTTGCAGACGAATTGCACGCTGTGAGATTTATTTTCAGTGATATACGGGTGCATGCTCATTTAAAGGAACTTTTCTATTGTAAAGTCCATCAAACTCCATTCGCTTCAATTCTGGCTACAATTTCATTTCTATCTGTGTCTGCTTCAAACTTTTTAGAATGTTTCATCAATAGCGTCGGGTGTTTGTGCAATTACAGGTACAGGAAAATATAGTCCAAGAATGCGAACAGATTGTGAACAGATTCTCATAGCCGGAAAAATTGAATATACGATTTTGAATCCGATTCAAAACAGGGCACAGAAAATGTACCAACACGATAAGCGTGCAATGCGAGTTTGAAAATTCATAGCGACATGTTCATTAACAAATTTGATATTTTACACTTTTGCAGTTATTACCTACCAATACCTCGGAAACTATATCTATACATATATATATATATATATATATATATATATATATATATATATATATATATATATATATATATATATATATATATATATATATATATATATATATATATATATATATATATATATATATATATATATATATATATATGTTATGTAAAAAGTTTCTGTTATGTAGTATGTTGTGATTAGCTTTACATAACCTTCTTCTCATTTCTTGCTATGAGAAGGATTTACTCGCATGTTAAGGAGCGTCAATATCCATAGTGGTAGAGAGAGAGAGAGAGAGAGAGAGAGAGAGAGAGAGAGAGAGAGAGAGAGAGAGAGAGAGAGAGAGAGAGAGAGAGAGAGAGAGAATTCAGGCTCTCTTAAAAGCGTGCTGCCACGATGATAAGACAGTTACACTGAATGATATTCGCCAGCTACCAGCTATATCTGAAATGATAGCCGTCGCCGCGATGATAAACCAGCTGCACTACATCAGCTATATCTGTAATGAGAAGGCAACATCTATTTTCTCTGTCGGTACGGAACTGACTTTTATTTAATAAAACAACACAAATATATTGACTATATTCTAGAAACACATCTAAATACTTTATAATACAAGTTCATGCAATACATATTATATTTTCCTTTTTCCAGCTTTCCAACTTCATTTATTCGTATAACTTCTACTTTTTAGAATATTATACAAATAGTTAATTTCAATCATTTTCAAGATAGCCAAGATATAAAAATGTAATGAACATAATTAGTGTAACAATTAATTTAAAGAAATGCATTATACTTATTTTAAAATAGAATATTGATTTAGAATATATTGCTAGATAATATTCTTTCTTACTTAAAGAATACTCTATTTCAATATTAAATCTAAACTTGAAGTTGGTAGCAATCTCAACCTTTACAATAAAAAGTGCATAAATATAATTAAATATAGATTATTTAGAACATTTAAACATTCCGTTCCAATATATTATAAATAAAAGAATTCAATAGCAATGTTGCACACAAAACAGTTTTACCATTAAAATCTCAATCATTAAAAATACTTATTCCTAAAATAAGTTATAGCATATACAATTATTTTACCTGTAATGAGAAGGCAACATCTATTTTCTCTGTCGGTACGGAACTGACCTGACCCTTAAATGCGTGGTCTTTTATATGCATCCTGTGTCAGGTTAACGTACCCTTGGAAATAGATGTTTATTCTCATCAAGTAAAATCAGTTTTTCCTGGTCCAAACCAACTTAATTTGACGTCATCTGACATAAGGTACAACTCAGATTTGTAGTTCGTTTGGCATTAGTTACGTCCGAACATGATAATCCCTAAATATTCTAAATCAGCAACATTTTTAATATATTAAGCCAGCAGCAATGTCCGTCAAACATTAGATACTGTCCAACATTATACAAGAACCATTCTGTATTTACGTCAGTACGGAAGTTTGATCTGTGATTTACCGATAAGACTTTAGGGGCTGACTGACTTCAGTAAGATTTTTGCCAATGCCTGGTTTTACAATATATATGTTTCACTGATAAGACTTAGAAGCTGACTGACTTTTGCTTTATAACCTATTTCCACACAATAATGTACATTCGTATAGCTAATGATTTAAGTTGCCAACGTTTTGCTATAAATGCATAAAACATTGCTTTAATAACACAATTTAAAGAAAATATCAATCTTATTAATTTCACTAAAATTTTAATCCTAGCATATATATATATATATACTGTCATAGCATTATATATACAGCTAGCGCAGTGAGGTAGACATAAAATACTGCTGTGATTTTATGTGATATACACAAATACCAAAAGTGATCATGGATAACTGTACTATTATTGCTGTGTTTAACGGACTTGATACACATACATTACAAAATATTCACCAGACCTGGTGCAGCTGAGACATGGACATAATTCATTTTAGAAATTTCTTTAGTGTTGCTACATCAAACCCGCATGGATCTATAATAATAAATTTGCATGATCCTAGATCAAGATATCGTATCGGACTTGGTAAAATATTCGGTTAACACCCAAGGCGCGACAACAAATACGTCTGTGTGAGTTTGGTTGCCGAAACGACGAGATCTGTCTCTGTAGAGGCTTTAATCTCGGTGTCTGATTGACAAAGAGACACCTTGTATGAAACCGAAACTGTTATATTAGTTTGTCTGAAAAAGTTTTGGTCTGTTCACCTGCTCTCAGTAGAGGCTTTAATAATAATAATAATAATAATAATAATAATAATAATAATAATAATAATAATAATTAAAATAATAATAATAATAATAATAATAATAATAATAATAATAATAATAATAATAATAATAATAATAACGATAATGACAATGGTTAATATCATGGCAGGGTTTGCTTGGTTATCCAACATCACATCATCATATAACATCTTCATTGTTTAACACTTTCGCTTTCCTTGAGTACATCGTAACATCGCTGATCATCTACAGATGGTGCTACCAAATACGATTTTCAGATTTTCATCACCTCATTATTAGATTAAGTAACAACTGCGTCTTGCGACTTCCAGACGGTCCAATTATAATCATGCGAATAGAATATGGTAGCGCTGGATGATGCTTAACAGGTTCTCGTGTTTATGTCGCCTATAATGTAACCTATATGCTAAACCTAAAATGTATCCGAGACAACCAACACTTTCATTTAGTCATGAATAGCATGGACCCATTGATAATGTTCGAATATAATATATAGAGCTGCATTAATATAATAGCATCTAGTCAAAAATATATAAGTCATGTTATAAAGTTCTTGTTTTCTTCCCAGTATTTTAATGTGGTATGAACCCTACCTGCCCATCCAATCAAATACCGAACCATTGAATATATAACGAATATAATTAGCTACCATCCAGCCATGACACTTTCATACACTGAGATGTATACTTCAACTCATTATGCAGAAAACATGTACCTATTAAACCTATTCGCCTATAATGTTCTGAACGGAAGTAGAGGCAATGCAGGGATTTCAATTTTATTGTATGCTTAACACGATCGATTGTTGGAATGCATTAGCATTTAGGCTTCTTGATGAACTAGACTTGTACATATAAACTGTTCATAAGTGCTAACAATAGCCATTGCTATCTGTTCACTCTGTTGGATATGGCATAATGCTAGAATGCAAATAACTGGATATGATGAATTTATTTACCTTCGCTAGATGTCAAACTTCTTAAGAACAAAGGCCGTCAATATGAAAAAAATAATCAAAACCAAAGAACTGATGATGTTAGAGTTATCTGTGTTATAATAGCCTCTGTATCGTACAACAACACATGGATGACACTTTCTCAATTGTATTCAAAACAGGATTATATTTACCAGTGAAGCCTGGGCCCAACGTGTTCTACGAGTAACAAAATTACATTTTCGCGACATATTGAAAGATAAGTCTGCATGCTAGACAGAGACTTCTAAAATGTGGATCCTTCAAGTAAACTGTTTCACTTAATTGAAACTATTTATAAGCTGTACCCAAGGTGCGATATACATTATTTCGGAATGTACAATATACAGAATTATTAAATACGATACGATATGAATATTATCATTGGTATTGATATATTATTTTAACTTCTGTGCGACATCTTATTGTCACATTAGCAAATAATGAGATAAATAATGGATGCCGTCCAATGGTTCCTATTAGCCACTAACTTATTTTATTTAGCTTATTATTTTTCATAGCCTCTGTATTATAATTCTGAACAGCATTTTAAAATATAAATGTTGCGATGCTATTTTATTTCCTTGTGGAACCACTACTCACATACTAGTACCGGACCAAACACAAACAACACATTCAAAATATTTGTCTCGTGATCTTGACTTGAATCCTAATAATATTTTTGGAAATCGCACAACTTGATATCAGTCTGTTTTTCTGCTTTGTTATACATTTTTTCCTCAGTATTTTAGAATGTATTTATTTAATTCGTTAAGCGCTTTGGTCAACCTCAACATTTCATACAAGTTAAACGTTAATTTGTCTGAAAAGAAAGTTTTAATTATAAAAATTTTCCTCTTTCTTGTTCATACAATGGGCAATTTGTATCAAATATAATGTTGTATTTTGTTTTGATATTTAAACGGAAAATATAATTGAAAAAACTTATTATATCCTATAAGTATTGTCCCTTTCTTTTGGAAGGACCACCGCAACTCTGCTACGTCTTTGATATGCTCAATAACGTATATTTTATACAAAGATATTGTCTCCGAGTACGAGAATAAAAAATTAGTTTGCAGTACAACATTTGCACTTTATACAATCATTGTAGATCTATGATATATACGGAACTTTAGCTAAATTATTATTTTATTTCATGTTCACCAATGATAGATTGCGGACGGCCACTGAATATCCCTGGTAACAGTACACTAGTGGTTTCAACGGGATTAGCTGGAAACACGAGTTACAATAGTACATTAACAATTGAATGCAATAATGGATTCAACTACACACTTTCCGGAAATAAGACAATTCGCTGCGGGAATGGTGGACAATGGACCGGTAATCTAGGACTATGTGAAGTTGATTGTTTTATACTTTTTGTCTTCTTCAATTATTACATTGCAGCAACTGAATATAAAATTGGACGGTTTATGATTTGTTACTGATAGCTAAAACTGAAACGACTTTCCTTTAGAACAAGTAACTAATGATTCAAGCTAAAGTGCAAAATGACCGTTTTCTGCACGAATATTATGCGACATCCCATCTTACAGCAGATCGTAACTTATAACTCTATAAGTTTATATAGTTCTGTACCAAAACAAGTCATAACTTGCGCTTGGCAGTGAAACTGATTACGCGTTCGAAAACCACTCTCAACAAGCGATTATGCACTTTTTATTCTTTGCAATATACAAATAAATGCATTCGCCTGATGTTTAATACAAAGAAGAAGTGTTTATCTGTAGCGCTAGTATATGCTTTTAAATACATGTTTTAGCTAAAATGTCAACCTGTTGCACTTCTTAATGAAACTATCTCTTTATATGCACATATTCAATAAAATATCTCTAAAAGAAGGAAAAGGATAAACATATTATAACTTTGACATTCTAATTGGATAGGAAATAATTGGACATTATGGGCCTACTTATCTTCTCTTACTCGGTAATAACACTCAATCTGAAAAAATGAAATTCAAAATATTCAAACTGAAGCAGGCGAAATTATCACCGGGGCAGCAATTTACATATCTTACGGACATTAATTTTAACACATCTTTTTAAATGGATGAAACATTTTTAAACGTGGCAGCATATCACCATTATTTAACAGTTAGCCCTGGCATTAATGTGTCATGCATGTAAACAAATGACATATTCGCGATAGACCTTAACTGTAATCACTTTCAATCAAAACTACCCTAAGTCAAATTTCTTTACCAAAAATATGTTAGGCCAGAGAAACGTTTCCTACTACAGCTTGGGAACAACCCCTCTAAACTATCTTTAACACGATATTAATATAGTGACAACGAGAGAAAGAGCCAGATTTATGCTGCTAAGTTGACGAAACATATTCTCAATTATACAAGCAAGATTGCGGCTTCAATACGCTTTCCGAAAATGAGGAGTGTTTTCTGCAGCCATTTGCACCTAGTTGCAACTGATCTATAACGTGCTGGAAACTGCACACTATATAATATACAATATTTCATAACACAGCATTATATGAAACTATCATTTTGTATTGATATATTATTTTCCTTATGCGTACTCTCTTACTATCATCTTCAGCAAATGAGAAATTAGTGGGTGCGGTCCAATGGTTCCCATGATATAAAACATTTTGTTTAGCTTATTGTTTTTCGTAACCTCTCTAGTATGAGTATGAACAGTGTTCAAATATATATTTGGAAAGGTGGTTTTCTTTTTCTTGCTTAACTAATAACCTTTACTTATGTCTCTCCTGCACTAACCAACACAGTCAAACCTTTCGCCTTGTGATACCTACTTGTGTCTTAATACTATTGTATGAAACTAGCATAACGTAATATCAGTCTGATGCATGTGCAGTCTTATAGGCGCATTATTCAGTATTTGAGAATTAGGTACTTTTCCGGTAAGCACTTCATTCAGGTTCCACAACTCATTTAAGTAACAGATAGTTTAACTGAAACGAAAGTTTCCATTATGCATGGTACACATTCAAATAAAGCTAGGCTATGTATGTAGATTACATTTACATCTCTTCTGTTGATGTTGATATCTGGAAAATATCATTTACGAAACATCTTTCACCTTATATACCATGATGATTTGTCTTAAACACAAAACAACCATCAATTTCTCTGCAACACATCGTTTGAATTAGTCCAAACAACACTCACACTGGAACATAGGTCAGTCCATTGCTTGCTGCATCTACCGCCCTCATCCTGGTAGCAAATAACAAGCGGACTGACTCTCCCTTTTTGGAACAGTTTCCGAATCTCATGGAGTATGGAAATTATATAGGTGCCAATCTGATTATCAGTGGAGATTTCAACTTTCACTTTGACTGTCCTGGAGACTCATACAGATCAAAACTCCTAGATTCCATTCATGTTTTCAACCTTAAATAGTCCGTTAACAAAACAACTCATAAACATGGCAACAAATTAGACATGATTCATCATAGACCTGATGATACTGTTACACGCACAGGGGTATTCACTTGACCGAGCGGTGTCAAAACCCTGGCGCGAGTCACGCTGGAAGTCATATGTTTTCCCCAAATTTCCAAAGACTTCCATACAACTTAAGTTGTAAAATGGAAAGAAAGACGTGTCTGATATAATTATTAATCTTTGCTGTAATCAATGGGCGACCCAGAGGAGACAACTTGCCCAAACGTCCATTAACTGCACCTTTACATGGTTTTTCTTCATTATTATCCGTTTTCCGTACCGATAGCTTGTCATGCCATAGAAATTACACCAGTATTCCCTTACTAACTGGGAAATATTTAACTGCGCGACCCTAGGCCAGTCCATCCACAGAATTTCCGGCGTATCACACTCATATACATACGCCAATTTTCCACTATGGCCACATAAACGGTACCTACCAAGTTCCAACTTATTGATTCCATTCTATAATTTACTGATTTCCAACCATAAATGCTGCCTTTTCAATCACACTACTTGTATACACTACTGAATTTTAATATGGACTATGTTACTACAGGGACAGTCATTCGGCTTGTACCCAAAATCACTACTAACGACCCAAGCATGGTTCAAATTCACTAACACTTACTCCAAATTTATGACATTACCCCCGCCTTTAAAAGATCACTCGTCCCGAGTGACACAAACGTCACATTTCTGTGATCTAAATCACAATTTGAAGTATTTTTTTTTTTTTTTTTTTTTTCTAAATTTAACCCCACACCCGATAAACGATTACCAATATGATTATATACAACAACATAAACTATCCAAATCTAAACAAGTTGAATCCAAGATGAAATAATGTTTCAACCACTTAGTCGGGTTCAAACTCCCTCACGACTTCCTCGAAATTGACTTGTCTAAGCATAGGTCTCTAACAACAGACATCAAATGCAACCAGAACCATTCCTCCTTACATTAAAACTCTGGTCTGGAGATTGCGTTTCCACCAGGACACACGTTCTCCTAATAGACCTTGGTACACCTGTACACATCACGAGGTTAGCGTTCTTCAGAGACACCTTCTCTTACTAACCTCCAACAAGTCAACCATGACTTCAATGCCCAAATATTTTTCAACTCAGTCTGTGCCAGACGATCCTATTTGTTTCTTTCACTGTTAATTCACTACAAATTCCACACCAGTTGTTACCTAAATCCCTAAGAAAACCTATCCCCAAACGCTAAAGTTTGGAACACCATCACATCAAGATTCAACTATAATTGTGGTGTGCACTACAATTTCTTCATGCTGCTAAATAACTAACACGTGCTTTGAATTGTCCTTCAGTTTTCCAAATTGACACCATTCCATTCATGCAGACAAGTCAAACTATGCATGATGAAAATCTCGCTGGACCATATATGATCATGAAGATGCGTGTAGACGATTTCTTTCTTCCTTCTTAATGTGCTCTGTATAAATCAATTCTCAACTGGCAAGTCGCTAACAGTTCAATGACAATCAAAATACAGGATCCGTCCTGTACTACACGAGGTTAGAGAATGCGTTCTTCAAATGAAACACGACCTCTTAAGAACCTCAAAAATAAGTCAACCATGACTTCAACGCCCATCTGGCGCGACCCTATTGTCACCAATAGAACGCTAGACTTGACACTGCCTTTTCAATCATCTTTTCACCACTTAATCGTACCCTACAGCAACACAAAAATAAAAATAAAACAAATAGTCCACCAGCCTCCAAACAACCATACATAATACCCTTATTTTCTTTCAATTTAACCATGTTTAACTCCAAGCACAATTCAAACTACTAGACTTAATTTACCACCTGGTCTCATGCAGCAACAACTTCTAGAACTTTTCTGCTCTAACACCACATGATTACAAATTATAAAACTAATACATACAATAATAAAACCCCAATCAAGACCGACATCTGTCGTGACAGAATTTAAAAATATAACACAAATAATCACACCAATAATCAAATTATTTACATAGCCTTTGGGCGCATTCTGATTTAATTGTAACTGCGCGGCTTTTAATTGTCACCCGTAGACAATATGTCTCAACCCATCCATGTAATAATTACGGGGAAAAATTATTACCCACCCATTTAAAACTTTTATTGGCCACTTCTACCGGTGTATGACGCTTATATCAAATTTATGTATGTTGTTCTTATTGTTCTTATTGTTGTAGATGTTATAAAATCCAATCTCCTCAATTATACACAACACGGCGGGGGGGGGGGGGGGGTGTTATCAAACCCATTCATTAGCGGTTCCTATCAGTTTGTACAAAAACAAAACAATTACAGACATTTTCATCATTCCAGCATGTTACAATTCCGTGGCCAATGATTGTCGTCCACATTTTAGCAATTCCAGCCTATTAAAAAGAACCAAAAGTATCACTTGGCCCTGTTTTAACCCCCACGTGTCGAGGAGAAATGGAAACCGCGTGTGCACTGTCTCACGGTTTTACCTCCAACTGACTTAGATCTCGCAATCTGCGCGACCTACACCAATACAATTCTTTTGTCATCGCTGTAGTATATCCCGGATAAAACACTCCATCCTGCTTGAACATAGGACTCCTCTTAAAAATCCTTCTCAGCAGCAAATGCATATATCTACTCTCGCAGACCAAATGTCGCGAAATCTCAATAAACGAAGTTAAAGTCGCACTAGCCATAATATTTCTTTCCTCTTTCTTTCCAAATGCGAAGCAATAGTCAGTTTCACACATAATAACTCTGAATAAATTGCAAACCATGACAGAACTATTCACACATATCCCAAAACGCTGTCACCAGAAATTTTTCTTGTTACACGCACAGGGGTATTCACTTGACCGAGCGGTGTCAAAACCCTGGCGCGAGTCACGCTGGAAGTCATATGTTTTCCCCAAATTTCCAAAGACTTCCATACAACTTAAGTTGTAAAATGGAAAGAAAGACGTGTCTGATATAATTATTAATCTTTGCTGTAATCAATGGGCGACCCAGAGGAGACAACTTGCCCAAACGTCCATTAACTGCACCTTTACATGGTTTTTCTTCATTATTATCCGTTTTCCGTACCGATAGCTTGTCATGCCATAGAAATTACACCAGTATTCCCTTACTAACTGGGAAATATTTAACTGCGCGACCCTAGGCCAGTCCATCCACAGAATTTCCGGCGTATCACACTCATATACATACGCCAATTTTCCACTATGGCCACATAAACGGTACCTACCAAGTTCCAACTTATTGATTCCATTCTATAATTTACTGATTTCCAACCATAAATGCTGCCTTTTCAATCACACTACTTGTATACACTACTGAATTTTAATATGGACTATGTTACTACAGGGACAGTCATTCGGCTTGTACCCAAAATCACTACTAACGACCCAAGCATGGTTCAAATTCACTAACACTTACTCCAAATTTATGACATTACCCCCGCCTTTAAAAGATCACTCGTCCCGAGTGACACAAACGTCACATTTCTGTGATCTAAATCACAATTTGAAGTATTTTTTTTTTTTTTTTTTTTTTCTAAATTTAACCCCACACCCGATAAACGATTACCAATATGATTATATACAACAACATAAACTATCCAAATCTAAACAAGTTGAATCCAAGATGAAATAATGTTTCAACCACTTAGTCGGGTTCAAACTCCCTCACGACTTCCTCGAAATTGACTTGTCTAAGCATAGGTCTCTAACAACAGACATCAAATGCAACCAGAACCATTCCTCCTTACATTAAAACTCTGGTCTGGAGATTGCGTTTCCACCAGGACACACGTTCTCCTAATAGACCTTGGTACACCTGTACACATCACGAGGTTAGCGTTCTTCAGAGACACCTTCTCTTACTAACCTCCAACAAGTCAACCATGACTTCAATGCCCAAATATTTTTCAACTCAGTCTGTGCCAGACGATCCTATTTGTTTCTTTCACTGTTAATTCACTACAAATTCCACACCAGTTGTTACCTAAATCCCTAAGAAAACCTATCCCCAAACGCTAAAGTTTGGAACACCATCACATCAAGATTCAACTATAATTGTGGTGTGCACTACAATTTCTTCATGCTGCTAAATAACTAACACGTGCTTTGAATTGTCCTTCAGTTTTCCAAATTGACACCATTCCATTCATGCAGACAAGTCAAACTATGCATGATGAAAATCTCGCTGGACCATATATGATCATGAAGATGCGTGTAGACGATTTCTTTCTTCCTTCTTAATGTGCTCTGTATAAATCAATTCTCAACTGGCAAGTCGCTAACAGTTCAATGACAATCAAAATACAGGATCCGTCCTGTACTACACGAGGTTAGAGAATGCGTTCTTCAAATGAAACACGACCTCTTAAGAACCTCAAAAATAAGTCAACCATGACTTCAACGCCCATCTGGCGCGACCCTATTGTCACCAATAGAACGCTAGACTTGACACTGCCTTTTCAATCATCTTTTCACCACTTAATCGTACCCTACAGCAACACAAAAATAAAAATAAAACAAATAGTCCACCAGCCTCCAAACAACCATACATAATACCCTTATTTTCTTTCAATTTAACCATGTTTAACTCCAAGCACAATTCAAACTACTAGACTTAATTTACCACCTGGTCTCATGCAGCAACAACTTCTAGAACTTTTCTGCTCTAACACCACATGATTACAAATTATAAAACTAATACATACAATAATAAAACCCCAATCAAGACCGACATCTGTCGTGACAGAATTTAAAAATATAACACAAATAATCACACCAATAATCAAATTATTTACATAGCCTTTGGGCGCATTCTGATTTAATTGTAACTGCGCGGCTTTTAATTGTCACCCGTAGACAATATGTCTCAACCCATCCATGTAATAATTACGGGGAAAAATTATTACCCACCCATTTAAAACTTTTATTGGCCACTTCTACCGGTGTATGACGCTTATATCAAATTTATGTATGTTGTTCTTATTGTTCTTATTGTTGTAGATGTTATAAAATCCAATCTCCTCAATTATACACAACACGGCGGGGGGGGGGGGGGGGTGTTATCAAACCCATTCATTAGCGGTTCCTATCAGTTTGTACAAAAACAAAACAATTACAGACATTTTCATCATTCCAGCATGTTACAATTCCGTGGCCAATGATTGTCGTCCACATTTTAGCAATTCCAGCCTATTAAAAAGAACCAAAAGTATCACTTGGCCCTGTTTTAACCCCCACGTGTCGAGGAGAAATGGAAACCGCGTGTGCACTGTCTCACGGTTTTACCTCCAACTGACTTAGATCTCGCAATCTGCGCGACCTACACCAATACAATTCTTTTGTCATCGCTGTAGTATATCCCGGATAAAACACTCCATCCTGCTTGAACATAGGACTCCTCTTAAAAATCCTTCTCAGCAGCAAATGCATATATCTACTCTCGCAGACCAAATGTCGCGAAATCTCAATAAACGAAGTTAAAGTCGCACTAGCCATAATATTTCTTTCCTCTTTCTTTCCAAATGCGAAGCAATAGTCAGTTTCACACATAATAACTCTGAATAAATTGCAAACCATGACAGAACTATTCACACATATCCCAAAACGCTGTCACCAGAAATTTTTCTTGTTACACGCACAGGGGTATTCACTTGACCGAGCGGTGTCAAAACCCTGGCGCGAGTCACGCTGGAAGTCATATGTTTTCCCCAAATTTCCAAAGACTTCCATACAACTTAAGTTGTAAAATGGAAAGAAAGACGTGTCTGATATAATTATTAATCTTTGCTGTAATCAATGGGCGACCCAGAGGAGACAACTTGCCCAAACGTCCATTAACTGCACCTTTACATGGTTTTTCTTCATTATTATCCGTTTTCCGTACCGATAGCTTGTCATGCCATAGAAATTACACCAGTATTCCCTTACTAACTGGGAAATATTTAACTGCGCGACCCTAGGCCAGTCCATCCACAGAATTTCCGGCGTATCACACTCATATACATACGCCAATTTTCCACTATGGCCACATAAACGGTACCTACCAAGTTCCAACTTATTGATTCCATTCTATAATTTACTGATTTCCAACCATAAATGCTGCCTTTTCAATCACACTACTTGTATACACTACTGAATTTTAATATGGACTATGTTACTACAGGGACAGTCATTCGGCTTGTACCCAAAATCACTACTAACGACCCAAGCATGGTTCAAATTCACTAACACTTACTCCAAATTTATGACATTACCCCCGCCTTTAAAAGATCACTCGTCCCGAGTGACACAAACGTCACATTTCTGTGATCTAAATCACAATTTGAAGTATTTTTTTTTTTTTTTTTTTTTTCTAAATTTAACCCCACACCCGATAAACGATTACCAATATGATTATATACAACAACATAAACTATCCAAATCTAAACAAGTTGAATCCAAGATGAAATAATGTTTCAACCACTTAGTCGGGTTCAAACTCCCTCACGACTTCCTCGAAATTGACTTGTCTAAGCATAGGTCTCTAACAACAGACATCAAATGCAACCAGAACCATTCCTCCTTACATTAAAACTCTGGTCTGGAGATTGCGTTTCCACCAGGACACACGTTCTCCTAATAGACCTTGGTACACCTGTACACATCACGAGGTTAGCGTTCTTCAGAGACACCTTCTCTTACTAACCTCCAACAAGTCAACCATGACTTCAATGCCCAAATATTTTTCAACTCAGTCTGTGCCAGACGATCCTATTTGTTTCTTTCACTGTTAATTCACTACAAATTCCACACCAGTTGTTACCTAAATCCCTAAGAAAACCTATCCCCAAACGCTAAAGTTTGGAACACCATCACATCAAGATTCAACTATAATTGTGGTGTGCACTACAATTTCTTCATGCTGCTAAATAACTAACACGTGCTTTGAATTGTCCTTCAGTTTTCCAAATTGACACCATTCCATTCATGCAGACAAGTCAAACTATGCATGATGAAAATCTCGCTGGACCATATATGATCATGAAGATGCGTGTAGACGATTTCTTTCTTCCTTCTTAATGTGCTCTGTATAAATCAATTCTCAACTGGCAAGTCGCTAACAGTTCAATGACAATCAAAATACAGGATCCGTCCTGTACTACACGAGGTTAGAGAATGCGTTCTTCAAATGAAACACGACCTCTTAAGAACCTCAAAAATAAGTCAACCATGACTTCAACGCCCATCTGGCGCGACCCTATTGTCACCAATAGAACGCTAGACTTGACACTGCCTTTTCAATCATCTTTTCACCACTTAATCGTACCCTACAGCAACACAAAAATAAAAATAAAACAAATAGTCCACCAGCCTCCAAACAACCATACATAATACCCTTATTTTCTTTCAATTTAACCATGTTTAACTCCAAGCACAATTCAAACTACTAGACTTAATTTACCACCTGGTCTCATGCAGCAACAACTTCTAGAACTTTTCTGCTCTAACACCACATGATTACAAATTATAAAACTAATACATACAATAATAAAACCCCAATCAAGACCGACATCTGTCGTGACAGAATTTAAAAATATAACACAAATAATCACACCAATAATCAAATTATTTACATAGCCTTTGGGCGCATTCTGATTTAATTGTAACTGCGCGGCTTTTAATTGTCACCCGTAGACAATATGTCTCAACCCATCCATGTAATAATTACGGGGAAAAATTATTACCCACCCATTTAAAACTTTTATTGGCCACTTCTACCGGTGTATGACGCTTATATCAAATTTATGTATGTTGTTCTTATTGTTCTTATTGTTGTAGATGTTATAAAATCCAATCTCCTCAATTATACACAACACGGCGGGGGGGGGGGGGGGGTGTTATCAAACCCATTCATTAGCGGTTCCTATCAGTTTGTACAAAAACAAAACAATTACAGACATTTTCATCATTCCAGCATGTTACAATTCCGTGGCCAATGATTGTCGTCCACATTTTAGCAATTCCAGCCTATTAAAAAGAACCAAAAGTATCACTTGGCCCTGTTTTAACCCCCACGTGTCGAGGAGAAATGGAAACCGCGTGTGCACTGTCTCACGGTTTTACCTCCAACTGACTTAGATCTCGCAATCTGCGCGACCTACACCAATACAATTCTTTTGTCATCGCTGTAGTATATCCCGGATAAAACACTCCATCCTGCTTGAACATAGGACTCCTCTTAAAAATCCTTCTCAGCAGCAAATGCATATATCTACTCTCGCAGACCAAATGTCGCGAAATCTCAATAAACGAAGTTAAAGTCGCACTAGCCATAATATTTCTTTCCTCTTTCTTTCCAAATGCGAAGCAATAGTCAGTTTCACACATAATAACTCTGAATAAATTGCAAACCATGACAGAACTATTCACACATATCCCAAAACGCTGTCACCAGAAATTTTTCTTGTTACACGCACAGGGGTATTCACTTGACCGAGCGGTGTCAAAACCCTGGCGCGAGTCACGCTGGAAGTCATATGTTTTCCCCAAATTTCCAAAGACTTCCATACAACTTAAGTTGTAAAATGGAAAGAAAGACGTGTCTGATATAATTATTAATCTTTGCTGTAATCAATGGGCGACCCAGAGGAGACAACTTGCCCAAACGTCCATTAACTGCACCTTTACATGGTTTTTCTTCATTATTATCCGTTTTCCGTACCGATAGCTTGTCATGCCATAGAAATTACACCAGTATTCCCTTACTAACTGGGAAATATTTAACTGCGCGACCCTAGGCCAGTCCATCCACAGAATTTCCGGCGTATCACACTCATATACATACGCCAATTTTCCACTATGGCCACATAAACGGTACCTACCAAGTTCCAACTTATTGATTCCATTCTATAATTTACTGATTTCCAACCATAAATGCTGCCTTTTCAATCACACTACTTGTATACACTACTGAATTTTAATATGGACTATGTTACTACAGGGACAGTCATTCGGCTTGTACCCAAAATCACTACTAACGACCCAAGCATGGTTCAAATTCACTAACACTTACTCCAAATTTATGACATTACCCCCGCCTTTAAAAGATCACTCGTCCCGAGTGACACAAACGTCACATTTCTGTGATCTAAATCACAATTTGAAGTATTTTTTTTTTTTTTTTTTTTTTCTAAATTTAACCCCACACCCGATAAACGATTACCAATATGATTATATACAACAACATAAACTATCCAAATCTAAACAAGTTGAATCCAAGATGAAATAATGTTTCAACCACTTAGTCGGGTTCAAACTCCCTCACGACTTCCTCGAAATTGACTTGTCTAAGCATAGGTCTCTAACAACAGACATCAAATGCAACCAGAACCATTCCTCCTTACATTAAAACTCTGGTCTGGAGATTGCGTTTCCACCAGGACACACGTTCTCCTAATAGACCTTGGTACACCTGTACACATCACGAGGTTAGCGTTCTTCAGAGACACCTTCTCTTACTAACCTCCAACAAGTCAACCATGACTTCAATGCCCAAATATTTTTCAACTCAGTCTGTGCCAGACGATCCTATTTGTTTCTTTCACTGTTAATTCACTACAAATTCCACACCAGTTGTTACCTAAATCCCTAAGAAAACCTATCCCCAAACGCTAAAGTTTGGAACACCATCACATCAAGATTCAACTATAATTGTGGTGTGCACTACAATTTCTTCATGCTGCTAAATAACTAACACGTGCTTTGAATTGTCCTTCAGTTTTCCAAATTGACACCATTCCATTCATGCAGACAAGTCAAACTATGCATGATGAAAATCTCGCTGGACCATATATGATCATGAAGATGCGTGTAGACGATTTCTTTCTTCCTTCTTAATGTGCTCTGTATAAATCAATTCTCAACTGGCAAGTCGCTAACAGTTCAATGACAATCAAAATACAGGATCCGTCCTGTACTACACGAGGTTAGAGAATGCGTTCTTCAAATGAAACACGACCTCTTAAGAACCTCAAAAATAAGTCAACCATGACTTCAACGCCCATCTGGCGCGACCCTATTGTCACCAATAGAACGCTAGACTTGACACTGCCT